>JAQFVV010012507.1:3153014-3753014 GCA_028023455.1 Epiperipatus broadwayi | reverse complement strand
AATTGTATGTATCCATTGGAAAAATATTTATTATTTGCACATTCATTCATTCTGCCTTATTCAGCAACTGAGAATAAAGACCAACATATTTCTTGATCTTAAACTCAGAGGTAAAAAACCAATAAACTTACCATTCTGGCTAATGCATGTTGGTGAGCAGCCCATCCATGTTGTATACTATATGAATAATCACATAGTAATAACAGCTGCGGTGGACATTAGAAATTTGCCCATCTCTGTTTCTTTATTTTCTCCAAGAGAAATCAAATGTCTCCTTTAATAGCAAACTCCTTTCTGCAAACTTATTTTCAGTAATGAAAGTTAATTCAACAATTTATTTATTTCTAGTAAATATACTTTTTTTATTTTGTTGAACTTTTTTTAAAACAATGCAGACAGTAAAATATTATTTTCAGGAAGCAAAAATATTTAAGGCACTTTGATTTTTTATGTTTTAGACTTAAATAATCATAAATATTAATTTAATATTGTATGTAGACTTTTCCCCCTCTTATAATTGTTTATGACAATAATAAAGTTTTATAATGACAATAAGCATAAATGTTTATTAAAGATAGTCCTTTTAATAAGGACAAAATTCTAATATATATATGCATTTATTTCAAATTAAGTTATAGACTAGAATTATGAGCTATTGAAAATTGTCAACAGTATAACGTTATTAACAGTACTGATATTCCTAAAGTTAAAACTCTTAAACAATTGTACTGACTGTAAGTAAAATCAAAATTGAGAAAAAAGAAAACTTCAATGCAGTGAAAAATCAAAATGAACATGAGTTACTTTTAAACAAATATCCAGTTATTATTTCATTGTGTTATTCATTTTATGTTGTAGTTTTAAATCATTTCTGATAGCTTCAGTTTAATCTTTGTGGCTGGATTAAGATGTAAATTAATTATGCATTATTTAAAACAAAAGAATAATAGTTTATACATAATTATATTTTCTACAAATTAAAAAGAAACAAATAAACCACGTGACATAAGAACCACAAATTAAAACAAGTAAAATAAGTAAGCAATGGATGCACACATCAGTCGATTTATACTGTCAATGATAACACTGATATTTGACAAATGAAATTGACATTCTTGCATAGTTACTTAGGGAACAGAAATAATAATATATTCATTTGCATAAGTTCTCCAGACAGCAATTAAAAATCAATTATGTAGGAAAAAAAATTGAAACTTATTACATAATAAAATATATTTAAATTAACTATTGTGCTATGTTTTCTTTTAAAGACATTTACACAATTTTTTTTTTTTTTACATTTGAAGTTCGCAGTAACTTTTATAATATTTTTAATCAAATATTTAAAGACTAATTATTAAGATTTTCAACAAGGAAGTTAAAATAAAATTACCCAAGCACATACATATATTAACTTTCAAAAGGACTTTATTGCATATAACAAGAAAAATATTACATTTATAACTATTTTATCACATGCGGATAAATTGAAGTTTATACAAACAAATTGAAAATTGTAAATGGGGGGGGGGGACAACAAAATCAAAGGACATACATGTGGTTTACAAATTTGGGTTTACATTTTTCTATATACACATTCAATCAGTTTTATACACAGACAAGGCTTTTTTGTTAGTCTTTTACAACAGTTTTATTCAAAAACTACTTTATCTGGTTTAATTAAATAACTTAATACTATTTAATTAAACTAATCTCTCTAAACTTAACATTTAGAAAATACACCTTTTCTATAATAAATTACTTAATTAAAATGCTTTTATTAAGTAAAGACATTTAAATAGAAATATTTAACCCTAAAAACTTAAATTTTAGCTTTAATTTTGAAACTATAATATCAATTTCTAATCTGTCATAACTATAATAAAATATCTTTAATTCTTAGCATTTTAAAAATACAAATTCTTTTAACATTTTTAAAAGAATATCATAATTAAAACAAACACTTTAAAGTTAGTTTAAATTATATAAAATTTTATTTAAAAAAAAACACAATTGTAACTTAACATTTGGCTTTACTGGCAAGGCTAGAGGTAACACACACACACATATATATAATGAAATAATTTTTATCAGGTGAAATTGTTGAAATATTTTAAATACATGAAAATTTGTTACATTTTTATTTTTAAAAACTCACAGTCATATGTTAATACACGTGGCTATTATCATCTGACTGATTTTTTAAAAATACAAATGTTGCAGAAATTTTCATATATTTTAATAATTACATCTGTTAAAAATTATTAAATTATAACATTCGATATTGATTGTGTAAGAATCTATTACACAATAAGGAAAGTAGAGAAAGTTATATGACTTTGTTTCCTTAAACATATATATATATTATAGCACTTTGTCTTTATATAAGTGCTATAGTTATATGTAGAAAAGAATTTTCTTTTGAATGCAAAAAAGCGTATACAATTTTTCTTCTTTTCTTGGTCACTATCTATTCACATTTGAATATGTTTTTTTTTTTCTAAAATAAAAATATAACAGAAATTTCCACATATTTAAATTATTTCAACAATTACCCCTATTAAAGTTATTAAATTATAACGTTTGACTGATGGTGAAAATGTCTATTACATTATAAGGTAAATATGGAATGTGAGACTTTGTTTTTTTTTAAACACCTATATATTTATAGTAGGGTTGTGTCTCTATATAAGAACAAGTGCTGCATTGAAAAATATTTTTTTGAATGCAAAAAAAGCATTTACAGTTTACTGCTTTTATTAATATTTGTGATTTTTTAAAAATAAATATATAACAAAAATTTCCACATATTTAAAATATGAATATATATTGTAACGGAATAAAAATTTGCCCTACAGGTTTAGATAACATTTTAATACTGACATAAAAAATGAAATAATTTTTATTACTATCCTTAAAGTTAGACGCCATTTATAATAAAATAAAAATGAGAATATACTCTTCTTTTAATACACTACAGATTTGTGATCCATTTGTAACAAATTAGATATGATGAAACCATAATAGGGTGACACTTTTTAATTTTTCTTTTCCAATTATAGCATCGTTTATAATAGAATAAATATAAATGAACGCTAATCTCTGTTATAGCTCCAATCATTTGGGTAGCATTTGGAACAGATCAAAAATATGCAATAAAATAATTACTGTAATATAATCTAAATAAAATATAGCTCAGTCATTAATTGTCATATTCATGGGAATGAAAATTATTCCTGTAGTTGGACATCATTTATAACTGAATTCAAAGGAAAATAATATTAATTTTATAATACTTCAAAATAATATTAATTTTATAATACTCTGTGAATAATAATAATATTCATATCAGAATAAATATGATATACTAAACTAAATGAATGCCAATTATTCAGTATTTAATACAATCTTTTATTTAATCACCTATATCAGTGATGGCAACATTTTTACATATGCATACCAAAAATTTCAAAATATATTTATTGAATGATTGGTTTGCCATACAGTTATTAAATCAAAATATAAACAACTTAATTATTGCAGTTTTTTAAAAGTTTATAAAACAAAATATTAATAATAACCATTATAATTAAACAAAAATTTTAAGTAAAGTAAATACAAATGACAGATATTTATTTAGAAGAGCACAAGTTGAATAAAATGTAATATTAACATATTAATATTAATTAAGACAGACTTTTGGAAATAAACATATAAAATCAATATAAATAGATATTATTTAATGGGATTTTTGCTGTTGTACTGTAAGAATACACTTTACATCTCATCAAAAAGCATTACACACACACCCACTTTAAAGACTAAATCTATTTACAATAGTCAAATGCATGTTATTAATTATATACTAATATTTTGTTTCAAGTTGCCATTTAAAATTATGTTATTGACAATATTGACTTATAAATAATTAAACTTCGAAACGCAAGCAAATAATTTATAAAAATCAAAGGAAAGAAATAACAATTAAACTTTTAGTTACTTGTTAATCCATTCCATAAAACATGCATATATTCAAATGATAACAATAATTTAAATAAAAATGTGAACTCAAATTGACATGATATAATAAAAAAATATATGAAACATAATAGAACAGTTGCCTTTTAGAAATTGGAAGATAAAATAAAATGACAGACTTTTCTTCTTCAAAAAAAAAAAAAGATTTGAAAATAACATTTACTATTCAATAAGCATCTTAGCAAAATCTAATTTCCATCTTGCTATTCATGATCATTGAATAGCAGCCATTGAAACATCATATCCCCCAAAAAGAAAATAATAAAGAGAGATAAGGAGAAAATTGCTTGAATAAATTCGATTTTGTAAAAATTTACTTTACAAATCTTGAAAATATTTTATTCATGATAATAGTGAATTTCAGCATCAAACTTTGGAAATCATCTCAATCTTATTGGAGACTTTTGAAATTAAAAATCCACTTTTAGTTCTTTTAAAACTAAGAAATTTAAGCAGACTTTCCAACAGGGTTAAGAAGCTATTGTCTGCCTAAAAAGGGAGAAGACATCGTGGAAATGAAATTGTTTGCCATATAACCATAAATGTTAGATTTTAGTTTCAATTAAGATCAGCATTTACCCATCCTTTCTGAACAGAACACCAAAAATATGCTACCATAAACCAAGAAAACTTCTTAGATTGGAGGGAATACTATAGATAAAAGAAATGGAATCACCATCTTGAAGATTCAAATGGCATTCAAATATGGTATGATGGATTGTATGCAAGATAAAAGGTTTTTCTAAAAGAAAATTCCTTGAACATTTGTCAATATGAACTGTTGATAATTTTAGCTTCAGCTTGACTACACAGGATTAATATAAAATATATAATTTTTTATTTATTATGCTAATTTCTTTCATTTAATAATAAGCGAATTTTATCCAACCATAAGTTAGATTTATATTGAGGGGATAGTCAGAAATATTATTACTTCAACTTATTAATAAAATGTAGATATAAATAATCCTGATTGTTTAATATGTTTGACTATTTATAGACTAAAGGTAAAAGTTTATTATTTTACATAATATTCAATATATATATATATATATATATATATATATATATATATTGTATATTATATTATATATATATATATATATATATATATATAATAACAATTACAATGTGAAATATTAAATGTTAAATGTTTGTTATAGGTAACTTATTTATTAAATATTGTTATTCAAGATATATGATTAAAACACTCGTATGATTGATCTTTCCTATAATATTATCATATCATTAGCAAATGACTTTCAATCCATCGAGTAACCCTTACAAAAATTCTAATCCATGAATAAACTCACCATAAGGAAAGACAAAAGTAAGATAAGAATAGGAAAATTGTTGAGGGTAGATATATAATAATTCGAATGAAGGTATTATTTTTTTTTGTATGTTATAAAAGTTTAAATTAATAAGTTTTGATTATCTTTCATAAGAATAAAATGGAATTGGATTACAAGATATTCAAAAACTAAAATGAGGGATAATTACACTTATTCAATCTTCAGTTAATAATTGCAAAACTCACATATTATGTTAAAATATTATGAACAAAATCTATTATTGTTAATAACTTTATTAAATATTTATTATAATAATTGAAGTCATTGTTATATATCTGCTTCATAATTCATCATATCACATCCTATATATATATATATATATATATATATATATATATATATATATATATATATGATACAATCATACTCTGAAGTAGAACTCGTGCATATTCTTCCTGAATTTGAATACTGTGGTATAACATGAGCTAAGTAGAGGGTAAATGAAAGAAGGTATATTAAATCAAATTTCCTTCTTTTTAACTGTTAATACTCCTATGATTATATTGACTAAATTAGTTAATGATCATAACAAAACTTATCCCTCTTGAAGAAATAGATTTTTTAGTTATATATGGTTTCCATTCACATGGAATCGAATCTTATTTTATTATCATCCCATTATGTATGGTACAACCAATCATTGGAAATTGAATAACATATCAATAATACAATCCTGCTCTTCCTGTTACATACATTGGCAAACTGTAGGGGCTCAAAAATATATGGTTCTATTATTTACATATGGTACCAAATTTAGGGGACCAAAAACATTGATCCTATTATTGTACACAAGTAAAACAAACCTTGTGGACCTGAAAACATAGTCATATTATTGTATGTAAATAATTTGAACATGTGATAAATTGGAACTAGTTAAATTATATATATATAATAAATAAAATATCCGTTAATTAAAAACAATATTGTAATTATAATTGAAATAATATTTTTAACAGTTTACAAACAATTACAAACAATCCTTAAATCCCCAAAAGTACTTTCGGTTACTTTCTAATCTGCCTCAACTGCCATTAAATTAAAAAAATAAATAAAAAGTACTTCTGTGGATTTAAGGATTGTTTGTATATATATATGAAAAACAAAACAAGTTTTATATATGTAAAAACCTGCTATCGCTTGTATTAATGATCAATAGATGGAGCTTTACCAAGACCTCCAAACAAGCATATTTGTTTACATAAACGTCAGAGTCAATATTCACTGTCTCTTTCATTTTGCTCCACCCTAAAAATAAATAAAAAGTACTTCTGCAGATTTAAGGATTGTTTGTATATATATATATATATATATATATATATATATATATATATATATATATATATATGAAAAACAAAACAAGTTTTATATACATAAAAACCTGCTATCGCTTGTAATAATGATGAATAGATGGAGCTTTACCAAGACCTCCAAACAAGCATATTTGTTTACATAAACATCAGAGTCAATATTCACTGTCTCTTTCATTTTGCTCCACCCTCAGATCAGCTGATTTCAAGATGATTTGCTCTCATCAGTGAAGGGATAGGAGTTAGAAACTAGACCTAAATATTAACTCCAAGCATTTATGCAAAACGTTTCTATCAGTTTGCAAGCATGAATTTTTTAGACACCTAAATGTCTTCAAACTCAGTCTATCAAACTATATAGCTATGTGGGTCTGATATCAGTTCAGTTTCTCCACATAATCAAAGCTTCTGCAATCTATATCATTGCAAGAAAACTTTAAAGTTACATTTATGAAAAACAAAACAAGTTTTATATACATAAAAACCTGCTATCGCTTGTATTAATGATCAATAGATGGAGCTTTACCAAGACCTCCAAACAAGCGTATTTGTTTACATAAATGAACGAGTCAATATTCACTGTCTCTTTCATTTTGCTCCACCCTCAGATCAGCTGATTTCAAGCTGATTTGCTCTCATCAGTGAAGGGATAACAGTTGGAAACTACAGCTAAATATTAACTCCAAGCGTTTATGCAAAACGTTTCTATCAGTTTGCAAGCATGAATTTTTTAGACATCTAAATGTCTTCAAACTCAGCCTATCAAACTAGATAGCTATGTGGGTCTGATATCAGTTCAGTTTCTCCACATAATCAAAGCTTCTGCAATCTATATCATTGCAAGAAAAATTTAAAGAGAAAAACAAAACAAGTTTTATATACGTAAAAACCTGCTATCGCTTGTATTAATGATCAATAAATGGAGCTCTACCAAGACCTTCAAACAAGCGTATTTGCTTACATAAATGTCAGAGTCATTATTCACTGTCTCTTTTATATTGCTCCACTATCAGATCAGCTGTTTTCAAGCTGATTTGCTCTCATCAGTGAAGGGATAGGAGTTAGAAACTAGACCTAAATATGAACTCCAAGCGTTTATGCAAAACATTTCTATCAGTTTGCAAGCATGAATTTTTTAGACACCTAAATTTCTTCAAACTCCATCTATCAAACTAGAAAGCTATGTGGGTCTGATATCAGTTCAGTTTCTCCACATAATCAAAGCTTCTGCAATCTATACCATTGCAAGAAAACATTAAAGGTACATTTATGAAAAAAAAAAACAGTTTTATATGCGTAAAAACCTGCTATCGCTTGTATTAATGATCAATAGATGGAACTTTACCAAGACCTCCAAACAAGTGTATTTGTTTACATAAACATCAGAGTCAATATTCACTGTCTCTTTCATTTTGCTCCACCCACAGATCAGCTGATATCAAGCTGATTTGCTCTCTTCAGTGAAGGGATAGGAGTTAAAAACTAGACCTAAATATTAACTCCAAGCGTTTATGCAAAACGTTTCTATCAGTTTGCAAGCATGAATTTTTTAGACACCTAAATGTCTTCAAACTCAGCCTATCAAACTAGATAGCTATGTGGGTCTGATATCAGTTCAGCTTCTCCACATAATCAAAGCTTCTGCAATCTATATCATTACAAGAAAACTTTAAAGGTACATTTATGAAAAACAAAACAAGTTTTATATATGTAAAAACCTGCTATCACTTGTATTAATGAACAATAGATGGAGCTTTACCAAGACCTCCAAACAAGCATATTTGTTTACATAAACGTCAGAGTCAATATTCACTGTCTCTTTCATTTTGCTCCACCCTCAGATCAGCTGATTTCAAGCTGATTTGCTCTCATCAGTGAAAGGATAGGAGTTAGAAACTAGACCTAAATATTAACTCCAAGCGTATGTGCAAAATGTTTCTATCAGTTTGCAAGCATGAATTTTTTAGACACCAGAAAAATTTATGCTTGCAAACTGATAGAAACATTTTGCACAAACGCTTGGAGTTAATATTTAGGTCTAGTTTCTAACTCCTATCCCTTCACTGATGAGAGCAAATCAGCTTGAAATCAGCTGATCTGAGGGTGGAGCAAAATGAAAAAGACAGGGAATATTGACTCTGACAGTTATGTAAACAAATACGCTTGTTTGAAGGTCTTGGTAAAGCTGCATCTATTGGTCATTAATACAAACGATAGCAGGCTTTTACGTATATAAAACTTGTTTTGTTTTTTATAAATGTACCTTAAAGTTTTCTTGCAATGATATAGATTGCAGAAGCTTTGATTATGTGGAGAAACTAAACTGATATCAGACCCACATCGCTATCTAGTTTGATAGGCTGAGTTTGAAGACATTTAGGTGTCTAAAAAATTCATGCTTGCAAACTGATAGAATCGTTTTGCCTAAACGCTTGGAGTTAATATTTAGGTCTAATTTCTAACTCCTATCCCTTCACTGATGAGAGCAAATCAGCTTGAAATCAGCTGATCTGAGGGTGGAGCAAAATGAAAGAGACAGTGAATATTGACTCTGACGTTTATGTAAACAAATACGCTTGCTTGGAGGTCTTGGTAAAGCTCTATCTATTGATCATATATATATATATATATATATATATATATATATATATATATATATATATATATATATATATATTGTAATGTGTTCACATTTTAGTACATTCTGGTAGGCCTTCCTTTACACACTATTAAGTAAAAGTTAATCAAGCTATGGTGTAGAAAAATATCTTGTTCCTATTTCCAAAAACAAACCTATATTTCCTGATTAACTGGCCTACTAATTATTACAACAGGAATTGCTGATGAAGTTAGTTTTAATTTATATGAGGGTGCCACAGTCAATAGACTCCTAACTTTTTCATTTCCAATAATTTTGATGCAAATAACTAAAAGGTCAGGGTTATGATTTCCCATAACTTTATTTTTTTAGAGAATATTATTCCCGGGGTTTAATCCAGAAATACTGGCAAAGGTAAATTATATACTCAAATCCTAATAAACTAACATTAACACATTTAATAACTATCCTTAATAATGCACAATGAATAGTTGATATTAGAAATAAATATTTTATTTTAACAAATTAAAATATTAAAAACACAAATTGGTAATAAGTTGGAAAGAATACACTCATGCTAATCCAGTTATGAATCAATTAATTAAAGTTCACTTAAGTTTCTTCCAGGAAGTTCTTTGAATCATAATTCTGCAAATGTCTGTATTAGTAGTGTATTATAAGCTTAATTTAGGCACAATCAGGATATGCATGATCTTACCAATAAGATTTGTAGTATGTATTTTGAAAAGCTCATTGAAGTTAATTAGTTTCACTTTGTCAACATTTTTGTAGGTTCTTGATCCACTCTAATGGCTAGACTCAATGGTTTTTCTGAGTAACCTATATGACAAAAGTTTTCTATACATCGGGTCCACTCCGCATGATGATCCATCTCAGCATATGAGTAAAGATAGTCCTGCATATGAATAGTCCAGGATAGGATATTTTCTCTATCTCAGACCTAATGGAAGCTGCTAGTTAAGGAAAAGTCAAAGACCTAGTTTTAAGTTTTTCTGCCCTTTTATATTTGCAATTCATTCTTAGACTTCTCTGTGCATCTATTTTCTTTTGTCCTTTTATCAACATACTAGATAATAATCTTGTACATTCTTTTTTAAATTTAAGTTATAAAATCTTTTTTTTAGCATAATTCCACCATCTTTAATCAGAGTTAGAAATATTTTACTAATTGAAATCTGCTTGTCGTTTATTCTTTCCAATTTGAACTTTTATTGTACGTTTTGAAAAGATAAATTACACTAACTAAAAAAAATTAAAATTGCGTCTTGTCTTTTAATAAGATCGCTAAATTTACTTTTTCTTTTAGCTTTTACCAAATGCCAATATATTTGTATCATATATAAATAAATGGTACAATATATATATATATATATATATATATATATATATATATTGTATATATATATATATATATATATATATTAATGGTTGGGTTCAATATTTGTCAAGTCCTATTTAAATGGTCAATTATGCAAAATATTAAATTTTAATTGGTAATAATTAAATAATAACTTCAATATTAAATAGGGGTATTATGGCAGTGATGTGTTATCATGATTGCCAAATGATATAAAAATAAGTAAATTTCATCTATACATCTCTTAGAATGACAAAGAATTAGACTGTACAAGATATGCTATGCTAGGTCTTCTGCCAGATTGTGTATGGGACTTTTTATATGCAGTCTGTCAGATGGACTAATTTCAATAGCATCACTATAATAATTTATTAATATTGTAATTAAATTAAAAGTATAGAAATATTTGGTATTTTATTATTAATAATAGTTAAATACATTTATATTGACTATATTAAACAATGTAATTAAAAAGACTTGAACTCAGACTATACAACTCCCTACAGCTATCCACTTCATCTTATACAACTGATATACATGACCACATATATGTGAAAAAAGAAAAATGATTTCCAATATATGTATTTCATGAGGAACCACCACTCATCAGTTTGTCGAAATCCCCATCCCCCACATGTATAAACAATTTGCTCAGTTTATATTATGATTGCAAATCTTCAAACTTTAATGGGCAAGCTTCAATCTTCTTTATCCTCCAATTCTTCAGCCATTTATATTATGGAAAATCTGAGAATCAAATGTTCAAATCCCTTATTGTTGCCAATATTCTTGTCATTTCCATGTTGACTTTAAGTCATTCTGACCCTCAAGTATAGAATCTCAATATGTCCATTTAAATATACAGAAGGCAGATAGTTAGAATACAAGCTACTATACTTAATATAATTAGAAAGGACATGAACCCATATTTTCAAACTCTTTACTACTATCCACTCCATCTTATACAATTGATACACATGCCCACATACATGTGAAAGAGATGAATGATTTTCAATATACATATTTTGTTTTAAACCAACACTTATCTGTTAGTCCAGATCATGATATTCCACACATATATACAATCAGTGCTTAATTTATATTATAGTTGAGCTTCAATCTTCTGCATCTTCCAACTTTTCAATCAACCATATCTTTGAAAACTAAAAAAATGGATTGGCAAACCAATATTGTTATACTCATGTTATCTTTATGTCACATTGACCCTCATATTTCTCTTCTGTATATTTAAATAGACATATTAAGGTACTATATGAGAGGAGTCAGAGTGACAACATCAGCATGAGTATGACAATAATGTTGGAATCAATAAGGCCTTTGAGCATTCCATTCTCAGATTTTCAATGATAAGGATGACTGAAGAGTTGGAGGTTAGAAAAGTTTGAAGCTTGTTCATTAAAGTTGAAAGATTTGCTATCTTAATATAACCTGAGCATTGATTGTATATATGTATGGGAGATTATGATTTTGACCAATTGATGAATGCTGGTTTAGCATTGTAACAGTCAAAACACGTGTATCTCATTAACATAGTGCAGAATTCGACCACCACACAGAACAGCAGCACCATCGAGTAGCGAAGCCACCCATGGTACCGAGTTCGAACATAGTTTATCGGTTCCACACTACAATCTACGGAACAACGCCTCTGATGCGACATAAGTAAACACTTCTTTACGCACGGTGGTCAGGGAGATGCATGAGATTCATGGTTTTGTTTCTGAGTTGGCCAACAATCAAATGAATATTAATTCACACATATAATCGAGGAAATATATATAATGGGCATCGAATAAATGAAAACTTAACTACAGACGTACAGTTAAAATTATTTATTTACGTATTTAATAAAAAAAAAACATTATTAATGTTATTAATCATATTTTATATTCAGAGTTTCAATAGCTAATTGGCAATTTTACTATATATAAAAATACATTTATTTATAAAGAGCATTCATTTATATGAGGGCATAATCTAGCTACCTAAGGTTCCCGAGTGAGTATTTCTAATGTGTACTGTAGGGGATTTATACTTTGCACTGCAAGAGTCATCCGTGGCGGTGGACATACATTTATTTAATAAAAATATTTATTTGACAACTAAGGGCGAACATTTATTTGAGAGTGGATGACGAAGATAATGCCGAGGTGGAATGATATAGAGAATGATAAACTAAATAAAGGAACACGTGGTACGCTTTAGAAGGGCGATATAAAATGGCAGCACTGAAACTGCAATGCCATGAATAAGTTTATAAGGGCTTCGGGTTGGTCTCTGCCTCAACCCGAAGAGGTAAGGTGTCACATGAGCATAACCAGGGACAAGCGGTCCGTGTCGCAATTTGCCAGCTGGCTGCATGACGGTCGTCAAGCCCTACGGGAACATTATCATGTCCACTTGTGTAGGACAACTGGGGTTAATTCAACCCTATAGAATCCCGAGTATTCATGGTGTGGAATGAGCCATCGTGGCTTCAAAATGTAACACATGTATAAGATATAAAAGATTATGGTAATATTTAACTAGATTTCAAACTCAGCCCCCATTATCAACGTTGACTGAAAGAAAATTGGTGACTCTCAAATAAATGAAATTTCCGTAATTATTCATTAAAATTTAATAATAATAAAAAATATCTAAAAAGGGGACTTATTACAGCGAGCATGCCAGCTGTTACGAAGTAGTAGACCCTGCATTACAATAACTGATTCTTTGAATGCGTGTCGATTTATATGAAATTTAAGTTATTTATAAAGCAAATATTAATGACAATTCGACACGCATTCAATGTTCAAGCGATTATGAATTTAGCTTTAAAACTAAGACAATTATGAGAAGGTAATATTTCAATGATAATTATAAATAAAGTATAGATTTGAGAAATACACACCTAAGAAGGATAGAGGGAGGTAAGCTAGATTATGCGAGAAATTTACAGATTACATTAATTCTCAAATTTTAGTTTCACAAAATTACAATTTTAACATTTAGAAGTTAGACAAATAGTAGGAGATGAGCTATAGCTTATTTACTAGAGTACTCTATAATTTGGAATACACACACAGGTACCTGTTTTATAAGATGTTTTCATCCATTTGTTTAATAGTAGATTGTTCATGATTAGCAGTTTTCTTTCTTGTCTTTGTTTTTTTTATTGATTTTAACAGCAGCGGCTTTCTTGTTTATTTCAGGCAGCAGATCATTATGGTGTTTTTACAATGAGCAAGGTGAAGTTCGGCATATGGTGGGCCATCTCCTGATGGAGAATAATCTCGGTGCTTACTCGGTCATACCTTGGCAATATCAATTTATTTTAAGATATTTTAGACTCTCCACTCGAGAGCAAAGCTAAAATTCAAGTGAAAGTCTCCAGCAAGTCCAAGATGGCCTCCTTTTTTTTATCTTGATCTTTTAATTTTTTCTGTTGAGATATTTTTAGGTTTTCTTTATCTTGCCCTCAGGATAATCAATGCTTTTGCTGGTTTTAATTAGAAAGAAATCTGCTGCGCTATTGTTTGTTTGTTTTTTTTTTTTTTACATTCGTTAATTACATTTTTTTTTGAATTTTCCTATAATTAATTTATTATCTATCACTGACCGATGCTTTTAAATTTTCAAAGACAAAAGGGAATAAAATTATTTTAACTTTAATTAATTATTGCATCAGATTTTGTTAGAATTATTATTTAATGAAATTTAAACTAAGCAATAAATATGAACTTTATAAATTCAACATAAATGATTAATATTACACAAGATTTATTTAGCTAAAGAAATCTAAATTATATTACTTTATCCATATTTATTGCCTTTAATTTGAGATCGAAATGTGTGCGTGTTTATGTTGAATTCTACATATATTTATACATTTTTAATATTGTTACACACACAACTCGATACCAAAAGTTTAAATTTGGGTGGGATAGACCGGTCAGTGAGAGACGACAGAAAAAGGTGAAACTTAAGATTCGAATACGAATCTTACTGTTTCATTTCCCCGTACTTCCTGTGAACAATTAAGGAAGAACAAAGGAGGCAAGAAAGGGAAAAAAAAATTTACCTTACATAATTTAAATACGAAAGAATTATTATTATTATTATTTTTTTTTTTTACAGATACATATAAATATAGAAAGCAGAGATTACATGAAGTAACGAACAATTTATATACCCGGATCTAGAATTTAAACTTTAATTTTAAAATGACCTAATTTGGCCGTGTCTGGTTAGCAATCATTATAATGCTATTAGTTAAACTGATTTTATATATAAAAAAAATTCTTAGACTAATATTAATTAACATAATATATATAAAAAAAATTTTAAAGAATAATAATTAATAAATATACATAACAAAATTTCTATATCAAGCCCTATTTGACCAATATAATTTCCATTCAACCAATATTTATCAAGTTCGTTTTACTAAATTTTATACATGGAATGGCCGTCCGAAATGCTCCAATATTGTTATAACCCCGGGTCAGGTGGATAATATATATCTCTTGTTGTTGCCAACTGCGGCCTTGGGTTTTCTAATTTTTGTCTTCTATCCGGCGGTTCTTTGGCCCAATGGCTAAAATCTAATGTAGTGAGAAATTCACTCATTTCTTCTATGTCCTTTATACGACTGCCTGCCATCAACTGTTGGATGGCCAGCGGCATGCCACGCTGGATGGTCCCTATGACGTGTGAATCCGAAAAGGCGAACGTTGTAAGGGATTTAAACCGATTCGCTTGGCGGAGGAAAAACTGTGTGTGTGTCTCTTGGAATATCGTCCCATATTTTTCCTGGCAGAGCGTATTGTAGATACCGCTTTGATGCTCATTGCTCCAGTAACACTTCATTAACACATCTTTGTAATTTCCGATTGTTTTAGGCTTCCATCTCACCATATTCCACCAGTCCTTGGCAGATCCCTGTAGATGGTAGCTAGCTATCGCTATCTGCTCGTCTGGCCCTGTTTTATGAAATTGGAAAAACTTTTGCAAGCTCTCTAAGTGGACTTGCGGGTTTTCTCCGATCTCCCCTTTAAAGATCTTGATGTGGATCATCTTGGCTAAATAGCTTTGGTGTCCAATGTCCATCTTCGCCTCTTCTTTAATGCTGACTTCCTTTTCCGGTTCTTATGGGCCTTCATCGGTTGGAATGAGGTCTCTCTGCTCATCATATTTTTTTACCTTTACGACACTACCTGTTTGCTCTTCTATCATAGGTTCATCAGATCTCTCTACCTTCATTTCACTCTGCCTGTCTTTAACCTCTTCTACCTTTTTACTAAATTTGGATATCCCAACTGTTCCCTTATTACTTCTAACTCTCTCACTATAGTGTCTTTAAATTCCTGACATTCCCTGACTCTTCTTTTTTCTTCTTCCTGTCTCCTTTTTGATTCTTCATCGCTTCTTTTTCTCATTTCCTCCTCATACATTTTCTTCACCTCCTGCATACTCCATCTGAGCACCTCCTCCATGAACCTGAAATTATAGTCCATTGATGCTCTGCATTGTTGCGGAGCTTCCCTTCGCTCGGGTGTCAACTCCAAAGCCTCAGATAAATCTAGCTGCTCTGTATCAGTATTTTCTGTTTCATTTTCTTATCCATTTTCTTACTATTTATTTATCTATTTTACACTAGTAGCATTTAACTATTCCCCACCATTATCTTGGCCCTAGAATACTCTTTCATTGCCCTCTCCTACTCTACATTGCTGCCTTTAATATACTTAACATATATATCATAACGAACTATTAGTAACGCATGTAAGCCACTGCTGTCTATGATATATATATTTTTACTTTAACTAAATTTTATTGTTAAACATAATAAGCTTCTGCTGTCTCATTTAGCTACTGATTATTATTATTATTATATAAAAAGATATTTCATTAGATCCGAGTATTTCGTTCCTTCTTAAATTACACACACATCCCTGCTTTCCTTAAATTTGTTATTACGCCTGCTGTCCCTTCACTCACTCGACCCACATTACTTCACTCGATTTATTTTTATTATTTTTATTTTTATCCAAAACAAACTCTTATATATATAAAACAATTAGCCAAACAATTAGCCAACTTGGCAACGAACGCTAAAGGAATTTATCTGCATTATTTTTGCTCAGGGTATCTATGGGTTTTATACTCGAAGCCTCATGTTATTGGTGCCAAACGCTAAAAAAAATTTAACTATGTAACAGTCAAAACACGTGTATCTCGTTAACATAGTGCAGAATTCGACCACCACACAGAACAGCAGCACCATTGAGTAGCGAAGCCACCCATGGTACCGAGTTCGAACATAGTTTATCGGTTCCACACTACAATCTACGGAACAACGCCTCTGATGCGACATAAGTAAACACTTCTTTAGGCATGGTGGTCAGGGAGATGCACGAGATTCATGGTTTTGTTTCCGAGTTGGCCAACAATCAAACGAATATTAATTCACATATATAATCGAGGAAATATATATAATGGGCATCGAATAAATGAAAACTTAACTACAGACATACAGTTAAAATTATTTATTTACGTATTTAATAAAAAAAATATTATTAATGTTATTAATCATATTTTATATTCAGAGTTTCAATAGCTAATTGGCAATTTTACTATATATAAAAATACATTTATTTATAAAGAGCATTCATTTATATGAGGGCGTAATCTAGCTACCTAAGGTTCCCGAGTGAGTATTTCTAATGCGTACTGTAGGGGATTTATACTTTGCACTGCAAGAGTCATCCGTGGCGGCGGACATACATTTATTTAATAAAAATATTTATTTGACGACTAAGGGCGAACATTTATTTGAGAGTGGATGATGAAGATAATGCCAAGGTGGAGTGATATAGAGAATGATAAACTAAATAAAGGAACACGTGGTATGCTTTAGAAGGGCGATATAAAATGGCAGCACTGAAACTGCAATGCCGTGAATAAGTTTATAAGGGCTTCAGGTTGGTCTCTGCCTCGACCCGAAGAGGTAAGGTGTCACATGAGCATAACCAGGGACAAGCGGTCCATGTCGCAATTTGCCAGCTGGCTGCGTGACGGTCATCAAGCCCTATGGGAACATTATCATGTCCACTTGTGTAGGACGACTGGGGTTAATTCAACCCTATAGAATCCGGAGTATTCACGGCGTGGAATGAGCCATCGTGGCTTCAAAATGTAACACATGTATAAGATCTAAAAGATTATGGTAACATTTAACTAGATTTCAAACTCGGCCCCCATTATCAACGTTGACTGAAAGAAAATTGGTGACTCTCAAATAAATGAAATTTCCGTAATTATTCATTAAAATTTAATAATAATAAAAAATATCTAAAAAGGGGACTTATTACAGCGAGCATGCCAGCTGTTACGAAGTAGTAGACCCTGCATTACAATAACTGATTCTTTGAATGCGTGTCGATTTATATGAAATTTAAGTTATTTATAAAGCAAATATTAATGACAATTCGACACGCATTCAATGTTCAAGCGATTATGGATTTAGCTTTAAAACTAAGACAATTATGAGAAGGTAATATTTCAATGATAATTATAAATAAAGTGTAGATTTGAGAAATACACACCTAAGAAGGATAGAGGGAGGTAAGCTAGATTATGCGAGAAATTTACAGATTACATTAATTCTCAAATTTTAGTTTCACAAAATTACAATTTTAACATTTAGAAGTTAGACAAATAGTAGGAGATGAGCTATAGCTTATTTACTAGAGTACTCTATAATTTGGAATACACACACAGGTACCTGTTTTATAAGATGTTTTCGTCCATTTGTTTAATAGTAGATTGTTCGTGATTAGCAGTTTTCTTTCTTGTCTTTGTTTTTTTTATTGATTTTAACAGCAGCGGCTTTCTTGTTTATTTCAGGCAGCAGATCATTATGGTGTTTTTACGATGGGCAAGGTGAAGTTCGGCATATGGTGGGCCATCTCCCGATGGAGAATAATCTCGGTGCTTACTCGGTCATACCTTGGCAATATCAATTTATTTTAAGATATTTTAGACTCTCCACTCGAGAGCAAAGCTAAAATTCAAGTGAAAGTCTCCAGCAAGTCCAAGATGGCCTCCTTTTTTTATCTTGATCTTTTAATTTTTTCTGTTGAGATATTTTTAGGTTTTCTTTATCTTGCCCTCAGGATAATCAATGCTTTTGCTGGTTTTAATTAGAAAGAAATCTGCTGCGCTATTGTTTGTTTTTTTTTTTTGTTTTTTTACATTCGTTAATTACATTTTTTTTTGAATTTTCCTATAATTAATTTATTATCTATCACTGACCAATGCTTTTAAATTTTCAAAGACAAAAGGGAATAAAATTATTTTAACTTTAATTAATTATTGTATCAGATTTTGTTAAAATTATTATTTAACGAAATTTAAACTAAGCAATAAATACGAACTTTATAAATTCAACATAAATGATTAATATTACACAAGATTTATTTAGCTAAAGAAATCTAAATTATATTACTTTATCCGTATTTATTGCCTTTAATTTGAGATCGAAATGTGTGCGTGTTTATGTTGAATTCTACATATATTTATACATTTTTAATATTGTTACACACACAACTTGATACCAAAAGTTTAAATTTGGGTGGGATAGACCGGTCAGTGAGAGACGACAGAAAAAGGTGAAACTTAAGATTCAAATACGAATCTTACTGTTTCAGCATGAAGTATATATATTAAGTATCTTTTATCTTTTTCACATGTATGTCAACATGTGTATCAGTTGTATACGTTAGATTAAATAAGTCTGAGTTCAAGTCTTTTCTAATTACATTAAATTTCATAGAGAAAATATACATGTAATTAAATATTACATATTCAACCTGTATTTTGCCCATCTTTTTTTATATATTTAAATGGACATATTAAGGTCCTATATGTTAAGGATCAGAGTGATTTTAAATAAGCATAGATGTGACAATAGTATTGACATCAATAAGGGTCTTGAGCATTCCATTCTCAGATTTTTCAATGACATGAATGGCTGAAGAATTGGAGGGTGGAGAAAATCGAAGTTTATCCATTAATGTTTAAACATTTTCTGTCTTAATATAAACTAAGTACTGATTGCATATATGGGTGGGAGATAGTGATCTGGACCAATTGTTGAGTGCTGGTTCAGCATGAACTACATATATTGGAGATCAATTATATTTTCACATATATATGATCATGTGTATTAAATGTATAAGATTAAGTGGATAGCTGTAGGGAGTTTGAAAATCTGAGTTCAAGTCTTTTCTAGTATATATATGTATAACCAGTTGAAATCACTAGTTACAATTCATATAAAAATATCATTATTGCTAAATGCTAACTTATTGCAGCAGAACTATGTCTGAAACGAACAAAATCTAAATTAAGGAGCCCAGATAAATGGTCAACTTTTTACTTATAATCTGCAAAGTGGTAAAATATATTAAAATTCAGTCTTATATTGACAATTATTTTTGTAAGGTTTATTAAAATACAATGTTCTGATATCTGTTATGTATTTTATTTTTTGCAAAATTTTAAATAATTTTAATTCTTTTTTTGAGACATCCAATTTCTAATGTTCATTGCTTATGACCTTTTGTATTTTTAATTATTATTATAGTATGATTACTTACACATCACACACACACAAATACACACAAAACAATTATACAAAATTAGCTTGGAAAAACCAAAATATGTGGCAAAAAGCATGTGAAAATAAAATTAATATAAAAAGTGTGACACAAAATTGAACTCTGACTTTAATTTTTTATTTATTCAAAATATAATAATGATCATGAAAAAAAAAGAAAGGAATCAAAATTAATGATAAGATTCTTTATAGCCATCATTTAACAAATGTTATAATTTTAATTAAAAATCTAAAATAAGAAATGAATAAAATATTTCAGATGCTTAGATATGCTTTTGGAGAGTTTCAAATTGAACAATTAGTAAAATGAAGATAATAGTGATCAATAAACAACAAATAAAAGGACAGCTGGATGTATAAATAAATAACACATTTAAAACAAGACATTTCATTTGGATAGTATGATTAGTGATAATAATAGGTGTCTAACAGTTTTAAAAAATAATGCTATCAAAACAAGATATTAAAAGTTGGCACAAAAAAAGAATACAATTGATTTGAACCTTGGTTTTGTGTATATTGATATGTGGATATAATTTTTTTCTCTCTCTCTTCCTCCCTCCCTCCCTCCCTCCCTCCCTCCCTACCTACCTATCTATCTATCTATCTATCTATCTATCTATCTATCTATCTATCTATCTATCTATCTATCTATCTATCTATCTATCTATCTATCTATCTATCTATCTATCTATCTATCTATCTATCTATCTATCTATCTATCTATCTATCTATCTATCTATCTATCTATCTATCTATCTATCTATCTATCTGACAATTTTGTATTAATGTGTTTACATCAATATCTGGCTATTTATCTATCTATTTATCTTGCTGTATATGTTTGATTGAATATTTAAATGAAATTAAATATAATTTTTAATTGAAAAACTCTGTGTAAATTGCTAACATTATTTTGTCTAATAGAATATATGCACTCAAAACTTTTTAAAAATCCATTTGCATACTAGATTTCTTTACCGTCTATTTTCAAATAGATGCACGCTCAATTCGTAAAAATTACGGAAGCCTTTTTATTTAAATAAGTAAACAGTAAATTAGGCGAAAAATCATAACCATTTTCTTCATTACTTTAATTGAGATTTGTGAGCTTTTTAAATTTATTTTCAAAAGTCATGAGTTAAAAAGGTTACAAAAAATTCTTGTTTTGCAATAATTTTTTTTAAGATTAAAGAAAAAAAAATACAAAAATTATTATTTTTTTATTATTCTTTTAAATTTTCATGAGCTTCTATTACAAATTTTAATCCGTAGGTTAATTTATTCTAGAATATAAATTCTATCAAAATTGGTCTTGTATTTACAAAAAGGAATAAATAGATAATGCATTTGATATTTTTTATCTAATAGATTGAAATTTTTACTTCTACAGCCGATTCTATGGCAACTCTGATAAAGACATGTTTATAATCTGATTTTGTATTTTTAAAACTATAAAATTTTAAATAAATATTATTTTTAGAACATAGAAACATTTCACCATTTTTTTTTATAAATACAGATACAATTAAACTAGCATTTTGATTTTAATTAAGTGAAGATGTATTAATAAACAAAACATCTCTTGCCTTATATGTAATTAAAATACTCTTACATTACTAAAAATTTAAATAGATACTGATTTTAATATATATTTTATATATTTTAATATATATTTTATATAGCCTATATATTATATATTTTTGTAAACGTACTTTATATATATATATATATATATATATATATATATATATATATATATATATATATATATATATATTTAATGACAGTATAAAACTATTTAAATATTTTTATAACAGTAATCAAAATAATAAACACGTATTGCTTAATCCCATATCTTTTCTTTAACTTTTTTCTTTAAAATTAAATTAATTCATATCAGTTTTTACTCCTTTTTAAAGCTAGTATATATAAATTTACAGATGAGTGATAGTATTATTTTTTAAAAAAAATATCAATAAAATGTATTAAATAAAAACACTTAGATCTAATTGACCTTATTAAACTTATGCCCTTATTAAATTACCATGCATGAGTTATTGCAGTGATAGAGTAGTAAAATTGAGAGCTATAGATGCATGAATTACGGCCTAGCTCTGATATTTCCCTCATGAATGAATAACATGTAACATGAGCTTTTGTGTGACAAATAAATTAAATTACTGGATTATAATTTTGATTTAGTTTTAGATTCCAGTTAAGTGCATATTAACATATTTATTCTATGTTTTTTTAGTGTTTTTTAATGTGCATGTATTAAACACTAAATAAAACTAGTACTTAATTAAATTTTAACTCATTATAGCAAATTAAAATATCATAAACATGAAGAGTTAAAGCTTATTTTTATAATTTTGTTTTGATAATAAAAATTTCTAAATTATAGAGAGTAGGATTAACATTAGTCTATTTATATTATCAATTGTGTAAATCTAATTTATATTTTAATTTTAATTATATAACACAATTATTTTAATTTTTGGCTTATTAAACTTTTTTCTTAGCTGATAATAATATTATGGCCATATCCATTGCCAAAAATTAAGTTTTAAGTGTTACATGTTGTCAATGGTAATGCTATTATAAGAAAGTGTTTGTCAAAAAGAATTTTAGCATTTAAAATGTTTGAACTGTTGAAGATAGAGAAAAAAATGTAAAAATCCTTCCTGTTTGATTTTTATATATTGTATTTCACAACAAAATATTTTAAATTAGTTTGATTTAGAAATGGATCTTGCTTATTGTTTTCTATTTTGCATTGTTTATGAAATGTTTGTTAAGACAAAAGTTCAAGAATTTAGACAAGTTAGCAAGGATGATTTTTTAAATATATATTCAACAAATGACTTTTTAATACATATATATTACCAAAAATTATATCTCATAAATTTTAGAATCTATAGTTAACACAAAATTGAGATTTCTAAAATATTTAAAACCTATTTGACATGAGATTCACCAACTTATCTTGAGTTCAAATTTTATTTTTTTCTTATAAAAATTGATATTTTAATAGTAAATAGAAATAAAATGTGTCTGTTAGTTTTGATGGTTAAAGACAAAGTCAAGGGAAATTTTTTTAGAAATGATAATATTATAGCACAATATTACAATATCACTTGGGATCCTGTGGGTACACAAACTTATAGTAGATGGCTTTCAAATAGATAAAAATGCTCTTATAACTTATATATTAATCATTTATAATTTTTTTTTACTGATTATAATGAACATTGTTTTTTAAATTCTTTTCTTTTATATAACCAATGTCAAAAAGTAAAGATATTGTTTTGCCCACAGATAAATCCAATATTTATTTACATACCTGATTAAAAAATGCAAAAAAAAAACATATTTGATAAAAAATGTTCACTTAAAAAATACTTCAGTGACATTCTGATAGGAAACTAACAAATAATGAAACAATATTAAAATTCATCAAAATGTCATCAGAAAATAATACATATTTTGACAAGTGTGATATGGTCTCACTCTTTACTAGTTAACCAGTAAATGAATTTATTGAAATTTTAAAAAATATTCACTTTCTTTAATTAAACATTGTTTATGCAATATTTTTATATTCAATTACAGTTGAATCAATATACAAACATTATTGTTAGTATAAGTCCATTAATTTCTTCAGTTGTAGTTTCCTTTTTTAATAACACTATTTTGAAATTAATAATGTTAAATGCAATCACCAAATATTATTCACATGACTAACATTATTTTTATTGTTTGGATATATCATAAATTGTGCTGAATATACTTTTTAATTTCTTTAACAATTGCCACACTAATATAATGCTCACAATATAGTTATTAAACCAAATATAAATATAAAGTTGCATTATATATTTATTAGATTCAAAAAAGAGAGTTGTTAATAAAATATACTAGTCATAATGAGTTTACTATATCTAAAATATTTTTTTTGGTAATGGGTTTATCTCATGCAAGTTTAATAATTTGCACACTAAGGTAATACACCATTATATAACAGTCATAAATAAAATTGGTACTGTTTCTTTAAAAAAATATCTATATAGTTCATCACAGAGTGGATCTAACTTTATTGAAAAAATGGAACAATGATCTGGAAGCAGTTCATTTACAAAGTTGCTCATTGCTGAAACATGGGATTAGGCAGATGATAATTAGGATAGTTTATTTTATTTATAGAAAATTTGTTAAATATTTGTATTCTTTCATATGATAAATAAAATCACAGCCCTAAATTATGAACAAAATTGTAATCTAGAATATAATGCTAAAAAAGTTAATATAAAAATTTTAAGAACTCTGTAGGATGAAGGAAAGCATCAAATTAATTAAAATACATTATAAAAGGAGGAGGGCATGGAAAATAAAAAAAATATGCTCTTCAACCAAAGATTTAAAAACAACAACAACAACTAAGAAATAAAATGAAGATTTAAAAGGCTTTCAACATTTATACAACTTAAGCAAATGGTAAAAGTTTTCTGATATAGAGACTTTGAAAAACTTATGTGAAAAAAAATCATTAAATTGTTAATCATTTTCAACTATTATCGATTTCGTCAATGCACATTTGTATTAAAATATACCTTGAAAGAATGCTGGAATCTAATTCATTATTAATAGGTTTTGAGTTAAAACCAGATGAAATATATATGTACAATTGTCTATGAATTTTTAATGAGAAAATGCATTGTATATGATTGAAAGCTATTTCAACTAGTAGTGCTGACAACATTTAAATGTTTTTTTATAGAATATAGTTGGCTCTATTTCTGCACAGTGCATTTTGAAGTCAACTAAAAACTTTTCCACCAAATCACATGACAAGAATACAATAAAGTAGCTTTAAAATTATATACATATCTGACATTTTATTGAATTGCAACACAGGTTTTTTTTAGATCTTATATTTTTTAAAGAATGTGATAATGTTTTAATTTTTTGTCTCTTTCTTTTCTAACTATAACCACAGTACACCTTCTTAAGTGCCTATGCTTTTTTAAAATACAAGAATGTATATTTTATTTTAAATCTCAAGTGAAAAATAAAAATAAAATAATTTAAACCATCATAATATTTTTATAAGTTTAAAAAGAGTAAGCCTTGTTCTCCATAGCCTTTCCATAATTTTTCCAAAGTATTCGGGATTGCTTTCTTGTGAAGGTATTTGAGGCCATTTGGAAGAACTGAACAGTATATTGATTTAGCTCATATTTTATGTTATCTCCCAAGTGTTTTTCTATTTCTCAACTTATCTATACTATTTGCAAATTGGATTTCCCAATATTGTACTCCTAAAAGACTATTCATATTTGAATTCTAGACTTTACAAATAATTCCTAATTGTACCTTTTAACTAAAATGTTCATAATACTCAAATTTGCCGATTGAATGAGAGAGTCTGGTTGTTGGGGGGGGGGGTCCAGGAACCTAAACCCTGGTTCTTTTGAGTGGGAGGGTTAGGATGAGGGTGCTATAGGGATTATTGCCAACATTGATTTTATCCAAGTATTATTGCAAAGTAAACTGCAGTTTGGTCTAATGATTTTAATTGCAAGTGATTCACCCTATTTAAAAATATTATTTCCAATGTTGTTATCTCCAAGTGTTTTCCTATTCTCAACTTATCCATCGCAAATTGGATTTCTCAATATTGTACTCCTACTCATATTTAAACTCTAGACTTTACAAATAATTTCTAATTGTAACACTCATTTGTCTTTAATAGTTAATACATACTCTTTCCACATCCCTTTTCCTTTTCTTATGTATCCTTACACTTTCATCGTGTAGCTCCTGAATTTCAATTTTACCATTCTTTGTAAACCTTTTATTTAATTGTATTTGTACCTTTTTTTGAGGAAACTTTCATCACTGAGAAAAAAAAAAAGAGTAAGCTCTGAAGAATGAAATTTTGTTTTAACTATAACATTCAGTATAAATATAATTTTTAATACACTATTTTATTTGTGTATGCTACGTATTCAAGTAGAAAACTATACAATCAGTTTTAAAGAATTTAATAAAAAATAGAATAGGTGAATGTTTTTTCAAAAAGATTTAAGTACAATTATTTTTACTAATTAAATAGTTTCAACCATTTATATATATTTTCCTTTTAAAATTTTATAAGGAATCATAATTCATCTGTGAATATATCCAACTAAACACATACACACACATTTATCATATATATGTAATACAGTGGAAATGACCAATCACTTTTATTGTGAGTTTCAGGTATTCTGCCAAAGAAAATTAACAAACACATAGGCAAGGAAATCAATTATATTTAATTTCAACATGCAGTTGTTATTAATAATTTATATATAAAACTCATAATTTAAAGTAAAAACAATTTCGTTTATAAGAAAACAGTGCAAATTTACCACAAGTAAAAATGAATGTCATCAATATAGTGTTTAATTATGAAGGCAGTATATTCATTAGACAGTTGAGATAGAAAACATATTTATAATATTGCATAATAAAAACTTCTGAAGATCTCAGATATATAAGATTACCTAATTTTTACTAGATTTTACAATTTCAAAACATCATGGAATATTGAAAAAGATATCTGAAGGCATTTCCTACAAAAATTATTCCTATACTCAGTCATGACTAATCTAAAAGTCAGTCTAACATTTCATGTTGATCTTGTTACAAATTTTGGCTATCTATTATTCTACAGAAAAATGTTAGCAGAAGTTCTAAGATTACTACTCTAAAATTTCATCCAAGTGCTACCTAGTAGTAAATTAATTTTATGTTTTTGTAATTAATCATATTTATTGATTTATCAGAAATTGATCAAATTTTTAAAATTTATAATTAAATATTAATGATAGCCTAATGATAGGCTCTCTTTATCAATATATATATATATATATATATATATATATATATATATATATTATCAATTACTGCATTTGTGAGAACATTTCAATTTCACTTTATATTATTAATTAGATGTTAATGAATTTTAAATGCTAAAAATAATAAATGGCTACATTTAGAATTTTAAAAACTTGAATATTACATAACTAAATTTGTACTGATTTCTATTAATTATTAAATATTCATCTTTTATTTACAATAAAACAATGATTTATGACAATTTAATTAATAAATAATGACTTTTACATTGGTTTGACTATATATATATCACATCACATTATAAATATTGTAATGGAGTTTAAAATACTAGTTTATTTAAGTAATACAGAGAGCGTACCAATATATATATATATATAATATGACTTGCTTTTTTGATTATTTTTATTTAAGTCTATCATAATATATATTATAAGAATCCTAGTTTAAAATGAGATAAAAACAATAATTAATAAAGATGCAGAATTTACTGATTATAAATTTTAAATCTAGTTATTAATATCTATATATAAAGAGTTTCTATAATAGAGATTATTAGATACAATGGGATAGCTATATCACATATTTTATGCACACTTTATATAATAAAATGTAACAATTTAATTATCATTATATTACACAATGTTATAAATTTATTTATTCATGGCAAAATAACATGTATTTGTGAGCTAGTACAATTTAATATTGATTTCGTAATTTGCAGAAGTAAATTTTATTTTAAAAAGTTATAAATTATTAAATAAAAAATACAATAATGTCATTTTAATTTTAAATGCAAACAAATTAAATTCAAATAAAAAATGAAAATAAATTGGATTATAAATATTTATTGTATTAAATATTTTGTTTTTAATTATTGTAAATAAAAAGAAAAATTAAATACAAAACATTATTTATTAAATATTGAATAAATATTTCCAGTACTCCATTAAAGACAAAAGATAAATAATAATAAGAATAAATTAAAATAATAAAGTTAAATATAAATTATAACTTAATAATAATTGTACAATTGATTTGTTTGATCACGTGGTGGTTATAAATGATTAGTTCCTTCAAAAGTGTATGATATACCAACTTTTGATTTCTACTTTTATTGACTTCAATAAAGATATGAAGCATCAAAAGTCAATATAGGATAAAAGGATGAAAAAAGTTAATTATTTCATAATTGCCATAACTAAAAATTATTACTATACTCTAATAAGAAGAATACTAATAGGGAAATCTGTTTTAAAAGATTTACAGGTCAAAATCTTTTCTCAAACTCTACTTTCAATATTTTTTACTATAAATCTTACTGTTAAAAAGTATTAAAAATTAACACTTATTTCATTCATTTTTATAAGTGAAAAACTCACACATATTAAAATAACATTTTAAATAAAAAATATACCAAATATAAAAATGTCTTTAAAATTTCAGATTTTGTTTTATTCGTTATTACAAAATTATGCACATTATAATTGCTGTAAAAATGCATACAAAAGAAATCTGGAAAATTAAAATCAAATCAAATATATAAGTAAAGCATAGCATATACTATTAGCAAAAATATTTTTCACAAAAAATAGAAGCATTAAATTTCATATTTGTTGTTGTGTCTCCAGAAATTCAAAAATGCATTATTTATATGCATATGTGATCTTAAATTCAAACTACAGATTAAAATAAAGCCAGTCTCTTCATTATTTTTCATAATATTATAGCATCAGTGGAACTTTACCAAATAATATCAAGAGAAGAAAAACTGCAATTTAAATTTACATATACAACACCAAACAATACATAGAATATGACTGTTTCGGAATAATTTATTATAACATAAATAACTTGTGTGTATATATATATATATACATATATATATATATATATATATATATATATAGATATATATATATATATATATTGTAACAAAATTAAATGGAGTTCAAATAAAAAAATGAGTAAAGGAGTTCATTGTAACAAAATTAAAGGTCGCTCAAATAACTATAGATGGTTACAATATAACTATTACCATATCTGAGTAGTCTACAATATATAAGATCATAATATTTAAAATAACTTGGATTTCTCAAGTAAACACTATCTCAATAATTATAAGCAAATTATTAATAACAAGTATTATAACTCAGGCATACAGGCAGTAGATCTTATCCACTTTCATTTCTTGGTTTGATGTTAAGTGCATGTTTAAACAAATACTAAGTGAATATGGTCTAGCAGGGCGCCACTAGATTATCTGAATCTAGACACGGTTATATCTAATAACCTTTCACATGTACCGGGTTTGAATCCCCTTTTTGGTACTTTATTTCTAATAAAAATGGAAGATTTTGCTTTTTGAGCCATATCACTATACGCACTAATATTTAGGTAAAAGTAAAACATCTTTAAACCAAAGTGGAGTATATTAGACATAAATCATTTCTTAGATCTTAGCATAACAAATGTGTTTCAATATTTTTATAAGTTTACTAGCTCAGATTATATATAACTAATTTAGGATGGCAATTCACTCATCCTTGCATGAAATAGATGACGGGATGTGGTTATAATAATACTAAGAGATCACTAAATATTATGAAATCAATATTTATTTATGGCCTTTAAACATTTAAACAGCTCATTAATTAAAACGTTGATGATGATGATGATGATGATAATAATAACGATAATGACAATGGTTTCAACTACAGTTCTAGGACTAAGCCTAAACATAAAACTAAATTTTATAAAGAAATTCATAATTATTGCTTAATTTTAGCATATTTACTTATATCTTAAATAACTAATATTCAACCATTGATGATGATGAATAATCACACTTAACAAAGACTACACTTAATGAAATATATACGCCTCGTTTAATAAAACAAACTAATATTTATTACTACATTTCTAACATATACATAAAAATTTCTAGATAAATATGAAAATTGACATGAATAATAATAATAATAATTGATTATATAACAATCCTCAGATTAATTTTAAGTTCTTCCCCCTTTCCCTTCAAATGTATTTTGTATTAAGTTGGACGTCACATTGACCATGATTTTCACTCCATGAGAAAAGTATTTCAAGAAAAAAAAATATTATCTGCTCATTAGCACACATACTTTAAACATCTAACATGTAAATAGAATGTAAAAAAAAAATGTTAGTAGAATTGAAAGAGCAAGTTTTAGAAAAGAGTTTTAAATCATTATCTCCCCCTCCCTTCCAAGCGCTGAAATCTATACTTTCTCAAGACAAAATAATTTAATATTTTAACACCACCTATTATTTCACATTCACTCGCAATTATACACATATAAAAATATCATTATGTATGTGCATGTTTTATCCCATAATAACAAAATATTATTTAAAACCAAAATAATAATAATATATTAGTTAAAACTAAAATCATAACACCATAAAAAAAAATGTTTTACACATTAATATTTTTCATAACTGTAAAATTAATAAACAAATAATTTTGATACATTCAAGATCATTTATGAAGCTCAAAGTTATTATTAGTAAGACATTCTTGTTTTTAATCGATCTGAATAGTCTTTAAAAGTTCTTTAAATAAAATATACCACTTTATTGCTAAAATGTTTATTAAGACTCGGATATCATAAAGAAAATAGATATAAAAAGTCATATTACCGATCTTTTGTTTGTGGCGAATTTCCAAGGGTTCAAACTTGTCTTGTATAATGTCTATATTTCTGCAGCTACCATTTCCATTTTACTGGGAACAATCTCTTTCTTGAGGTGTATAACTATTTGATGATGATGACTCTATTGAGGTTATTTGCTTTAGTGGACAATTTGGAAATCATTATCTTAATTTTTCTTCTCTTTCTGTCAAGCACGATTCTTTTAGTGGATGAAATACAGCGGTTGTTTTCACATTTATAAATTTTCTTGAGTTTAAAATCAGTTGCTGGAGCAATTAATTGGACTTGATGATTAATATTTATCAGTAGATTAATTCATCTTTTATCGAATGCAGGTGAATGCTTTCTTCCTTCTATTAAAAACATCTTATTTCTCTGGTCAGTTGAAAGGTGTAGAATATTATTTTAGACACAACATCTTTTCTTTCCTATGTGATGTGCAGCTTCCCCCAGATGGTCCGGAAAAGATGGGACATACATATAATTTTTCTAGCCAGCCATTTCTTATATTTTCAACATTCAATTTAATAGTTTAAAAATCTGAATCATCCTCACCATAATAATAATAATTCCAGACAGCTTTTTATATCCAATTTTTAGCTAACTTAACCAATCAGAGATAGCATCACTTGCTATTTTTGGACAAATTCGTTTTAATTAGATCTCTAATTTATTTTCAACTAAATTATTTTTCAACTGAAAAGTTTAATCCTTTTTCCAGACACTTTTGTTTTAAAAAAAAATATAGACTTAATCCTTATTTCCTTTCTTTTTTTTTTTAGGTAACATTTCAAATTTTTGAGCTTCCTTCTTTAGATCTTAAGATAAGACAATTTCAAAATTAGAGCTCTCACCCATTATAAGCTCCCAAAGTGAAAAACAATTATTTACAAAAAAAAAATTGCTACAAAGATCGATATCTGATTAAACAGATTTCCTCTTTTAACAAAAAATTGTACAAAAAAAATAATTTGACAGATTTAATCCTTCCTTTTCTTTCAATATTTAGTAAATGTAAATTTCTGTATGTAATGTACACACATCCTTCATTCTTTCAAATCATTCATAAACTAACATTAAATAATATAATTGCTAGCTTAGTAATTATAACCCTATTATTTAATTAAATCTGTAACTTTTAAATCCCAATTACAATTAAAGAAAAGCAAAATAGAAGCATAGAACAAGACATTAAAATTGATCAAGCATAGGTTAGTTTTAAAGAAAGTTAAAATGTTGAATATTTGAAATATAAAACAATTAAATAGCTTACACATACATTGCCTATATGTATGCATTATAACTTTGCTTTTTAACAGAAAATTTAAATATTAAATAGTTTAAATGTGTGTATTACCTTTCTATCAACACACAAACAAATAAAGCATATAATTGTTGACCCACTCTCTTTCTATCTAAAGCTTTTAGAACTGGACCTTGTAGGGTTTGAACTTGGATGCCCTACAGCTTCATTTATGATTATATAAAAATGTGATGATGATTTTTGGTTTACCTTTTCTACATGCACATTACTATAAATTTAGCTAGTGACTAAATTGTAATGGCACAACTTTCTCCCCCTTCGGATAAAATCATCAGCACTTTTGTTTTAACTACATCTAAAAAAAAAATCCTAACTAATAAAATACACTAATAATAATAAACACACTAATCATAATATATATATATAAATTTCTAACGACTGGTAAATATCATACTTTTCATTAGAAAACTAAATGTAATTTATTTGGAGATCTTTGCCAGGCTATTCTGCTGAAGTATAAGGGATCAAACTCCTAGCATTATAGGTTCCCTTGTTCCCCTCAAGAGCAGCAAGCATAAAGGCATTCTCTCCTATTTTCTTGGTAATTTGGAATGGCTTTTTCTTTTCAAACCATATTGTGGTCTGCATAAAAATGCACCTGTACATCCAGTCCCTTTTTAATATTTCCATTTTTCATCTTGACTGGATATTTATAAAACATATCCGGAGGATTTATTTTATATAACCTCCTATTACAGACCCCATTTAGAAATATGGACTCTTGGTACCATACGTAATATGCCTTGAAGTTTTTCAGAGAGATTGACTCTCTATACCATACATACTTTATTTTTAAACTTTCCAGAAAGATTGACTCCCTGTACCATATATAATTCATCCTTAAATCTTCCAGAGAGGTTGATTCTCTGGGCCATGTATAATTTATTTTTAAATTTTCTAGAAAGGTTGACTCTTTGTACCAAATATAAGGCACACTTAAATTTTCCAGAGCATTTAAATTTTTCAGAGAGATTGATTCTCTGTCTGATACACACTGGACATTTACATTTTTCAGAGAGATAGATTCTCTGTACCAGAATAATGGACATTTAAACTCTTCAGAGAGATTGACTCTCTGTACCAGATATAATTCATTACATCTTCCAGAGCAGTTGAATTTTTCAGAGAGATTTGGACATTTACATTTTTCAGAGAGATTACCTCTCTATACCATATATAAGGTATCTCCAATCTATTTAAGAAGACAGATTTTTGAAACCACACATGCTGGTTAGTTACTAGATTGAGAACTACAGACTGTTGAAACTTTTGCTCTCTTTCTAAAATAACTGGTTTCATCTCCCTTATTGCCTCTCTTAAATCAATCATCTTATCGGATGCATGAAGTTTTTCCTCCAACTCTCTTTTCCTTCTTTTCACTTCATGATCTACCCCAATCTGCTCTTTGGTCATCATCTCATTTACTTTCTTTACTGGGAGATTTGGTATTATGGCTACTATTGGCCTTTCCCCTTCTTGGAACTTATCCTCTATCAGTGTATCTAACTTTACATTATTTTCTCTATTATCAGTGGTCTGACTATCTTCTATTATACTTTCAGTAGTTTTCTCTATATGAGGTTCTTCGATCTCTGTTTCCCAGGCCATGATCATTCGGTTGTTGCTTTCAATAGAGTTATCTATTTTTGCTTTGAGATCTTCTCTCAAACTCTCTATATTTTGCTTACTATCTTCTCTTAGACTCTATACTTTTCTCCATCTTTTGTTCAAGATTTACCATACTTTTATTATTTTTCTCTATCTTTTGTTCTAGATTTACCATCCCTTGCTTACTATCTTCTCTTAGACTTTCTATATTTTGCTTACTATCTTCTCTCATACTTCTGAGCATCTGCATTATCATGTCCATGTCTGGTGGTGCCATCTTTGCTATCTGAGCCTGGCCCACTTCTGGCTCCTCATCTACCATTTCTGTACTTGAGGCCTTATTATTGCTACTAACTTTAGAGGCATTTTCCTCTATTTCCTCTTTTTCTTGTGTTTTGTTTAAAGGCAATTTCCCTATCCTCTTCTTCAGGATAAAAATGATCACTGATTCCTGGTATTGGGACACCCTCCTCTTCCATAACCTCTTCCATACTATAATTTAGTTCACTCATGTTATAAAACTATATATATCCCATCTGTACTTCCCTGACTATCAAAAATCCACACATCTTCTCCCTGTCTGACACCTATTCTGACCAACTGACTGATTTGATTTTCACCTTATTATGCATTTACAAATACAACAAAAAAAATTTTAATATCCTTATTTAATGAACTACACAACAATAATCTATATAGTGCATGTCTGTCTGTAATAGCCCAAATTATACATTCATCCATTTTCCCAGAAATCCGACAGATATTGACAGTCCACAGAATGACTAGCAGTTCACAATCTTGAAATAAATAAAAGAATTTATTGACAGCACTATAATCACACAATGCATCATGAGCACTCAGAAGATCATCCCAATTCGATCACTATTAGCTACCACAACCCTTGATTGAATAAAACAGACTCTGTTGCAATAAAAGAAGTATTTTAAGTCTTAGGGGCTAAAGTAGATAAACTATGCCTTGCTCTCTCTCTTGGAGTCTTATGTGGCAAGTATCAAGGAATGCCCTGCTTATTATAGATTACTGAAAACTAAGCCTTGCTCTCTGTCTTGGAGACTTATAGGCTGACATCATGGCAGAACTACTGTTAACTGCTTCATGATAACATAAGAATAACATATAAACTTGATTGGAAAACTATGCCGTGCTCTCTCTCTTGGAGACTTATAGGCTGGTATCATGGCAGGTCTGCTGTTAACTGCTTCATGATAAAATAAAGATAACATATAAATTGGGTTGGAGCAGTGAATGGGTTTGATCATTCATAAGTTACACGAAATACACAGCATTCTCAAGGCAATGACAAAACTCTCCACCCATCATCAAAACTGCAATCTAACCAACCAAACTCCAACGATCAACCATCCAATCAAACCTCTAAAATCATAGACTTTTTTACAAAATGAACTCCCCAAACACACATGAGACTACTATTCCATAATTCATCACTATTACTATGCCTATCCTATCTGGCAATAAATTATTTTAATGTTCCACAAAAAAAAATCTATTATTTATTTCACCTTTGTCTTAAGTTGTGATATTCATCTCTATTTTCAAAATTGATAAAAAAAACAAGCTGTTTTATGGCTGTACCCATTTTATCATCATCAATGAAAAATTAAATCATATTAAACATCATCATCTAAAATAAGACTGTTTGGCCAAGAAAATTTTGTAAGACAAAAAAAAAATTTTTACTGAAAAAAAAAAAATTTTACTAAAAAATTTCTCTATTTTTAACCACACATCTCCTATCATTCTATAGACTCTCTTTTTCAGGTATATGGTAAAATATCAGGCCCCAGTTGGGTGTCCATTGTAACAAAATTAAATGAGTTCAAATAAAAAAATGAGTAAAGGAGTTCATTGTAACAAAATTAAAGGTCGCTCAAATAACTATAGATGGTTACAATATAACTATTACCATACCTGAGTAGTCTACAATATATAAGATCATAATATTTAAAATAACTTGGATTTCTCAAGTAAACACTATCTCAATAATTATAAGCAAATTATTAATAACAAGTATTATAACTCAGGTATACAGGCAGTAGATCTTATCCACTTTCATTTCTTGGTTTGATGTTAAGTGCATGTTTAAACAAATACTAAGTGAATATGGTCTAGCAGGGCGCCACTAGATTATCTGAATCTAGACACGGTTATATCTAATAACCTTTCACATGTACCGGGTTTGAATCCCTTTTTGGTACTTTATTTCTAATAAAAATGGGAGATTTTGCTTTTTGAGCCATATCACTATACGCACTAATATTTAGGTAAAAGTAAAACATCTTTAAACCAAAGTGGAGTATATTAGACATAAATCATTTCTTAGATCTTAGCATAACAAATGTGTTTCAATATTTTTATAAGTTTACTAGCTCAGATTATATATAACTAATTTAGGATGGCAATTCACTCATCCTTGCATGAAATAGATGACGGGATGTGGTTATAATAATACTAAGAGATCACTAAATATTATGAAATTAATATTTATTTATGGCCTTTAAACAGTTAAACAGCTCATTAATTAAAATGTTGTTGATGATGATGATGATGATAATAATAATGATAATGACAAGGGTTTCACCTACAGCTCTGGGACTAAGCCTAAACATAAAACTAAATTTTATAAAGAAATTCATAATTATTGCTTAATTTTAGCATATTTACTTATATCTTAAATAACTAATATTCAACCATTGATGATGATGAATAATCACACTTAACAAAGACTACACTTAATGAAATATATACGCCTCGTTTAATAAAACAAACTAATATTTATTACTACATTTCTAACATATACATAAAAATTTCTAGATAAATATGAAAATTGACATGAATAATAATAATAATAATTGATTATATAACAATCCTCAGATTAATTTTAAGTTCTTCCCCCTTTCCCTTCAAATGTATTTTGTATTAAGTTGGACATCACATTGACCATGATTTTCACTCCATGAGAAAAGTATTTCAAGAAAAAAAAATATTATCTGCTCATTAGCACACATACTTTAAAAATCTAACATGTAAATAGAATGTAAAAAAAAATGTTAGTAGAATTGAAAGAGCAAGTTTTAGAAAAGAGTTTTAAATCATTATCTCCCCCTCCCTTCCAAGCGCTGAAATCTATACTTTCTCAAGACAAAATAATTTAATATTTTAACACCACCTATTATTTCACATTCACTTGCAATTATACACATATAAAAATATCATTATGTATGTGCATGTTTTATCCCATAATAACAAAATATTATTTAAAACCAAAATAATAATAATATATTAGTTAAAACTAAAATCATAACACCATAAAAAAATTGTTTTACACATTAATATTTTTCATAACTGTAAAATTAATAAACAAATAATTTTGATACATTCAAGATCATTTATGAAGCTCAAAGTTATTATTAGTAAGACATTCTTGTTTTTAATCGATCTGAATAGTCTTTAAAAGTTCTTTAAATAAAATATACCACTTTATTGCTAAAATGTTTATTAAGACTCGGATATCATAAAGAAAATAGATATAAAAAGTCATATTACCGATCTTTTGTTTGTGGCGAATTTCCAAGGGTTCAAACTTGTCTTGTATAATGTCTATATTTCTGCAGCTACCATTTCCATTTTACTGGGAACAATCTCTTTCTTGAGGTGTATAACTATTTGATGATGATGACTCTATTGAGGTTATTTGCTTTAGTGGACAATTTGGAAATCATTATATTGATTTTTCTTCTCTTCCTGTCAAGCATGATTCTTTTACTGGATGAAATACAGCGGTTGTTTTCACATTTATAAATTTTCTTGAGTTTAAAATCAGTTGCTGGAGCAATTAATTGGACTTGATGATTAATATTTATCAGTAGATTAATTCATCTTTTATCGAATGCAGGTGAATGCTTTCTTCCTTCTATTAAAAACATCTTATTTCTCTGGTCAGTTGAAAGGTGTAGAATATTATTTTAGACACAACATCTTTTCTTTCCTATGTGATGTGCAGCTTCCCCAGATGGTCCGGAAAAGATGGGACATACATATAATTTTTCTAGCCAGCCATTTCTTATATTTTCAACATTCAATTTAATAGTCTAAAAATCTGAATCATCCTCACCATAATAATAATAATTCCAGACAGCTTTTTATATCCAATTTTTAGCTAACTTAACCAATCAGAGATAGCGTCACTTGCTATTTTTGGACAAATTCATTTTAATTAGATCTCTAATTTATTTTCAACTAAATTATTTTTCAACTGAAAAGTTTAATCCTTTTTCCAGACACTTTTGTTTTAAAAAAAAATATAGACTTAATCCTTATTTCCTTTCTTTTTTTTTTTAGGTAACATTTCAAATTTTTGAGCTTCCTTCTTTAGATCTTAAGATAAGACAATTTCAAAATTAGAGCTCTCACCCATTATAAGCTCCCAAAGTGAAAAACAATTATTTACAAAAAAAAAAAATTGCTACAAAGATAGATATCTGATTAAACAGATTTCCTCTTTTAACAAAAAATTGTACAAAAAAAATAATTTGACAGATTTAATCCTTCCTTTTCTTTCAATATTTAGTAAATGTAAATTTCTGTATGTAATGTACACACATCCTTCATTCTTTCAAATCATTCATAAACTAACATTAAATAATATAATTGCTAGCTTAGTAATTATAACCCTATTATTTAATTAAATCTGTAACTTTTAAATCCCAATTACAATTAAAGAAAAGCAAAATAGAAGCATAGAACAAGACATTAAAATTGATCAAGCATAGGTTAGTTTTAAAGAAAGTTAAAATGTTGAATATTTGAAATATAAAACAATTAAATAGTTTACACATACATTGCCTATATGTATGCATTATAACTTTGCTTTTTAACAGAAAATTTAAATATTAAATAGGTTTAAATGTGTGTATTTACTTTCTATCAACACACAAACAAATAAAGCATATAATTGTTGACCCACTCTCTTTCTATCTAAAGCTTTTAGAACTGGACCTTGTAGGGTTTGAACTTGGATGCCCTACAGCTTCATTTATGATTATATAAAAATGTGATGATGATTTTTGGTTTACCTTTTCTACATGCACATTACTATAAATTTAGCTAGTGACTAAATTGTAATGGCACAATATATATATATTAAATTATCAAAACAATAGATATATATATATATATATATATATATATATATATATATATATATATATATATATATATATATATATATATATATATTAATTAAACAGAAATGCTTTGGATTATATTGTAATCATTATCAAGTAAAATAACATAAATAAGAAAAAAAACAGACAGCACATAATTTTCCAAGAACTGTGTACATCAATATTAGGAGACTGTTTATTTATTATATAATATATAAATTGGTTTATAAAGATTGATTCTTTAATTTTTTTCTTTTTATGATGCCTTCATTTAAAATTTTTCTATGGTCTGAATTAAAAGTATATTTAAAACTGCATGATTTTTCATGGTCAAAGCAAAATAAGGCAGTATTGGACTAGTTATTCTTAGAATTTTTACATAATTGTATGATAGTATAAATATAGGATATGATAGAAGACAAATTTCACACACATTGAATAAGTTTAATAATAAACCTTACAAAATTAATATTAGTAAAAATAATACAAAATAAATGTTTATGCCATTTTTATTTAATATTCAATCCAAATTTATTAAAAAAGTATTTAATAATAAATACAGTGTTCCATTTTATAATCCTCCAAATGTAAACCCATTGATAAATAATTCTTATTAAAATGCAAAATAATAATAGCAACATTATATATCAAGTTATATGTGGAGTTAAAAAGTCATACGTTAGGTAATCAAGTTATTCTTTGGGCAAAAAAATATTAAAAAATACCAACTATGATACAGTTGTATAAAAATTGCTAAGAATAATTAGTTCAATAGTGCCTGAGTTTTCTTTGACCACAAAAAATGTTGCAATTTTAGATTTATTTTTAGCTCAGATCATACAAGAATATTAAATGAAAAAAGCATTATAAAAAGGGAAAAATTAAGGAGCCAATCTTTATAAACAAATTTAAAAATTGTATAATGAATAGACAAACTGCTAATATCAATATACACAGTTATTAGAAAATTCCATGATGTCTGCCTTTTTTTTTACATTACTTCAGCTAATAATGGAAGCAACATAATTGAGAGTACTATGGTTTAATTAATTATTATTGTAACCTTTCTATTTTGTTACTTCATTATATGGTTGTAAGTAAAGGTCAACTTTAATAAAAAAATTAAATTTAAAATTTTATATAATGATTAGTAAAAACTTTATTAGAATATATATATAGATGATTATTTATTGATATTTAATAAAATACAAAGAGAGATAGATTTATTTATAGATGATGTTAATAGGATGGATAAGAATATTATATTTATTGTAGAAAAAAAGAGATTAATATACTGACATATTTACATATAAAGTTAATGTCATATGAAGAAGGAAAATGTACGATTGAAACATTAATTCATAAGAAAAGTAATATAGATAATAATATACATAATTGGGACTCAAATATAAATATAAAATATAAAATGAATGCAATATATTCTAGAAATATTGTTTTAGTAAAGAATATTATGTTAAGCAAATAGATTTAATAAAAGAATTTGTAAATAATGATTATTCAAATAAATTCATAAATGATAATATTAGATTAATAGAAATAAGATCGATTATATAAATAATAATAAAAAGAAAAAAAATAGTAATAAAGTTAATTACATATGTAGGTATAAAGTCAGGGAATAATTATGTAGTTAAACAATTTAAATAAAGTTATAGGTAAAATTAATGAAAAAATTATTAATGTAATAAATGTTAAAGTAGTTAATAAAAAGATAAAAAATATGATTAGTATTTTAGAAAATAAGTATATTAGTAATGATAATAAAAATTCAGATAATGAAATAAATGGAGTAAATGAAATTAATTTCATAAAGTGTCAAATTATAATCTAAAAGTAAATTATGTAAAAAAAAATATATAGAAGACTATTATGATATAAATATGAGAAAAATTCACTGATAGATTTATAAAAATTAGAAACAGGGCAAGAGTTTGAAAATGACTGTATAAGAATGATACAATTTGCAAATAATAAAAAGGATAAAAAAATAAAAGAGGCTATTTATACTAATAATATTAAGCCAGTATTATATAGAGATTTGGGCCTGAAAAAAAATTTGGTATAATATAAAAGAAAAAAGAAAAAAGATTTATATAAAAAATAGTCAGAGGGAGGTGCTTAAAGTATAAATTTGTAAAATTTAAAGAGTGAGCTACTAATAATATAATTATAAAATTTAAAGTTTGAATTTAGCAGTTGAGATTTGGAGATAGAAGTGAAAGGTGGGTAAAAATCTGTTAAAAAATAATATTATTATAGATTAAAATAAATTTTAAATATTGAATGTTAATAAAATGAATAGTAATAATGTAAAGTATAAAAGATATAAAGTTAAAGTTAAATATTTAAAAGAGTAATAAGGGTAAAATAAAAATAGAATATATGCTTATAGAAAATATTAATTGTTAAATATAGAATGTATATATATATATATATATATATATTAAAAAGTGATAATTAAGTGATGATTATAAAATCTATATATATAAAATGTAAAATTATATGTTCATGTATATTTATATTCATATATTTGTATTATGTTATAGTTCTGAAGAAGATTGTTGGGACAATTGAAACTGTCATAGAGGTTTATAATTAAAGCATTGTAAAACAGTAATTAAGCACATAGATGATTTAATATTATATTATTTAATTTGTAGGAAAATTTAAATATATTGTTTCTTTAATATTAAACTTGTTAATTTTGTTTAAATAGATATAACCTATATAAAATATAAATTTTAATGATAAATTGTTATTTATTTAAAAATAAAACTAAATAAGATAAATCATACAAGATAGTTTAAATCAGTAACTATAATAATTAAAGTTAATATTTTCTATATGTTATTAAACATGTCTGACTCTTCTGAACAGAAGAAAAAACTTACTTTTAGAAAATCCACATACAGAGGAATTGATTTAAATCAACTTCTTGACATGAACAGTGATCAATTGATGGAACTGATGCATGCATGTAGGAGATTTACCCATGGCTATGTAAACCAATGCCTATTAATAATCAAATTATAAATTGCTATTTATTTATTTGTTTTAAACCCATTTAGATATTCTCTTGTGCTGACAAGCTGAAAGGATCTTCTTTCAGAGGCTACAATTGAGACAGTCTAATTTATGCCTAAAAGAAAGAGATAAAATAAAAGTCAATAGTTTTATCAGTAAGTACTATCATTATTGTTCTATAAACCTTAAAAAAAAGCTATTTTTTTCAGTGAGGAAAATTAAGTTTAACAATTGCATGTGAGCATTCAAATGGCTGCCTTCAATAAGGCTATAGCCAAAGCAGATGGTTTAGAAGATTCAGTTGGTTATAAGAAAAAAGCAACCATTGAGAGCAAAAATGAAAAAGCTAAAATAAACAAGAATAGACTTCCTGATAATGCCAGTTATTCTCCAAAAATGAATTTAGAAAACCCTAGTAACTCAGATTTTAATTGACATGTCAGTGAAAATAACAGAAATAGCAAATTCACAGAAGTTGACTTCTTTCATACTGGGTTTTTTCACAGTAATGTTCCTTTTTGAACCGTTTATTGATTTATTACTATTTAATAAATCAATAAACAGTTCAAAAAGAAACATTACTGTGAAAAAAACCCACTATGAAAGCCCTAGAAAAAAAAGTTACAAAGCAAAAACTAATGCACTGCCATTATTATAACAATTTGGTGGTGAAACGGAAGTTGTGGTTTGTGAGAAAACACAGCAGACAAAGGTAAACCCTAGAAATCACTGAGATGATTCCAATTTATAAATCAAACAATATGCAATTTAATGACACCTACAAAATGTCCCAAGAATCAATTTTTTGGATGAATATGATGGAAGATATGGGCAAAAACTGGCAAAAGAGCAGTGCCATCGACAAATTTTTTTTGAGAAAATCATTGTTATATCGCAACAAACTAAAAATTAAACCCAAAATCAAAGAAAGAAGGCTAAATAAAAGTGCTAAACCTTTTTTATGCTCACAGAATACACAGAGGAACAATTCTAAGACCAAAACAATGAGTTCTTCAACAAGTAAAAAATGTTTCAAGCTCAAATAAGGATCACAGTATTCTTAATACAGATGTATCAACTCACTGTAATATACCAGATACAACTATTATCCCAAAAGATGATCCAAAACAAACAAAGAAACTGCTTGAAATGCCTAAAAACTCCAAAACTAGGGTGAAGCTCTACTTAAACTCTAACAATCTTTTCCCTCCCTATCATATAGAAGAGAATAAAACCAAAGTAAACCCCCGGCAATGCCCATTGTCAGTAGACAAAGTTGAAGACCCAGAGATGCAGTCTCAAGAAAGCATCTATGACTACCATAACCTTCAAACAGGTCAAATAAAAACACCACCAACACTGAATCTGTCCTCAGCCCTAAAGCAAATTCATATAGTTTTGACTTCTCCAACACTATTGATAAAATTAAAAATAACAGGTCAGAATCAAACAAGGTACTACCAAATGAAGACAGAAAGAAGAACCTAATCAATAATCACAGTAGCAAGTACAATTTTGTTTTCCAGCTTTAGGAAATAATTCAAATGTAGTAAGTAAGAATGATACATATAACAAGGACTATAACAGTCAGAATAAAAGCAGCATAATTCCCTTATCATATGCTTAAATGAAAGCAGCAAGCAAACCTCATCTCTCAACATTATGATAATAACAAATCTGAGCTAAATACAGGCACAGATCAAGAAGAAGCAGGAGTGACTCCTATTATAGAAGATACTCCAACATCCTAGGTGGTCATCAATCACCATTTTAATCAGTCAATACCTGCCTTGTTGATGAGGTCCTTTCAACTTTACAGAAATAATAATACACTAATTTTCTCCATGCCTGATCATAATATATCCTTTTATAAATTTCCCACTCAACCATTGTTTGATCTCTGTAAGGCAAAAGGGATATGGTCCTCCATGTATAAAGTTTTATTTCACCTGAATGACCACTATGTGGCCATACAATTGACCAACCCCTTTGCTAAGGAAGCCTTCAAAAACATGCATAAAACATTAGCAGGCCAGTATTTGGTGATTGTGGACTTGGATAGACTGATGTGTATCAGTGGAATGGTTAAAAATATTGAATTTCAACAATCAGAACTTCAACAAATCCTTACCCATATGGGAAAATTACATCTTTTGGTTACAGACAACTTCAGAATGTTGGAGCTGAAGTTTTGACAAACATTACAGAATTCAGAATTTTACTTGCCAAAGGTGTGCCCCCATTGGCTGTGCCTGGGTTGGAGTACTGAGAGGCCTCACTACTGATTATTCTGAGAGGGGTTTCCTGGCAGTGTTTCCACTGTTCCCAAAAGGGACATCTTATGAGAGACTGCCCTGATCGAAAATGCATACATTGTGGGTCAATACGCAAGAAATTTCACAGATGTAACCAGAGGGACCACAGATGATTCATTCCAAATTGCAAGAAAATAATATAATGAGCAATAATATATCCAATTCAGGGGATTTTCAATTAGTAAAGTCAAAGCAACAGAATCATCATAGTAGGTCTGGAATGCAAGAAACAGAAACAGACAGCCACCCAAGACAATGACATGCTCATGTCTGAAAATTCTGAGGAATACACAGCTTGAGAATAACTCCAAGCAAGAGTCAAAAGATAAAATTGTAATGCCAACTGCCACCCAACCCAATCGCTGAAAGGCAAATAGATCTAAGTGACCTAAACCATCAACTGCCCCTTCTACGGCCTGTGATGAATCAGAAATTTGTGGGGGATCTTGTAGAATTACATGAAGCAGTAGACCAGGAATGCCCACCTAAGGAAAGAAGACACAAACTAGTTCACCAATACAGGTAGACTATCTGAATAGCCTGATATCCCACAACCTGAAACATTCCCCTTTACAAATCACCCCATTGGAAAATGGCCACCCAGAACTGATATCTCTAGTTAAGAAGATTGAAACATCTTCTACTCTCATGGGATCAGTGGGGGGGATCTGTACCTGAGGTCATATTAGAGGGGCAGCTTGACCCAATGGACCCAGTTGGAGATTAGTCTAATTCATCAAGTGGGTATTAGGTTGTTAATAATGTATATTGCATCACTAAACATAAGGGGTTTGAACACTGTTAACAGGGCATATGTCCTGATACATAGGTTCAAACAGCACAACCCAGACATACTATGCTTATGTGAAACTAAATTATACCATTGGTCTGATAACAAAATAATTGATCTATTACAGACTATGGATTACCTACACTACTTTTTTTCTAATACTGCATCAGGCAGAGTAGCTATAATCATAAATAAGAAATCATCCATCTCTTTCTTTAAAATTTTGATAATCAATTTAATTTGTCTAATTGCAGTAGTACAAGATAAAGGCTGCTCATTTAACATAGTACATCTGTGTCTTACAAAGGACCCTGAAACTGTATTTAGGGTTATAAACTCAATCAATAGTACCTTGAAAACTAGCCCTTTCCCAACCTTGATAATTGGTGATTATAATCACAAGTACGACCAATTTCAGGCCAAATATGCAGGCAGCCTTAGCCATCCCCTTGTGAGTGGTAAATGGTTTTTCCATGAAGGTGATTTTTCCTTGCTAAGTCGGCCCATTCATTGATCGACCTGATATATGTATGACCAATGTAATCCCAGGAATGGAGGCAAATTTATTCCTCATGGCCTTCTTGGATCATCATGCTGTGCTTGTCAAAATATTGGTACTTAATGATGATCGACCTACAAAGCCCCTAGAAATAATGAGTCCCATGCTAAGTAAATCAAACATAACTACTAAATTAGTATCTGAGGCATACTTCAATATAATTAAGTTGTTGTCCCTGCCTGCAATAAGATGCTGGAGATTCTTCTCTAAATCCCTTGGTGACAGCATCAATATCTCCACTCAGAAGTCCAGGGGTCCAGTACACTTAATTAGTGAACTGGACCATATTGCATATAAATTACAACATATGCCATATGAGGCTCATAATATTCCCCAAATAATTGAACTCAAAAATTAAATGCAGGCTTATACATAGGGAAGTTGCCACATACCTCTCAATTAAAAGATCTCAGCAATTCATTGACAACCAACATTGCTGGACTTGAGGTTATCTTAAATGGGCCCTTGGAGCAAACAGCAAATCCAGGGCACCCAGATCAATTGAGGTAGATAGCAACAAATATGTCAGTGCATCCACGATGCTCAGGATCAAACAGCACTACATTAAAAAATTTAATTCTGATGGTGTTAACAAAATTAGGAGAACATTCTCTATGGCAAATACACCACCACACTAAATAACTGATTCCTGATCCTGGCAATGCTTAGAGCCTTTCCTGATGGCACACATCCTGGGCTACATGGAATTCCAAAATTTCTTCTGCTGCACTTGAGTTCATTCACAATACTGATTGTTAAGAAGATGGTGGATATACTAGCTGATGATAGTCAGGAAATTAGTGGGATTTACCCTATTGTAATGGACCCCCTCCTCAAAAAACCCCAGGGGCCATGTGAGCTGGGGAATTTGCGACCCATTTCCATGATCCCACTACTGGTAAAAACAATTGAAAAACTCATCAAAGAAGATAGACAGAAGATCATTATTGATAAACTGTCAGTCTTCTAGTTTGCAAAGAAGGGGAGCTCGACTGCAGAAGTCATCATTAAGTTTTGCCTCATAGTGGATCATGTTTGCAAGAATAAAATGGTCTGGCCAGTTGTGGTACAACTTGACTTTGCCAGTGCATTTGACTGTGTGCAGATCAATGTGTTACTCAGTGTACTGGAGAAACTCCAAGTGCCCCAGGCATATCTCCAAAATGATTGAGAATCTTCTACAGAATAGAGAAATCTTTCTCTCACTGGACAGTCGAGTGGCTCCAGGATTTTGGCTCTGTGTTTCAATACCACAGAGCTCACAACTGAATGCACTCCTCTTCATGGCTTACCTTAGCCTATTGCTGTCAGACATTGAGGCATCTGCTAAGGGAATTGCCATTTCTTTGCTGAGAGAAAGAGAGTCTGCCATGTATCCTACATGGATGATGTGACCATGTTTCTCTCATCACAGAATGAGGTTGGTAGGCTGGAGGAACTCTTGAACCAATTTGGTTCTGAATCAGGTCTAAAAGTTAATGAAGTGAAATCGGCCATGTGGTCGATCAGAACTGGAAAACAGATCCAGTGGAGATTCCGAGCTCCCCCAAGAAAGTTTCTCAGCTTTAGCCTGGCCTCCCCTCCTAGAATCATGAGAATGGAGCTAAAGGAAAATATTTTCATGAAGGTCAAGAACGCAGTAACATCCCTAACCAAGGTTCCACTTTCCTTGTTGGGGAATGTCACACTATTAAACACAGCTATGCTATCCAAAATCATTATTTTCTGGCTGGCTTTTCCTCTACTAAGACCTATATAAAAAGTGGAAACTCAGTGTAAGAGGCTTTGCTGGGAGGTGAGGACAGCAGTGCATGGCCTCAAGTCCCTTCAAAAACCTAAATTACAAAATGGGCTCACGCTCCATTGAATCAACACCTTCTTAATCCAGAAAGCCCACAATATTTTAACCAAACTTTTTCAGGATAATCCAAACATGGAGAGCCCCCACTGATAAATGAGGTTGAACACACTGACTGCCCCCCTCCCCCCAAGAAAGGGTAACATTTGGTTATAGCAACAGGTCACACTTGTGACAAAAAATGTAACAATGTCCAATTTCCTTTTTTAATGGGAAGCTTTCCTATTGGGACACTCATTCTCTAATCAAGGGCAGCAGTCCCATCACTGAGACTAGATTTCAGCTAGGGATCAAGCAGCTTGTGAGGTTAACAAAGTTCTGGAAGCTGGAGGCAAAACTAGTATATTTTATAATTAAAGTTAACCTCAAGGCCCTACCAACTGCTGCATTTCTCCATCACAAACATAGGTATAAAATGGATCCAGTGTGTCCACTGTGCAAGAAAACCAATGAAACAATTTCCCACCTTCTTCAGGAATGTGATAACTCAAATAAACTACACTACTTAACACTGTGAAAGACCACAGGTAAAGACTGGGCCAGGCTGGATATGGCAAAAGCTTTTAAAAAAGGCTCCTTTAGCAATATTAGATTGGCAACTTACATTAACTTTGTCATCTGGTTGGCAGGAAATAGAGTAACTTTTGAAAAATGAATTGATTACAATATTGAGTTATTATACTTCAAACTGCTAAATGATGCCAAGGATCATGACAAAAAGACATGCCAGCCATGGCTAACTGAACAGACTTGAAACCAGGTTAATCTAGGGGCATGCCTTGTCTAGTTTAGTGTATACCTTATATACTAAATAAATTGATATATTAGTGACTAGAAATTATGAGAGTCCAAAGGATCATAAAATATTCGTATGATCCTAGGAAATGAAGGTCGCTAAGGCTGATCAAATTAATAGAAGTTTAGGAATACATAGAAAGGAAAGAGACCGCTTTACAAGTGGTATGCCATGCAAACTAAGAAGTAAGCATATATATATATATATACATTTATAACAGAACTGGGAATGCTTAAATGGTGAAACAGACTTGTACAATTGGACAATCCAAGGACAATATTCTCACTGCAACTGAAGTGGTTGCCTTGTTTCTTTGAAGCTTATGCCTCCCAAATAGTCATGAGGCACGAATAGTGGTGTTTTGAAAGTTTAACATTGCAGTTAATATAACAAAATTTTTGAATAACTAATGGAGAAATGGACATGTATAATTAGGTTTATGTGTGGAAGGGCAGATGAATTTTGTGTCACTGCACATCTGGAACCATAAAAACCCGCTCACCTTCATATGTTTATACTTGAATGTTTAAAAACCATATGAATAGAATCAATTGTATGGTGCAGATGCACTTGACATGCACCAATACTCTTTAAATTTGTTTGTAACAATTCTTGTTGATTGCATTGTAATATCCAAACTTATGCCTCTTGAATTGTCTTGAGGCACAAATAAAGGCATTTGAAAGTAAACCCATTTAATTTATGGTTAAATAAATAAGAAGTGAGGTGTATGTCAATAAGTGTGTACACACACCATTCATTGAATAATACATTAAATTTATTTCCATGTACATTTTAAAAAGTTTTTGATTGTAAATAATAAATGTTATTATTATTTCTAGTATATAAATTTTATAGAAAATTTATAAAATCAATAATTTGAATAGCAATGTAAATTATAAACTTTATGTATCAAAGTTTAAGTTTAAACAAAGAGTATATTATTATTAATAGCTACACTTAAATGTTGCTTATTAAAATTAAAAAAAAATATTCATTTCATAATATTAGCTAAAAATCATTTTAAAAGTGTAGGCAAAGTAATTAATATTCTTTTTTTTTGCCAGATGTCTGAAAATAATTAACCAATCAGATATTGTGAAATTTTTGTGGTAAAGAAGTCCAAATATCTTCAATGAAAAAAAGTTCTACTGGGAAACTTATAGGCTAAAGAAAGATTGTCCCTCAGCTCTCCATAATGCTCTTGGATTAAACAACAAATTATTGATTAAAAAAGCCATGGTGTTTTGAAAGTTTAACATTGCAGTTAATATAACAAAATTTTTGAATAACTAATGGAGAAATGGACATGTATAATTAGGTTTATGTGTGGAAGGGCAGATGAATTTTGTGTCACTGCACATCTGGAACCATAAAAACCCGCTCACCTTCATATGTTTATACTTGAATGTTTAAAAACCATATGAATAGAATCAATTGTATGGTGCGGATGCACTTGACATGCACCAATACTCTTTAAATTTGTTTGTAACAATTCTTGTTGATTGCATTGTAATATCCAAACTTATGCCTCTTGAATTGTCTTGAGGCACAAATAAAGGCATTTGAAAGTAAACCCATTTAATTTATGGTTAAATAAATAAGAAGTGAGGTGTATGTCAATAAGTGTGTACACACCCATTCATTGAATAATACATTAAATTTATTTCCATGTACATTTTAAAAAGTTTTTGATTGTAAATAATAAATGTTATTATTATTTCTAGTATATAAATTTTATAGAAAATTTATAAAATCAATAATTTGAATAGCAATGTAAATTATAAACTTTATGTATCAACGTTTAAGTTTAAACAAAGAGTATATTATTATTAATAGCTACACTTAAATGTTGCTTATTAAAATTAAAAAAAAATATTCATTTCATAATATTAGCTAAAAATCATTTTAAAAGTGTAGGCAAAGTAATTAATATTCTTTTTTTTTGCCAGATGTCTGAAAATAATTAACCAATCAGATATTGTGAAATTTTTGTGGTAAAGAAGTCCAAACATCTTCAATGAAAAAAAGTTCTACTGGGAAACTTATAGGCTAAAGAAAGATTGTCCCTCAGCTCTCCATAATGCTCTTGGATTAAACAACAAATTATTGATTAAAAAAGTCAAACACTGGTTTCTTGAACCCAAATTTATTGGATTTTCTTCTGAAATTAAACCTCTCATCACTACCCACTAATCAGTTCCTCATAATGAGAAGGAGTTTTAACAAAATTAGCTCTCAATGTCAACTCTGTCAGAGGGATGAGGAAACAATTCAACACATTTTTCTAGATTGTCCACCACTCAGCATTCTTGGGTCTTTGATTGACGAAAAGGTAAAATGCTATTCTACAGACACATTCTTAATACAGTAAGCAATTAAAGCTGACAATTTGGCTAACATTAGATTAGCAATTTTCCTATCCTTCGACATCTGGCTAATGAGATGCAGTTTTGTTCTGGGCAATGCGAACACCAGTACCGTTCAAGTATTTAAAACACTCATCAAGGGTAACATCATCAGAGATAAAATGCTTGCTCTGGATTGGCTGTATGAACAAACCTGGTCCGGCACCTCCATGCTAGTTCACTGATTATTGCAAAGATATCAATGATCAAATATGAGTCTCGCTTCATCAATGCAATACCAAAATGAGCTCAGTCATATATATATGGGAACTCTACCATACTATCTAAAGACTACCAATTAGTGGATTGATCACACAATCTATCTCAACAATAAAAGTTAGCAAACTTAATCATGAACTGAATGGCTTAACTTATAAGAAAGTGACGGACAGATCTCGGGATACTTGGGCCTCAGACTGACGTATTGGGAGTGAATCAATGACCTTGTCAGTGTTCTCCCAGCCCACTTAGCCTCTGCTTCGCATCTTGACTTTAAACCTACACTCATTATAAATCTGGATGTGCCTTTCAATGCTCAATGAGGCATACATAATTGTTCAACTGGGACAAAGTATGGACCAATCTAGAATACTACTGAAGCGTTGATCCAACATTTATGTATATATCCACTTCTCATTTGGCTATGGACATTGCTTGGTATTCATGTAATCATCATTGTATAAAATCTGTATAAATCATATATATATATATAAAAGAAGCAGTTAATAGGGGGGGGGGTAAGAAAAAATTCATGGAATAAAACTATATTTTTGTCATAAAAATTTTAAGTATAAATTTATTGGAATATTATTGTTTTAATGTTAAAAGTAATAATTATAACTTTAAAAAACATGGAGTATCTAAAGAAATTTATTGATTAATCTCATTATGGAATAAGAGCTGACTATAAACTTGTGATAAATGGAAGGAAAGAAAACTTCTTTCAAGGAGATAAAAATGTATTTTAATAAGAAACCTTGCTGATTAGCAAACTGTTGTACCTACAGAAAATGCAAAGGAGATGTAATAAATTTATTTGTTATTAATTTTCATTTGCAGAATGATAGAAAACATGTTCTATTAACTCTGATTTTTAAAAATGATAGAGATAATTAATCCTTTTTACTACGTCCTTGCAGATAATTACTTCTATTCATTAAAACTATTGTCAGATACAAATTTATTAATGGCTTTATTGGGATGATAATGGCCTTAGAAAAGAAAGATTAATGCAGTCTAAGCTTCATTCAAAGTTTATTACTACTAACTTTAATATCATCTAAGTATGAGTAATGTATTAACATGTTAAATATTCATTATTCAGAAGTAAAATCTGAGCACTTTATAATTCTTTCAGTAAATAGTTTTGAAGTTAGAGGAAAGAAAGGAAACTTTTAAAAATACTGTTTTTATTAAATAGGAAAATACATATTTACTAAACATAAAGAGATTTTATCAATAACATGAGGCATGATAAACTTTTAATAGAATAATTTATTATTATTGATAAATAATTTTTAATTAGATTTTTCTTCATGTTTCCATTTATATTGTGAATAATAATAAAAAGCGTGAAGGGGAAGAAGGATAGGAAGAAATCTCTTTCGTTTCAAGCAGCAATTGATTGTTGTCAAGATAATAACCTATACGCTCCAGGAAATATGATTTTTACTTTAGTTCAAGGAGTTGAAGAAAACTTTTTTTTATTACTTTAATATATGAACTGTAATATTAAGATAGTATTCATAGTTATAATTATTTTTTTATATGTTGTTATTTTTTAGATTTAAGTATTTTTATTTTTTTTATAAAAAAAGTCAATATTTTTCTTTGTTTTTGATTATGATTCTCTAACGTAAAATAAATTATATCTACAAGAGTGTCATCAATAATAATCATAAGATATTATGATTAAGGTAACTTTATTTTTTAATATAAGATATTGGTATTGAATTTTTTAAGCAAAAACTCAGGTAAAATAAATATGTGTAATATTTATAATGTTGTATTTACATGAAAGTATATGAGAAAGGATTAAATATATATATGATAATATTAATAGGAGTATGTAAGTATGTGTATGATTGATCTCTTTATCTGTGAAAAGTAACTTACTTATTATATTTATGATAAATTATATCTGTAAAATAATATAAGCGCTATTGCACCTGACCGCAAAGCTACTTTTTACTTAAAAACAAAATAAAATTATATTACTCTGCAAGCACTTTCAAGAGACTTACTCTCATCTTCATAGCTATGAGTGAAGTAATTATATGCAAATTATGCAAAGTTCAAAGGTTAATTGCTTTATTTTTTTGAGATCGCGAAGCATTTGTCCTTGTGGTTGGTGGCATTGCAATCCATTGCAATGAAGCAGGCCTCCTTAACTTTTCTTTTTACATCGTGCCTTTCTTTGCAGACCAGGTTGACATCTTGAGGTTTACACTGGTGTCCTGTTAGTTTCTGATGAAGTGCAAAAATGGAATAACATGATAAATCTGACTGAGCTTTAATATATGCATATTTGTGTTGTAGTAATCTGGTTTTCTATTGCTGCCTTGGTTTCCCCATAATATGAGGCTCTACAATTTGCATGAGTGCATGCAATATTATAAATGGCTTAAGGTGTTTGAGCCAGTGTCAGTTTATTTTTCATGTTGTTAAGCAATCTATTAGAGCTGGGGGAGGGGAGTATGAATAGTTAGTGGAAACTGTCTGTTATTAAGCAATCTGTTAGAATTGGGGGGGGGGATGACGAAAAGTTAGTTGAAACTGTCTGTTAAAAATTTATGAAATTTTTGACAGTTTCAACTAACTTTTCGTACCCCCCCCCCCATTCTAACAGATTGCTTAACAACATGAAAGATAAACTAACACTGAATCAAATACCTCAAGCTGTTTACAATATTGCATGCACTCATGCAAATTGTAGAGCTTCATATTATGGGGAAACCAAGGCAGCAATAGAAACCAGATTACTACAACACAAATATGCATGTATTAAAGCTCAGTCAGATCCATCATGTTATTTCATTTTTGCACTTCATCAAAAACTAACAGGGCACCAGTGTAAACCTCAAGATGTCAACCTGGTCTGCAAAGAAAGGCACAATGTAAAAAGAAAAGTTAAGGAGGGCTGCTTTATTGCTATGGATTGCAATGCCACCAACCACAAGGACACATGCTTCGCCATCTCAAAGAAATGGTGCAATTAACCTTTGAACTTTGCATAATTCACATATAATTACTTCACTTAGAGCTATGAAGATGAGAACATGTCTCTTGAAAGCACTTGCAGAGTAATATAATTTTATTTTGTTTTTAAGTAAAACATAGCTTTGCGGTCAGGTGCAATAGTGCCTATATTATTTTACAAATATATTTTTGTATACAAAATTTTCGACTTAGGTTTGAATTACAATGATAAATTATATCATAAACTATTTGTTTTTTAATCTTTTTGGTATGTTCAACAGTATGAAAATATTAAGGATAACTTTAGATGTTATTTAAGAAATGATAAATAATACTTTTATATGCAATGTTAAATATTTTATACAGAGTATTAGATGTGAAGTAATAATACAGAAAAGTAGTTTCATTGTAAATTCTGTAGTGTTAGGGATGTGTTGTTTAAGGTTGAATATTATTCAAAGTAAAGTAAGTTAGAATATTTATGATATATGGATAGTACCATTTTTCTAAAATCTGTAAGAGCTTAAAATAGAAGACAATATAGCAATTAAGATAAAATGTGGCCTTAAGTTACATAATCAATGATATTGTTTATTATTATTTTATAAGGTATCCACCCCATGCCTATTATCATGAAAAATCACATTGACAAATTGTATATTTAAGCAATAGTAATAGCTAAACTTTTAAATGATAATAAGACAAATCAAATTAAATGCAAGAAGAATAAAGCATAAAAATAATTACGATGCTAAAAGAATGAAAAAATAAAGATTTTGTGAACATTTTTATCAGATATTAGAAATAAAAATCAATATGAAAGTCTAAAATATAAGAGGTATGAAATTAAAAAAGAAAACCTGATAACTATTCATATTATTATAAGCAATATAATAATGTGTCACATCTCAATGAATATTTATATAATTAAATGTTTATTTAATAACAAGTAATAAACATAGAAGGAGTAAAATAATTGATAAAGTTATGATTAGCTAATAATATTATAGGAAGATTTGAGGCAAAATAATGATAATATAAAGAATACATTTGTGAAATATTGAAGATGTGATAAAATAGAAATTGTATATTTTATTGATATATTTTAATATAAAAATACTAAGAAGTATCTTAATATTCATAGAGAAACATATGGAATATACTATATACTAGTTGTAAATAATTTTAGAGTGAAGTATAAATTATTTATTTTATTATAAGCATTTTGTTTATGCTAGTTTTTAAATTTTGGTATAATATGTTAAATCTTTTTTAATTAAATATAAGATGTGTAAATTATTATTTTAAATTTTGTATTAATATTGTAATAAATGTTAATATTCGTTTTTAAATTAACAAAGTGTTGAGAGTCTCTTTTCTTGTTTTTTGAAGTTATTGTTCATCACCCTAAACACTCATATAACATAATAATTAACGATATTTGTTATTATTGCACATAATATAAGTAAGATAATAAATATGAAGAATATTGTGAATGTTAAAGATATTTGGTGTTGTATCCAAAATATTAGTTAATGTAAATTTTTCTTCATCTTATTAAATAATCATAATGAATACTGATAACTAGTATACCATATAAAATAAAAATAATTAGGTTATAATTAAGAGTAATAAGTATTAGTTAATAATTTTAATTTGGTCTTAATCAATTTGTAAGAAAATTAAAACAGGAAAAACTCTCCATACAGTATTGCCACTCAATGCAATCCAGAGTAATCAATGGGTGCCAGAAGGCTTGTGCATAAAATCCCCATCTAGTGACTATTCATCCAATATCCCCAGACTAATTTCTGGCTTGTGGCCTTTATCACTGAGGAGTTTGGATCTGAAAGCACTGAACTTAAATCTTAGAATCTAATGCAACCTCCCAACAGCATTCATTTATCTCTATCTAACTACAAATTGAAAACAATATTTTCAACCCAAGCTCATTAGCTTATATAGTCATATAGGTCTGAACTCAGTTCAGTACCCATACATTTTGGTGTCTTTGGTTCTAAAAACAATTATAACCAAGCATAAGAAATGGTGATCATATGAAGTTTAAAAGAAAATTAGTTAATTATCTTGAAAGTGATGAATTGATTATTATATTTGTTTTTTAATTGTTTTTTAAATGTAGCTGGATGTAAGTAAAATCCCTCTTTACATTTGGTTATATAAATTAATTTATTAATTTTAATAAACAAAAGGTGCCTGAGATATTGACTGAGTTAAGAAATGTTAGTAAAGGAGTGATAAGCAATCATTTTAATAAGTAGATTAATATTTTATTGTGTATGATTAAAAATGTTAATATTAAATATAATATTCTTATTTTATTTGTAATCATGGGAATATCATTGATATCTGAGTGGAGTTGTGTTGAGGGTATACTTTTTGGTATACACATAATGTTAAAAAAGGGTACTTTACTATAATTAGATAACAAGTCTAACAAGTCTCACAATTAGTAATGTTTTATTATTAAATAATTTATTAGGGGTAATATAATATATTAGATATGAAATGAGGAATATTTATATTATTGGAATTTTATATAAAAGAAAGAAATTTAGTTTGGCTGAACTAAAAATATAGTTATATTTAGATCTACCATCTGGCATAGTATTAAAATGGGGGTGGAGTGAGTTATTGTCTGGTCAGAGTACAATATATATATATTGCAACCGGACCCCCATACAACCCTTTTATTACGTCAGTTGTAACAATTTTCTGAAGAGCATGCTGTAGGAAGAAACTATCAATTGACATTCCTAATGCAGATGTTAATGCCTGCTACAACAATATTTCCTGCTCATCAGAGGATGTAGTAACATAGAGACTGGAAACATCTAAATATTTCTATGTTTGGTTTCCCAAAAAGCGCCATTAGAGTTTCGTCTCACTACAACCTGACTTGGGTAGGTCTAGTTATGTCAGACGTAGCTCAGAAGGCATGAGATTCTCATGAACCAGTGCTATAACTGATGAGTGATGCAATAAAACAAAACAAAATTGGACAACAGGTTAACCAATTTAATTTTTAGTAACAAAAAAAATTTATTAAATAACAATTAATTAGCAATTTCTAACAAAGTTCATTTTTATCCACATGATAACTCATTTTCATTTTACTTATGAAAGAGCTAGAAGCAGTTCTTTTTTTTTATCAATAGTTCATTTACAAGTTCATTTATGAGAAGACATTTGGAAACAGTCTAATTCAACAATAGTTCATTTTTGAATTCCTTTATGAGAAGAAGCTTGGAAATATTCTAATTCAACAATAATTCATTTTGAATTCATTTATGAGAAGAAGCTTGGAAATATTCTAATTCAACAATAGTTCATTTTGAATTCCTTTATGAGAAGAAGCTAGGAAATATTCTAATTCAACAATAGTTCATTTTGAATTCCTTTATGAGAAGAAGCTTGGAAATATTCTAATTCAACAATAGTTCATTTTGAATCCATTTATAAGAAGAAGCTTGGGAATATTCTAATTCAACAATAGTTCATTTTGAATCCATTTATGAGAAGAAGCTTGGGAATATTCTAATTCATTTTGAATTCATTTAAGAGAAGAACCTTAGAAGCAGTCAAGCATTTATGGTTTATACAATAATTCATTTTGAATTTATTTATGTGAAGAAGCTTGGAAGCAGTCAAGCATTTATGGTTTATACAATAATTCATTTTGAATTCATTTAAGAGAAGAACCTTAGAAGCAGTCAAGCATTTATGGTTTATACAATAATTCATTTTGAATTCATTTAAGGGAAGAAGCTTGGGAGCAGTCAAGCATTTATGATTTATACAGCATTTCCTTATTTTATGAATTATTATTAATTGGTAAACATTTAAACTCAGCAATTCTTGGTTTGTGGAGCATTTATCATTTGGTAATTGAAGCATTTCGAATTTAGTCACATATAAAAGTATATTCATACACATGAGCTCTGTTTGGCTTGTGGAGCATTTATCATTTAGTAATTGAAGCATTTATAATTTAGTCAAATATAAAAGTATATTCATACACATAAACTCTGTTTGGCTTGTGGAGCATTTATCATTTAGTAATTGAAGCATTTATAATTTAGTCAAATATAAAAGTATATCCATACACATAAACTCTGTTTGGCTTGTGGAGCATTTGTAATCCATATAGTAAATACGTTCAAATATTTTTATAAATAAATTTGCGTATAGCTATTTCATAACTTCATTTTATAACGTATGATAAACATGTTCTAATATTTTACAAAATAAATTCTACATAATTATTTCATAACTTCATTTTATAACGTATGATAAAGATGTTTTAATATTTTATAAAACAAATTCTATGTAATTATTTCATAACTTCATTTTATAACGTATGATAAAGATGTCTTAATATTTTATTAAACAAAACATATGCAACCGTTTCATAACTTCACTTTATAACATATGATAAAAATGTTTTAATATTTTATAAAAATAATTTTTATGTAGATATTTCATGATGTCAATTTATAATTTATGATAAAGACGTCTAAACATTCTTATAACATAATTACCTTCCAGTTTTGCAGTCTAGTTTACTCAAAAGAAGGCGGGTTATTTCATCTATGGAAAGTCATGGCACAGCGTGGAGAGAGTGAAGCCGCTAAATTACCCCATTGTCATTATAATTCCTCTAGCAAAGCTTTCTTTTTCCATTTTAACGTGTCAAAAGAATTAAGTAATACACTTTTTTCTTTTTAAAAAAAGAAAATTTAATATGTTCTGCCTCTCTGTGTAAGACGAGAGAAAAAAAAAAGTTCTTTTCTTCCGACGACGTGCCTGATTTGAATACTGCCTCAGTTTAACTCAAGTATCTTTTTTTTCTTTTTAATGATTGGATAATTAATTTCTTTTCTTTTTATTGAGACAGATAAAAAAAATAAGATGACATAATATTTTATTCAAATCCATCAATCACAAAATTAAAAATATGATTTTTTTAAACAAATCAAAATTTATTGCGTTCCCAATTATACTGAATCACGCTAGACATTTTTAAATGGGGGGGGGTCTTTTGAATATTTATATGAGGAACAGGATATCTGTTTCATTACCCCTCACCAAATTTTGGGATGAAATTGCCTGGAAGAACGATTTCATTCCATATACTATACACATTATTTCTCAGTACTGCCTGGTTTTAGATATGCTGAAGAATGGGTAAGATGAGCTGGAAAAGTGAATACATGAACCATAGCTTCCAATGCTGGGACAACTAGATGGCCAAGCACAAACTACCAGTACACACTGCCTCATGACGTCACGAGAAAATATCTCATTTTTAAGCACTACCTCTCTTGTACCTAGAAGTATCATCCAACCAAGAATAGGAGCCAGAGAAAAAAAAAACAATTTGGCACTCAACCAACCCTGCTCAGCTTCGGTGAGTCTTAGGGGCTATCATTTGGCCTATCCATGAGACCAAGGCCTATACATGAGACCTATATATACGCACTGCTGGACTACTCTTGAAGCACAACATCTAGGTCTGGATAGTGCCGAGCATATACTTCGGAGCATCATAACACAAGGCATCCAAGCAGCTCCGCTCAATCATCCACCATCTCAACATGAAAAACACAAGCTCATGCATCACTACACCACACTCACAAACCCTTTTCCATCAGCTATCTCTATTTTATTCTGAATCATAACTGCAACCTGGTTTGGGAGACTGAGGATCATGATCAGTTCTCCTATAGTCCTCTTTTATATAATGAGGTGACATACTTCTGGATCGTCTTTTTTTTGAAAATTTATCATGTTTAACATTACTGTGGTGTCTTGCTTCTTCACTTCTGAATTTTCTTTGGAGATCCTTGTTACTGTTTGATTTTCTAATTATACGCATCCAATATGGACCATGAACACCATCTGTGGATTTTCTCCTGTTCCTCTTCCATGGTGGTATTTCATTTTTACATAAAAGTTTATTTTTAAATGGTTCTTCTGCCATAATAATTATTTTTTTAGTATTTATAAAAGTTTCTTGTTGCTTAATTTTTTTTACACTTATAAATCCTGAGTTTTCAGATTCCCTTTTGGTGTCTTTTCCTGCATAAGCAACTATATTTTTAATAACTGTGTTTATATATTTTTTTTCTGTACTCAATTTTTGATTTGAGTTTATTAAGCTTTTGTTTATAATTTTTACATATGGCTGAGGACTAACACACTTTTCTTTTCATTTTATGGTTTCTTTCTCTATCTCCTTTACTATTTCATAGCATATATCAGACAATTTTTCTGAAACATTTTTTTCTATATTGGAAAGTCCCTTTGTTATATTTTGATTATGTTCATTTTCATGTTTTTCATCTTCTTGAAGATCAGAAGATTTTAATTTTGCTTTATTAGATTCATTTTCATCCATTTGAAACTCTTTTACTGTATTTGATACAATTTCATTCTCAGCTTCTGTATATACTGTTTCTTTATTTTCAATTTTAGAGGTATATTCCACAATCAGAAGTTTTCCTGAAAGTAGACTGACAATTTCAAGATCATTCTTCATAATTTCAATTTCTTCCTTTTTAACAATCTCAAATTTTGCTTCATCAGTAATAGGATATTCAATTTGTGATTCCTTTAAAATGTCTTTGGTTGGAAATTCCAAAGTTTCTTCCTCATCCAATTTTTTAGACTGAATTATTTCCTTTATCAACTGGTTGAACTTTTCATTCTGATTTTTCACTGCTTCCATAATTTTTTTTTCTATTCTTTGGTTTACTTCTATTGCTCGCTTGTTATCTTCTTCTCTTTGTTTGATATCTTCTTCTCTTTGCTTATCTCTTTTTTGATTATCTTCTTCTCTCTGTTTGATATCTTCTTCTCTCTGTTTGATATCTTCTTCTCTTTGCTTATCTCTTTTTTGATTATCTTCTCTCTGTTTGATATCTTCTTCTCTCTGTTTGATATCTTCTTCTCTTTGCTTATCTCTTTTTTGATTATCTTCTTCTCTCTGTTTGATATCTTCTTCTCTTTGTTTGTCTCTTTTCTTTTTATCTTCTTCTCTCTGTTTGATATCTTCTTCTCTTTGTTTGTCTCTTTTCTTTTGGTCTGCTTTTATAATTTCCAATAACTGGGCTAATGTAGACATCTCCCCTGTTTTCCCTGATTCCTCATCTGCTTTAGCTTCTTGTTTATCTTCTTTCTCAGGAGGATCCTCTATGCTTTCTGTATACATCATTTTTTTTGTTTTTGATCTGGTTTTCATCAATATTTTATTCTAGTTTAGTGGTATTTTTTTTATTTCAACTTTATTAAGCTTCTCTCTCCATCCACACCATGACTTTACTCCATCTTCTTTGAAATGCCTGTTTCATTCTTTATGCCATTCATTTTGTGTTTTTCTTTTAGACTTTTATTTTTCCATCCTTCCTGAACAAATTACATCACTACATCATATGCACTGTTCATATCACAGAATCGTGATCTGCTTATGCCTATGAGTAGGCTAGCTAGATCAGACCTCACAGTATGGTGGCAAATTAACCGGCCTATGAGTAGGCTAGCCAGATAAGGCCTCACAGTAAGGCGCCAAATGTAACCGGACTATGAGTAGGCTAGCCAGATAAGGCCTCACAGTAAGGCGCCAAATGTAACCGGCCTACGAGTAGACTAGCCAGATAAGGCCTTACAGTAGGGCGGCAAATGTAACCGGAGCCTATGGTTAGGCTAGCTGGATAAAGCCCCATGTTGGGCGCCAAATGTAACCGGACCTCCATACAACCCTTTTATTACGTCAATTGATAGTTTCTTCCTACAGCATGCTCATCAGAAAATTGTTACAACTGATGTAATAAAAGGGTTGTATGGGGGTCCGGTTACAATATATATTAATGGTACAGAGGGTGTAAGATTCACCTTATTTGATATGTCTCATAACTAAGCCATCCAAATTGATATGATATGAAAGGACAAAAGATTCTGGTTCGATAATGCCCAAATTTTAAAAGTATGAAAATGAGAAGCCAATACTTCAAATTGTAATAGTACATAATTGAGAATGACAGGAAATAAATAAGTTGGTTTTTTAAATTATGTATATATACTTAGGGATGTAGAACATAGAGGACAATTCATTTATATAAATGTCCTCAATGTTCTACACCCCTAAATCATAATCACATAAAAAGATATAAGTAAACACAGAATAAGAAACTTTTTCAGTTATGCATCAGATTCTACTGGCATTTGCTATAGTAATGGGATAGCATTTGAAATGATACCTTATAACTAAATAAACCAAACTCATAACATAAAAAGGAATATATCCAAATTTATTATCTCTCTCAATACTTTATTTACATACTCTTAGGGCTTAGCATTAAAAGTAATGAATGAGACTTGATTACTTGCCAAAATATAAAATAGAAACAAAGGTAATATTTTATTAAATCTAGTTTATAGTTTATTTTGAATAATTGAAGTTGTTTTATAAGTATTCTTTCTCCATATCATGCTGAAATAACTGATAGAAATAATGGAAGTATTTGAGATGTTTCTATTGTCACATTTTATTTCCATCTTGCTGGCTAGGGTAGATAGTCATTTAGAACAATTTTTTAATATTTTCAAGTGCATGCTTGTTGATGACTCTCTCTGCAATCTTTTTTGGTAGAAGCTGGTAAGGGGGAGATTAGGCAAAGAAGAATTAATCTCACCAACATATTCTCTTTATCCACTCATTCTTTATTCACATTTAGCTTGAATAAAGTTCTTATAATTTTTTAGATAGATGAACAAACAATTCTAGTGAGAACAAATTTTGTTATTACTTCATATGTAAAGAAAACAGTTGTGAGTCAATAAAAAATTAAAAGCATAATCTTATACCTTCTTTTCCTTTATTGCATCATGGTTTGCATGGAATTTTTAACTTGGCATTCCAATGTGAAATATTTATTTAAACTTTATTGTCAATTCACATGTCTGTTCATCCTTTAAAAAAAATTTTTTTTTTTAATATTTTGCAATAGTTTTTTAAAAAACTAACTAAATAAATAATATAGATACCTAAAAATATATAAACTGTTCATGACATAGGAAAATAAATATATGTATGTTTGTGAATCATAAATCTCTTTTTTAAATAATTAAATAGATTTATCTGTATACATTTTAATTATAAATCATTTTCTAAAGTGATTTTCATATAGTTTCTTTATTTATTCTGTATATATCATTGTCATTGCCAAATTTAGATTCACAAATAAATATCCACCAATGGAAATGAAAAAAACAACAACAAAAGATAATAACAATCTCAAAATAAAATTGAATGAAGATAATAAACAAAAAAAATGTGATGTTTACTACTGCAACCTTAAAGGATATTGCAATGTGTATTAAATAATTAATTGTACAAGGGAATATATTTACATAAAAATAATAAAGGTATCTATTACTATTTACAAATAAATAATTCAAAACTTTATGCATAATAAAGTCTTTATGTTTTTCACTCCCTTCTTTTAGTATATATATATATATATATATATATATATATATATATATATATATATATATATATATATATATATATATATATATATATATATATATATATATATATATATATTGTGTGTGTGTGTGTGTGTGTGTGTGTTGATAAAACTCAAAAGAGTAGTACACACCTTCTTATTCAATAGTTAATTTTTTTATAGGTTTATAACACATATATAGGCAATGTGTGTGACAAGCTAGTTAGTTATCATTTTATATTTCAAATATTAAAGTTTCTTCAAAACTAATCTGCATTTGCTAGATTTAATATTTTATTATTATCTATTTCTATTTTGTTTTTCTATGATTATAATTTGGGGTTTGAAGGTTAAGGATTTAAATTTAGATATTACAATTATAATTTCTAAAAAGCATTCAGATTATTTTAATTGGCTAGTTTTTATAAATTATTTGGATGATAAAGTCTGTGTGTGTACATTGCATAAAGAAATCTACATTTATTACATATTGAAAAATAAGTCAATTATTTTATATAGCACAATGTTTTTTACAAACTGTAATATTTTAAACAGCATTAAACTGTTGCACATGCGCTTTAGATTTTAACTATAAAATGAATGAATACAAACACTTCAAACACATGATAAAGTCTTTGGAAGTGTTTGAAGTGTTTGTATTCATTCATTTTATAGTTAAAATCCAAAGCACATGCACAACAGTTTAATGCTGTTTAAAATATTACAGTTTGTAAAAAACATCACACTATATAAAATAATTGACTTATTTACATACATTTAATTTCAAATAAGAATGACGTATCGTAAATTCTAATAAATTTCACCAGCATCATTCATTCAAGCATGTAAAAATAATTTAAAGTGATTATTTAATATCTTCACACTTTCATTTTCAAACACTTAACATTCATCCATACAAAAGCATTTGGGTTTGAAAAGATAGATGGCCACTTTAGGGCCATTCTATCTTTTCCAAAGACTTTATCATGTGTTTGAAGTGTTTGTATTCATTCATTTTATAGTTAAAATCCAAAGCGCATGTGCAACAGTTTAATGCTGTTTAAAATATTACATATTGAAAAAGAAAAAGGAGAAAATCTGTTAAATTATTATTTTTTTACTCAATAATTTTGAGTTATAAAGATTGGTTGTTTTTTTGTTAAAGTGTACATGATGTAAGAACTCTAATTTAGGGTCTTCTCATCCGAGATCAAAAAGAACTTTCAGGTGTGACATTTTGTGACAGATATGTGAAAAAAAGGATTAAAACAATGTTACTTCAAAACAAGATTAGTCTGAAAAATCATGGTAGTGTGAATTTTTTCTCTGTGAATCTAAAAAAGGATTTGCTGAAAATAGAGAAAGAAATAAAGTATAAAACCAGTCTGAAAAATCAGATTAAAAAAAGAGATTTTTAAATTTTAAAACTAGGAAAAGACAAGCATTTTAATTCTGCCAAATATCCATTTAAAATCTTTTTTTTAATATAAAGTTTTTTGAAGATTGAAAATATAAGGATGGTGAGTTAAATTTTTATGTGTATCTCATTTGGGGCAATCCCATAACCCATCATAGAGCTCACATTATATAGGAAGAAAAAAATATAGAGTTTGTCTGAAATTAAAAATATTCTACACCTTATGACTGATTGGGGAGAAATGCAATATTTTAAGTAAAAGAAAACATTCACCTGTATTTGAAGGCTGAAGGATTAATCTACTAATAAGTATTGAATCAGCTAGTCCAGTTATTCCAGTGACTGAATTAAACCCAAGAAAAATTATAAATGGGAGAACAACTGATATACTCCATTTATTAGAAGAATTATGCTTAACTGAAGGAGAAGAAACAGTTCCAGTGCCCAAATGATTCTCACTGAAGCAAATAACTTCCTCATCACCATTAAATAATTATAAGCCTCAGGAACAGAAACTGTTCCAGTGAACTGTGGAAATTGATTGCTGCAACAGTATGGACATTTAACAAGATAAGTTTGAACTATTGGAAGCCACCGTAAAATGAGAAGGGACTGGTAATATGAATTTTTATTATATATTTTCTTTTATGATATTAGAGACTATTGGTAAAAAATTTGAGCAATAAAGTTTTATACTTTTTTATCAGAACTTTAAAACAACCAAAATCAATTGAAACCGAAATTTTCTTCAATAATAATAGCTATAACCTTGAGTAATAATTTTGTGTATGCTAAAACTATTATACCCCACTTATTAATGAAGTTTATTTTCTAAAGGGTATTATTGTATCTAATCTAAAATTATGAAATGTTTGTTAATATGTAAAAGATTTTTTGTATTATTATTTTGTTTTTAAATGTTTAGTTATAATGGGGATAAACACACATGCACAGTAATATATTAACTTGTTACATGTATATAATGGTGTATGAATTTGAGAATAAAAGACCACATTAGAAATATTGGATTATTTTTGTTTTGATTTAAGGAATAGTGATCTTAGGAGTAGCTTAGAGGAGGGCAAGAAGCAATTTAAAAACTTTTTTTTGGAAATTTTCTCTTGATTCCATTAACATTTTTTCTCCTTAATCATTCTACTTTACATGTTAGGTTATAAAAGTATGTGTGCCAAAAGAGTGTTTATTATTTTATATGAAATATTTTCTTGTGGATCATTAATGGCAAAGGGGGAAGAACTTAAAAATAATATCATGATTTCAAAATAGTCAATTATTATTATTATTATTATTATTATTATTATTATTATTATTATTATTATTATTATTATTATTATTATTATTATTATTATTATTATTATTATTATTATTATTATTATTATTATTATTATTATTATTGTTATTATTCATATAAATTCTCATGTCTATCTAGAAATTTTTATGTATATGTTAGAAATGCAGTAATAAATGTTAATTTGTTTTATTAAATGAAGTGTATATATTTCATTAAAGGTATTCTTTATTAGATGTGATCATTCATCATCAATGGTAAATATTAACTATTTAAGATCTAATTAGATATACTAAGATTAAACAATAGTTATGAATTTCTTTCAAAATTAAGTTTTATGATTAGGCTTGCTTCTAAAGCTGTAGTTGAAACCATTATCATTATCATCATCATCATCATCATCATCATCATCACATTTTAATTAATGAGGTAGATAAATGTTTATAGCCATAAATAATTAAGTGATTTCATGGTATTTAGTTGACATTTGTGAATCATTATAATAACCACCATTCCATCATCTACATCATACAAGGATGAGTGAATGGCCATCCTAAATTAATAGTGTAATAGGAGCTAGTAAAACTTATAAAGATATTGAAATGGATTTACTATATTAGGATCAAGGAGATGATTTCTGTCTGATAAATTTTATATAGTCCACTTTAGTTTAAGGATGTTTTGTGTTTACCTAAATGTTAGTGCATACAGTGATATGGGTCTAAAAGCAAAATTCTCCATTTTTGTTAGAAATAAAGTACCAAAAATGATTCAAACCCAGTACATGTAAAAATGTTATAAGATATAACTTTGTCTAGGTTCAGATAGCCTAGTGGCACCCTGCTAGACCATATTCAATTGTTATTCACTTAAACATGCACTTTATATCAGACCAAGAGATGAAAGTGGATAAAATCTATTGTTGGATTTATTAAAAAGATATTTTATTGAGTTACCAGTGTACTCACCCACTTGATGTTATTTCCTGAGTTATAATAGTTTGTTCTTAATAATTTGTTTATAGTTTCTACTTGTTTATTGATGATACAATGGCTGTCTAACTAGGGCTTGAAATAGGCCAGATACCAGATAGCTGAAATGACAAGTCTCCAGGCATTATAGTTTCTAATTATTGATATTATGATATATTTTTTTAATTTTAAGTAGAAGTTGATGAATTAAGCCTTAAATATTTTGATTGATATTTTCAAGGATAATTAATATTTAATTAATATTTTGCTCATTAATAAAGTTCAATGACTATTATAGTTACCACTTATTAGTCTCCTTAATATGTTTGAGATAAGCATTTTGATCTTATTTGGTCATGGCACCATTCCCTCAGTAATAATTTTACTTACAATGGATTCTATTAGTCTCATATTTATTAAGTTACAATGATTTCGATCATTTTGACATTATAATTATTTATTTATAATTACAATGATTAATTTAAATTGATTGCCAAGGGATGAAATATTATAATAGCTTCTACTTGTTAAAGATGCAATGATCTCCTAAAATTTATGTTCACAATATATATAAGGATGTTGCATTGACAACAGTTTGACATTTTTTATTGTTATTGATATTGGGACTGTCTAAGTGTTGACTGGTTTTTAATGATTATATACAAACCCATTTAGCCTTGAACATTATTATACTTATTATTTAAGTGATACTTTGGGTGTAATTTAAAATATATAATTGTGTTTTGTAGTGTTGTATTTGACTATTTATTTATTAGCCTGCATTCAGAACAGGTGATATTTATCTGTTTAAAGAGATTTAAATTTCTTAGTATTAATAATTTAATCTCTATGGTGAAATTGTAATCTTTAGTGTCATGTAGATATATTGGACCATTAATAAAGGTGGATTCCACCTTTATTGTTAACAGAAGGTTGCCTTGACAACAATTTGAAATTTTTGCTTGTTATTGATATTGGAATTGTCTAAGTGTTGACTAGTTCTTAATGATATATGTATATATTTAACATATATCCCAATATCATACTTAATTGGAAGAATTGAACCTTCCAATTCTTACAATACATATATCATTGTCTTTCATTATTTTAATTTAAAATTTACATATAGTCTAATTTTTAGTGTATAATTTGTTGCTTGTTATGTATATGATGTAGTAGTTAGCCTTCACTGTGAATTAAAAAAATAGATATAAATGATCTTTAATAGCTTGAGTGGGTGCAGCATAATAGTTATAGCTGTTTCATTGAAAATTTTTTTTTCTTTTTAAAATTGCAGTAAAATTATACACATGACATTTACAAAAATTCCATAAGTCACTGACATTTGACTTCATTTTTAATATGGCATATTGCATGTTTAAATCAGACAAAATTTGAATTTTTTATTAATAGGTACATTTAATTTTTTATTTTCTGCTCAGTTTATGAGTTTGTACAAAAAACTCAAAGGCAGAATTTCTTTATCAGCCAGACTCATTATTAAATGGATTAAAATGTGCCAATGATTCTAATTTCAAGATCTTCATGCTGATAAAAACATAATCAGAATATTAGGTCATAAATATTCAATTTTAATTTTTTAATTATTTGAATAGTTTTTTACATTTTTAAAAATTATTTGATAAATGTTTACAAAAAAAAATCAAGTCAGATGTCACAAGATCTAATTTAATAATCTTGTATTACAAATGTTATATATAGAGCTCATAAATAAGCTCTTAACAAGCGTTACAGAATATCCCCAAACCCAGACTGGTTTCTGCTATTGGGTTCCTCTGTGAGGTGCTAAGATATTCAAACATTAGATTAAAAATACCAGGACAAGCCCAGCACTTTATATAATGGATACATATTAAGTAGAAAATCTGAATTTTTCAGACATATAAATGTCTTCCAATCCAGCTATTTAACTTAAACAGCCATATGGGACTGAACTAAGTTCAGATACACCATATATTAGTAGCTTTAGCAGTATAAAATCACCAAAGCCTTAATAGCAAAAAAAAGTCAAGTCAAATGTCACATGACCTAAATTAATAAGCTTGTATTACAAATGTTATATATAGAGCTTGTATATAAGCTCTTAACAAACTTTAGGAAATATTCCCAATTCCAGACTGTTTTCTGACTTGATTTTTTTGTAATTTTATTTTTTGCTAATAAAGGCTTTGGCAATTTTATATTGCTAAAGCTATTAATATATGGTATATCTGAATTTAGTTCAGTCCCATACAGCTATTTAAGTTGGATAGCTGGATTGAAATACATATGGATGTCTGAAAATTTCAGATTTTCTACTTAATAGTTATCCATTAGATAAAGTGGTGGGCTTGTCCTGGTATTTTTAACTAATGCTTGAATATCCTAATACCTCACTGAACTTGTTAAGAGCTTATTTGTGATCTCTATATATAACATTGATAAATGGTAGAATTTATTAATGTGTTTGCATTTGTATTGGTGTGTCTGTGTAGTATATAAATTATACAATATATAAATTATATTTGTATTCAAATATAACAAAAGTGATTTATGTACAATGTAATTTTGAGGCTCTGATCCAAGTTTGAGGCAAGCTTATTTTATAGATATAAAGATTCTCAAAAGATTAAATAATTTATTAGTGTATGTTGATATTACTGTGTTTTTGTTTGCACCTGCATGTCTGTGTTACCAAACAAGTAATGATTTATATATATTGAAACAGACAGATCGAAGAACCGATCTTAGTTTCATGTGTTTTTTGAAGTACGGTAATTCGAACTACTATTTGCCCGCAATGAGATTTTTTCTATTTCAAGTCACATAAAAATTGGGATATATTTTATGTTTTGTAAAAAGATATGTAAAGATTCCGTGTATAAATATCACAAATCATGAAATAATATTCGTGTGTGCGTGGTTTGTGAATTTATAGCAGCTTAATTTAAAAGTTTCATTGCGGGTGTATTTGTTTAAATTTTAACTTTTTAGAATTATACAAAGTCGTTTAAAAATACTGATCAAAAGTCACATTCCTTTGATCAGTGTTTTTAATTAAAATCTGTCTTGTGCAAAGGTATAGAGTAATTAATTTGTGTTTGAAAATTAGATAAGGAATTTATATTTTGTAATTACTTGGTCAATTTAAAATTGTGTATTAAAGTTAAAGATAGCTGAAAATGGAACAATGGAAATGGATAATTGATATTGTATAGTCAAGTTGGATTTCTGGAGGCTAGAGAAAAGTAGGCGGAGTCTCAAACAAAAACCAGGCAGAAAGATCAACCGTGGCCATCTTAGAAAAAACTAACATTCTAACTTTTGACGTGGTTGAGAGTAGATAGTCTCAAGACAGCACAGCAGTTGCTAGAGAAATCGCTACAACTCTTGTTAAGAAGTCCACCAGTAAACCGTAATGTCGATGGGCTAAGTGCCAGGAGCTGATCTCTGTCCTGCCAATTTGAATCTTCGTGCCGCTGTCTGATCATGCTTTACGTGCTTCAAAATTTCCAGCTTCCAATCTCCAAATTGACTATGCCTTTCAAGTAAATTTCAAATGCACACCTACGTTCGTCAGAAATACCATCGTGAGAAGCCAAGCCGGATGAAGAAAGAAGGGTAACTGTGTTACATGAACTTTTAACTTTCTCCCCAGCTTAATGTTATAAGTTAATCTGTCAATCAAATGAATCACATGTAAGTTTTTGTTTCGTTTATAATGCTACTGTTTAACCTGTCAGTAAATTTTCTTTTCTCTTTTTCCTCCGCTCTAATCTTTAGAAGATAATTTATAAATATTGTACCTAATAATAATAATTCAAATGAATACATTTATATGTTTTTTGTAACTTATTCTATAAACAAACGATGCCAATAGAAATATTTCCCAACTCTGTTTAATGCTAGTTTATAATATTGATTATAGTTATTTTAAAAGTAGGTTCGTTTTTTTTTTGAATTAAAGATTATTTTATATATTGAGTTGGCAGATATTAAATCACTTTATTATTCTCCTTTATTTTTGTCATACTATTGTAACCTATCTTTCAATCTTAAATATGTAAAATGGTTTTAAAGTTTTATCATCTTGTTGCCTACATGAAATGAGAAATAATTCTCAGTGTATAATTTGTTACTATCGCTACCGCCTGAACAACCTGAGGGGTTAGGGGTTTCAGAGTAAACTTAATTAATCGTTGCTTTCGCGGTCAGTTTGATTCCGCCATGTTTTATTGGAATAGTTATATCAGCCTGTTGCGTAGAAAGAGACGAATAGATTATCTAGGTTTTGTGTAATTCCGTTTCAAATCCACTTCAAGCACTCATCCTCGATGACTGTGGCAATGCCTTTCCTTCGCCGAAGTTGGCGTCTCACCGTACTACCATATGGGAAAGAAAGTAATTCTTTTCCAGGTAATCTCTTGGATCACCAGGTTTCGAAATGATCCCGGCTGGTTGTAGTGTCCCGGATCTACTTGGGGGCATTAAGCCTTGTCAAAGTACAAGCCGCCCGGTATTCCGTTGATGCACCGCAAGTGATTACTGTAGGGCTCTTTAATCTAGGCAACCACTAGTACATCAATCTTAGATATCATATTTATGCGAAGCCACCTCCAACTATTCGTATACGCAACGGCTCGAATCTATTCGAATAAAATAACTTAATAAAAATAGTAGATAAATATTGTCAATGCCCCAAATACTCTGATTCCCTTAGCCACCCGTCAATCATTTAACTACACCGATATTGGCATGAGTTGGTTTACCAGGTAAAATGATTACTAAAGACTAGTAGCCAATTATAATAGAATATTTATGGAAGTCTCACCGTACTTTTGAATAATATTTGTTAATGCTTTCTATTTATTATTAAACAATTTATTTAATCTAATTTTGTGTCTCCCACCTCATTACTCTCGAAGTCTATTTAGTCACCTACTGTCTGTATTGGCAACTTAAATATATACATTACATTAATGACCGTACCAATATCCAGAGTATAATAGATCTATATATAATTAACTGTAAGTAATTTAGTCTGTGTTCTGAGTTGAGGTAGTAAAGGGATAACCCCGTGCTGTTATAAAGTCATCATCGGTTGGTCATACCGGGGTTTGGGTTTGAATTTAGTTGGCGTTTTGGAATTTATTCTTAAACATGGACTGGGTTTGAACTCGGGTACTGTGTATGAGTAAGCGTGGTGGATTTATACCGGTACAATATATATATATATATATATATATTGTACCAACATTGTGTTAGCACATAATAATTTTGTCTAAAAATTATTAAAATATAATTATTCGTTAAAAGACAATAGTATGTAAAAGTTCAAGAGTTTTTTTTTATTGCAGTTTGTTGTCAAAAACACTGGCTACACAAAGAGACCTGGTGCAAGATCAGTATTACAAACAAATAGTGTCTTACTTCCTCAGCTGATTATTCTAGCCTACATGGTGCAAACCTACTCAAGCTTCAATTGAGTAATAAATAATTTTTTTAAAAAAAAAAAAAGAGTTTTTTTTATTAGTTTTGAAATAAAAGTTACAATTAATTAATTAAAAGAGGGGGGTTGCTTTAGAAAAGTCAAACTAAAAGTTTTATAAAAAAAAGTAAAGAGTTTATTATTATTAGCTGAAATATAACTTAAAATTTAAAAATATAGTCAAGCATTGGTGGTTGAGAGCTCAGCGACAGCTGCTTTATAAGCAGTTGTTGTGGGATAGCAGGTTTGCATCCTGGCTGATGCTATGACACATGGGAAAAAAAGTTTAAAAATATAAATCTATTTTTATTTAAGTTAAAGAAAAAAGGTAATCTTAAAACTAATGTTGAGTTTAGATTAAAATATACAGGTGTGTAAATGATGAATGCTTAATAATAAAATATATATGTGCGATTATAAACATTCCATAAATATGTGTGTTAAAATGAAATAAAGGAAAATTATATTTAAAAACACAGTGATGGCTACTAATCAAAAGTGTAACAACAACACATTTGCATGGCTGCTAATTGATTTCTCCAACAACAGGATTAAAAGCTTATCTCAAAGAAATGCAATTAAAACAAGGAAAGAACTTCGACAACAGATATAGCTGGAGGATATCAAAATGACAACATGTCTTATGTATAAATAGTCAATTTTATCAGTCAGTTTAGTTTTACGTTTGATCAGTCAATCTATGAGTTCAGTTTGTCAATCAGTCATGCAGTGTTAATAGCTTTATCGGAACATACGATGAACTTCAAACCTTGTCCAAATACCAGCACTCTGCCTGAGATGAAGTAACAGCCACCCAATAAGTGAGAGCTGCCTGAGTATCTACTGTTTTAATAATAATAGTGCCACAAAATAAATAACCATCCTCAACCTTAATAGAAGAAGTAACCAGGATTATCAATCTACAGGAATCCTCTGCAGAAGTGTAAAACCAGCTAGCTCGTAATAAAACAATTCAGAAAGACATTGGAAACACAGGAAGTAAACAACCAAAATCTCCATGCTCCAAAAACCTAGGTATTTAATAACTTTCTTATTTTCATTTAAAAATTCAAAGTAGTCATTGCCATCCATAAAGCCTCCATAGTCAGTAGTAAAGGAATTCTATTGACAATGCATAAAGAACTATTGATGTGTATGTTGGTTTGAATGCCTTATATTTAATATTTATCATACTATTTAATACTTTGTCATTTAACATTGTTAGATTATATTTTCATATGTATTTAAAATGTGTGAGCATGGTCATATATAAGTACCTTAAATGTTTATGTAGATTAAAAAGTATCTAAAGTAGTTTAAAACTTTAATAATTAGTGTTAATTAAAATAAACTGTCTTTTAAACTTAAAGCTTTATTTTGTCAGTCAATTGTTTTTGCCACTAGTTAAGGAATAACTTGTTATTGAATTAAAAAAATAGACTGAGTTAGTTAAGGAATTTTTTGATCACTGGATTATGGACCTACTGTCTGTACATGTTAGTTTTAGACTAGCTGGTGCCCAGGGTTTACTTTGAAACAAATAAAGTGTTTGGATAGTAAGGTTTGAATCTAGCAGTCAAGGTCAGCCACAATCTGGAAATGTGATTGTGTTATGCATTGCATAGCTTGATATGATTGTGGGTATTATTGACAGCTCTATTATCAATAGTATTCTCCACTCTGCTCGAATGTGCTGGTTCGTTCACATCATATTTATAATATAAGATTATAAATTTATTATAAATAAGGTTGAAACCCAGCTAAACCAAGCTTGCAGAGTAAGTGTGATCATCAATGGATCGAACCCGGTACAATATGTATATATTCTGACATACCGATTGTAGTCTCACTTCTGGGGTAATATAATATTATATAAAATGGGTTAGCTCAGTTAACGATTACGTTTGGTTAAATGCAAATAATTGGTAAATAAAATATTCTGCATTATATTTAAACATTCTACTAGCAAAAATGATGAAAAGGTTCAGTTTATTAAATAAAATAAATAAATATTTATTATATCATGAGACTTGGAAGTGAAATACAGATGACAAGAAAGATTATATTGAGCTTTATCCCATGGGATACTACTTCAATGGCATAAGAACACTATCCCCCTATTATTATCTCAAATAAATAAACTTATAGCATTCTTACGACTTCAATAAAACCTAATCATTAAGACTAAACTAATAATTAAATTTTAATCTTTTATTTATTATAATTTAGCTCAATAAAATCTCAGGTTCATAAAACTATTCTAAGTTAATTAAATTTACTGTAGTAAAACATGACAAGGGATTTTTATGTCATACCCTACTACACTTAAATAATAATAATAATAATAATAATAATAATAATAATAATAATAATAATAATAATAATAATAATAATAATAATAATAATAATAATAATAATAATAATAATAATAATAATAATAATAATAATAATAATAATAATAATAATAATAATAATAATAATAATAATAATAATATGAGTTGCAGGACTGCAACTCATCTTATGAAAAACTTATACAGAAATTACTCATATTGGACAATAATGTGATTAATTAACATTCCTAAAGTAGATACACTCATGTAAAATTACCCATATAGATATGTACTTTTTTAAAAATGAATATGGTAGCACTTGAAATTGAACTGACAATAATAAGATTCAATATGTATCTTGCTATGGCATTGTAATACTATGTAACTAAAAGGATCAATAAAGTTTACTATTGTTGAAACATAATAATAATAATAATAATAATAATAATAATAATAATAATAATAATAATAATAATAATAATAATAATAATAATAATAATAATAATAATAATAATAATAATAATAATAATAATAATAATAATAATAATAATAATAATAATAATAATAATAATAATAATAATAATAATAATAATAATAATAATAATAATAATAATAATAATATAATTGATATTATAATAATATAATTGATATTATTAAACAATTTCCAAAAATTAAGCAGCTCATAGAGGTCATTCCAACTGATAAACCACCACCAAAAAAATTATCATATTTTGAACAATTAATACATCTTTGTAAAACAGAATCAAAAATCCCAGAGCAATTTATTAATAAATACAAATACTGGGAAATTTATGAATTAATGCATGAAGATAATAACACAATTGCTTTAGAACCAATACTGGGAATTAATAATAAGCAATTGGTTAAAAGGTATAAACGATGGGCCTTAGAACCAAAGTTTTTCAATTTTCTAATAAAACTTAATCTATCTGCATTACCTACCACATATTTTCTTTGCCATAAAAGACTGTATACGTCAATTGATCCCTTTTGTGGGTTATGCCATCAAGCTGAGGAAACCCTATCACATCTTCTATATCACTGTGAGGGACTTAGGCACATAAGAAATCTCATAACTAGCAGTTACAGGAGGTCTAATGTAACAATGCATCAATTGATTTCTGCATTTAGAGAAGGATTAACACCAAGTGTCAGGGCAGCAACCTTTGTGCTATATGCATACTGGTGTACTAGATGCACTTTTCTAATTGGTAACAATTCCAGGAGACATCCAGTTACTTTTTCAAATAAACTTGAAATAATACAGAAAAGGGATAAGAGACTGGCCAGACCTGACATTTATGCAGCAACCTGGTCATTACTTAAGATTAGATCTATGTTATAGTGAATTGAGGAAATTAAACATTATAAAAAAACTTAGAAGGATATGCATGTCAAATTAGCAACAAGGACAATTTAGCAACAATTTTTTTCTTTCTATTATAAGTAATTGATTTGCTAATGGTGTTCAAATGATAATGGACAATCCAGGATATTATATGTAGACAAACTATGTAAATGCAAAATTTGTAATTCTTTTGAGACAATAAAGGCCTTTTGAAACATCATCATCATCATAATAATAATAATAATAATAATAATAATAATAATAATAATAATAATAATAATAATAATAACAACAACAACAACATCATCAACAACAACAACAACAAATAATACTAATATTCTTCATTGGATGGGCTAATTTTATACATCATTTCTCTTTATTATAATTTTATTACCATAATAAAATAATAAAATACTATAATATAATCTTTTATCTTCATATAATAACATAATAAGTATATGGTAGCATTTTATAATCTGACAAATATATTTGTGGCAATGGATAACATATAATTCGATGTACTCTTATAATAATCGATTTATGACCATAAGATAATGTAAAAATGTGATTACTTAAATAAATAAATTCCAATAAAATATTAGAATTCTTAAAATACTTTATTTATTTCTGTGCAAAAATGTTATGTTTGATTCAATGATTCTGTGTGTGTCATGCATTTTATTGGAAAAAAAAATAGTCTGAAAACACAAATTTTGAAAACAAATTTAACAAAATTTTATTATAACAATAAAATAAAATGACAATTTATTTACAATATTTACACATGATACCCTAAATTTGCACCATTATACATTTATTATTTATTAAAACAATAGAGAATCTATTTAAGTCTTCACTCTGATTTAAATAATAATAATAAAAACAATACAATTTTATTTATCTCTCTGTGATTAATCTTTATGATGAAATTATATTTCTTTGTACTTATTTTTTTTAGCTGCAGAAAGGAGTTTGCTATTTATTGAAAGGAGACCCTTTGATTCCTCTTGGAGGCCTTAAAGGAACTGAGCAAGGAAAATTCATAATGTCCACACCATATGTTCTTGTAATCGCAGCTGCTATTACTATGTGATTATTCATATAGTATACGAACATGGATGGGCTGCTCACTAACACGCATTAGCCAACGTGGTGAAATTATTGTCTTTTTACCTCCGAGTTTAAAAATATTTTTTAATATATACAATCATGACAGACAAAAATAAATCATGGTCCTTATTCCCAGGAGGCAGTAAAGTCACCAGCCAAGGCAGCGGTTGGTGGCCAAAGGTGGAGGATGCAAAGAATTATCTGATTGCAGACTCAGGCTGACATTTGGTGACGACTTTTTATTTAGGTACTTACAACTGCAGAACACTTTCAAGTGAAGGAAGATTGCAAGAATTAGAAGATGAATTGTCTTATATTAAATGGGACATTATTGGACTTTGTGAAGTTAGAAGAAAAGGTGAAGAAATAACTGATTTAAAAAGTGGACATATACTCTACTATAAAGGCACAAATATTGGAAATACAAGTGAAGTAGGATTCATTATAAATAAAAAATGGAAGTATAATATTGTGGAGATTGATGGTGTATCAGACAGAGTGGCGAGATTAGTTTTACAACTTAATAGCAGATAACAAATGCAGATAATTCAGGTTTATGCCCCAACAAGTTCTCATTGTGATGAAGTTATAGAAGATTTTTATATGGATGTACAAAAGGCTTTTGATCAGTGTAAACAACATTTTAAAATTGTTATGGGAGACTTTAATGCTAGAATTGGTAAACAAATGAAAGATGAAAATGCTGTAGGTAATTTTGGTTATGGTAATAAAAATGAGAGAGGACATAGACTTGTGGAGTTTGCATAAAAAGAAAAATATTATATTATGAATTCTTTTTTTGAGAAAAATGTTAAAAAAAAATGGACATGGCAACATCCAAATGAAAGTACAGTAGAATTGGATTATATTTTGACTAACCGAAAATACATATTTCAAGATTGTAATGTTCTTACTAAATTTAACACAGGAAGTGATCACCGATTAGTAAGATGTAAGATACATATTAATGCAAAACTAGAGAGACAAAAATTATTTAAAAAAACATTTCCAGTTGATATTCTTAATCTTCAGAAACATTCTAATGAATTTAAATTAGAACTTACAAATCGGTTTCAAGTATTAGTAGATTTTGAACATGATTCAGATTTGAATGACATTAATAGAAAAATAAGTGATCCACTTTTAAAAACTGCAACAAAGATAGCTGGTAGAAAAAAGCAGCAACTGACCAGTAAAATTTCTACTGAGACTAGAGTATTTATGAAGAAAAGAAGGAATATGAGGATATACAACAATGATGCATTAAAAAAGATTGAATATCTCGAATTTTGTAAAATGATGTGGAAAAGAGTTGAAAATGATATAAGAAAGTATAATTGTGAACTAGAAAGGAAAGCTGTAGAAGAGAATAAAAGTCTAAAGATTGTAAAACAACATTTTGATATTGGTAGAAAATTTATATCTGCAATAAGAAAAAAAAGATGGCATTATTACTAAAAAGAGAGATGATGTCATAAAATGTGTAGCTTCTATCAAGAATTATATAGTAATAAAGAACAAGTGCCTCCTATACATATTATATCTTCCGAATTGCCCAGAATTTTGAATGAGGAAGTGAGACATGCAATTAAATTTATGAAGAAAAGGAAGGCTCGAGGTAATGATGGAATTGTAATTGATATATTAAAAGAAGCAGGTGAAGAAATATAATTTTTTCTTAGCAAAGTTATATACCAAATGTCTAAATAATAAATATGTTCCAAATGATTGGAATAATACAGTATTAATATTAACATTTAAAAAAGGTGATAAAGAAGATATTAGAAATTACAGACCTATCAGTTTTTTATCAGTTTTATACAAAAAATTTACTAAGATAATTACAACTCGTCTACAGAAAACACTGGATTTCCACCAACCAAGAGAGCAAGCTGGATTTAAAAGATGTTTTAGTACAGTAGATCATATCCAGGTATTGAGAGAAATTATAGAAAGGACAAATGAATATGAGTTGCCATTATGATTAGGATTTGTAGACTATGAAAAGACATTTGATCCTATAAACATTTCTTCAGTGATTAAAGCATTGTATCATCAAGGTGTAGATCCAGGATATTGTCATATTTTGAATAATATTTATAAAAATGCAACAGCAACAATTAGATTCCATAGTGATAGTAGGAAAATCAACATTAAAAAAGGTGTAAGACAGGGTGACTCCATATCTTCAAAACTTTTTACAGCAGTGCTGCAAGAAGTATTTTGTGGATTAAAATGGGAAGCTAAAGGAGTGAAAGTAAATGGAGATTTTTTAAATCATTTAGATTTTGCAGATGATGTAGTTGTTTTTGCAAATAATGCTTTAGAGTTACAGGAAATGTTGCAGGAGTTATCAGATGGAACTAGGAAAGTAGGACTAAAGATAAATGTTAAAAAAACTAAAGTAATGTTTAATAGATTTTCTCAAAATATGAAAATAAAGATTGATTATGATGAATTAGAAGAAGTTAACAGCTACAAATATCTTTGTCAGATTATTAATACAGATGGAAATATAATCGATGAAATTAATCATAGAATTAAATTTGGTTGGAGTGATTTTGGTAGAAATAACTTGATACTAAAAGGAAATATGCCTATGTGTTTGAAAAGGAAAGTTTTTAATAAATGTGTTTTGCCAGTTTTTACTTATGGATCTGAGACTTGGACACTTAATAGAAGAGCAATATAGAGACTTCAGACTACTCAAAGAAGTATGGAGAGATGCATGTTGGGAGTAACAAGAAGGGATCAAAAACGCAATGTATGGGTAAGAGAACAAACAGGTGTTACTGACCTCATTGAAAAAATTAAAAGACTGAAGTGGAGTTGGGCTGGACATATTGTTAGAAGAGATGATAACAGATGGACAGTTGAAATTTTAATCTAGATTCCAAGAGATTGTAAAAGACCCAGAAAGAGACCACATGTGAGATGGATGGATGAAATAAGAAAGCATGCAGGGGTGAGGTGGAGAAGAGAAGCTAAAGATAGGAAAAGATGGATTGAACTTGGAGAGACCTTCATCCTGCAGTGGATTGATAATGGTTGTTGATGATGATGATGACACTTATTTTAACATATCATATTTTTGAATATTATTTAACTATGATTCCTTTTAAAATATCCATTGAAACATAGTATGGAAAACACAAACAATAATAATATCGAGTATGGATCTTTTTACTGAATAATTTTCGTTTTGCAATGTTAAAAAATAATATATAAAATATCTACTGCTAATTTATTACTAGACCATGTGGACATAGTTGTTTACTACACTATTGTTATTAAATACAATATATCTTATTTAACATTACTCTAATACTGAATAGCTGTAATCATTGCTGTAATCTTTATTATTTAAATAAATACTAAATTGTACCTATGCTTATTTTATATCATTTTGCTTTATAACATTATATTTTAAAAATATGCAATACTCATAAAAAATGAAATAAAATATTTAAAAGTTATTTAACATTTCAAATAGCAGCTTTGCTTTATTTATTTTATTCCTAAAATTTATTTCCAAAATAAATTTAGAACATTTTCTATGATTCTTTTTTCATTTTGGGTCTGTTGGATTTTCAATTCCAACTTGCACAAACCCTACCCCTTCTTACATGTAAATGAACTTATCTTATTCAGACAATAGTATATCTTAAACTCTAAATTATTTATTACTTCTTTACAAAATATTCAATACTGTGCAATGTAGTTACTTTGGAAATCGAGACAGCGAATAGGTGTGTAGGCCTAGGGAAGAAAACTAGAGTCTAACTCATAGTACATATTGGATAAAAATACCATGGCACAGTGTATCTATAAAAAATAGAGGCATGACGTGTTCTGTCTAATACCTCCACTACTATCAATGATGTCAAAGCTATTCCTTCAGGTTTATTGAAACATCAATACTTAAAGAAAATAATACTGTCAATAAATAAATATATCAGTTACAAGGCATTGTTAACTGTACTGTATACTTAAGAAGATTACAAAAATACTATTTCTATTTCCCTAATACATCCTACCTTGATATATTCTCTTTGGTTTCATGTTCTCCAGATTTCTCCCAAAGTCACTATCTTATCAACATTTCCTAATAGATTTATCAAATCTCACACTGACAAATGACGTAATCACATATTTAAAATGATAAACAAAATTCAATTGTAATTAAAATGATCTCACTAATCTACTTGAAAAGTCTGCTTTACTTTAATATCTCATATTCTTAAACACATACAAACTAGTCATATAAATAGCTTGAATGTCCAATAATATTAAAGTTCTTAAAAGAATCATATAACTATTCATTTTCATGTTATGTTATTGAAATTAAAGTATGCATATTCCCAGAAATAAATCCTAATCTCCTAATCTAAATATGTTGTACAAATGCATTTACATACGATTTAACATTCATACTTCCATACATTATAATTTATTGGCAATCTGCAAAAAAGAAAAACAAAAAAAAAATACATCATAAAATATATCAATATTCACAACTATTACCTAAGTGATATCGACTTGTCATCACTTATGAAATCTACATGTCCATCAATTAAATAAACATTGCATATATGATATCCATCCATACATCCACACTTAAAAATGTTAACTAATTTAAATTATCAAATTACTTTACTATAAGATTGTAATATCATTAATATTAAGTTAATATTCATGTTCCTGCTTATCTAATTAAAATAATATTACACTTTAAAAATTAATAAATAATTCAAAACTATAATTACGTAAATCTTCAACTGAGATGAATGTTTCTTTATAAAGTTCAAATGTTTTTTATTTTCTCGAGAGTTCTTTTTTTAAAAAAAATGTTCTCCTAAGAGCAATTTTTAAAAACTCCAACTGTTGCTAGGCTTCTCTTGCTTCACAATGAATAACCATGCTGAGCTTGCACATGTGTTGTAACTTCTTTCAGTGCGATGAGCAAAGTTTAAAAATGAATAATAAAAAATAAATAATACGTCTGAAAAATCTAAAAAAATTAAGTAAAATAATCATCGATCTGTTCTGGAAAAGTTCATAGAATAATAGTTTATGGTTTCTATTGTCCAGAACAATGATTATTAAAATAATGATAAAATCATAATGTTGAAAAATAATAACTTGAAGCTTCTATCCATAGAATTCTGTACCGGTTTGGTGAAGCATCATGTCCCGGTAACTTAACTACAGGCAATCCGGATAAAACTTTTTGCACAATTTTAAAATATTTCTGCAAATTCCATATTACTATTTAGTCATATATTCCATTTCTTTATAGGTTTACTCTTCAGGATAATTTACTATTTATTATCCAATTAAAGCTGTTTCCATTATTGTTTAAATTATCAGTTTTCTTTAAAAAATAATTTTAAGAATGCGTATAACCTTATATAATTCAGGTTTTATAACATACGCTTTTCTAAAAATACTTTCCATTAGTTTTTTTACTTATAATAGTTTTTCTTAAAAATATTTACAATGTTTTCCTTCAAAAAGGATGAAACATTTATCTTCATAGCATTTTGTTTTCATAAAGTTATTATATAACTTGTCATATTACCTGTCAGTCTTAAACATGACTATCTCGCTATTATATAAAAAATGCATGGTTCATTTTTAATCTGCAAATAGCTTTTCTGTTAAGCTTTCTGTACAATGTCCCAAATAATTCTGTGTTTATTGGAATAGTTTTTTTGGTCAATACTATTGATATTGCATTAACAATTATTATTCTTATTTTTAAATTTTTTATTAAATACATTTTACTTATTGGCATATCCATATTTCTATTTGCAAAGTTATATTAAGTTTTGATGAATAATTCTGGTGAAGGGAACTTTAAATTAGCAATGCATATTTTTAATAAAGTTATTAAAAGATATTTATATTATGCTCTCTTTGCAAATACTTAAAAAAAATTAATATCCTATTAGTTTGCAAATATATTATACGAGAGCACTAAAATTGACTAAAATAAAAATTTTGAAAATTACTATTATATCGATCACCAACTGAAACCCCCATACAACAGTATTTATACCCTACAAAATACCTTATCCTATTTGTGGATTTTTACTTTTCATTTGATACCGAATTTGCATATTGCTACAGTCATACACAATTAAATTTCAAAATAAAATATGACGCATTATAATTTAAAAATATTATTTAAAAATATTAATCTTAAATCAATTATTATACTTTACTAAAATTAATTAAACACTTTAAACTGACTTTCAAAACAATATTTAATAAATTATCCCACTTTTAATGTTTAATTTATCTATTTTATTTTAAAACAAAATATTTAACTTTATATTAACTGTATTCATCTTATATTATTTAAAACATTTTATATGACTGCTTTAATATTTTCCCTTATGGTAGGCAAATAAATATATTCAATTCTATAATGCAATTTTTTTTAAAAAAATATTTTGAACTTTATTAATACAAATACTAGCAAGCATTGTGTGTATAACTTTATTATACAGATCACATGATTTTACAACCTAGACAGATTGTATCCAATTTACTGTCTGAAAATAAATAATAAATTGCAACACACTATTATATTAAATAAATAATACAATAATATAAAATTTGGAATAATAATTTGGAAAATATAGAACTAAATATAACTTTTACTACCATAAAACTTACTTTTAGAATATATTACATTAATTATAATTATTAAATATAATTTATAATTTTAAATATAACATTTATTTAACTATAAATTTAAACTATTAAAATTTAACTTTTTAAATATATTTTAAACATGTATAGCTATGTTATTTATTATGGCCAGCTCTTCCAACCATATGTAATTAATATAGTTTAGCTTTACTTAATTGTTTTTAAGTTATTTATCATAATTCTAAGCATTACAGATTTTTATTTAGCTTCAAATTGTACTTTTAAGATATTATCAATACAATATAACTATTACACAAAGAGAACACATTATAAATTTAAATTTTTTAGTAATTTACTGTGATGATCTGATTCTAACCTATAGAAAAAGGCACAATATATATATATATATATATATATATATATATATATATATATATATATATATATATATATATATATATATATATATATATATATATATATAGAGAGAGAGAGAGAGAGAAAGAGCAGTGCAATGTAAATTTTAATACTGATCAAAGGTTGCAAATGATAAAGCAATCACAAAATTTACTGGGCATATCATGTAAAAATATAAACACCTAAAACTAATAAAGAAATATTTCAAATGGTATGTGTGTAGTGATAGTCAAAATGATTATGTATATACACCATGGAATTGTATGCAGGCAAATAATCAAATTCTGATTCTTGCCTATGTACTCATGGTGTAGAGTCAGTAGTTTTGCCACATCTTGCACCACACTATTTTCAAGTCTATAGCTAGCAAATGAGCTATATGGAAATACATTATATCTTTGTGGGACAATAAATATAACAAGATAGCATCAATGGGTTGCATAAAAATATAAACATCACTGGTGTACACAGAAAATATAAAATGAAGAGATGATGCTCATTTTATCATTGATACAGACAGTAGTCTACAATTTATAGTTTTAGATAGACAAAAAGCCAATTGTTATGATGAAAAATGCATATCCATCTTCTGGAAATTATTTGTTTTGTATCTTTTATTAGAATGAATCTTTTTCTTATAGACACCTTGAGATTTGTTAACTTTTGGGTTACAAAATAAAAATGAAGAATTCTTATGTGACTAGTTCTGGAGATTCTGAAACTATAGATTATCTCAGGTAAGAAGTATTATATATGATTTGAATGAGAATTTTGTGATGAATACAAAGAAATTACCAATGAAGATGTGATTTAAACTTAATAATAAATTAGAAATTATGAACAAACAATAAAGTAATAATTATTTTGGATGTTTGAATTTTTTCACTTACTTTTTAATGGTAATCACTATTTGTCTTAGAATTATTGTTTTCCTTAGTTTTTTTAGTTTCTATCAATGTAGAGCTTTTTGCTCTAATATGATTAAAATTGAAGTTATTGTGAAAATTGTTTCAAGTCAGTTTTTAATAAATTCAATATGGTGCCAAAGCCATTAAAACAGTTAAAATAATAGCCCCCCCCCTTTATAGTATATAATTGCGGTCAAAATTATCACTTTATAAAGAGAGATATGTTGTATAAATTTGTTTAACCTATAAATTTGTTTTTGTTTTATTTTGTTTTGAACCGTTTATTTTTTGAAAGTTGTTGGCATTAAAATCTTTTATTCACTTTTAAGTGAAAGATTACTTTAAGTAAATAAAAAAAAAGATAATTGAAAAAATACACATAGTTATTTTAGTTTGAATATTTGTTAAAGAATACATGTATGCTGATAGGTAATTTAAGAGAACAAGAGAGGTATGACAGTTAAATTTAATAAAATTACATAAAAATTAATTATTCAAATTACATTTTTGTTATTTTTGGTAATATTAAAGTTAATTTTAGAAATAGTTGAACACAAGGTGTTTTGAAACCAAGTGGATAATGAAAATTTTAGAATCGCGTGGTTTCCAAGACGTAATCACAGTAATTTGAGACATCATTAAATTTACAGTGAATAAGCTTTGTTTACCCTTAATAAAAAAAGAAAAACAACTAGGTACTTGATAAAAAAGTTTCAATCCAACTATATCGTTTTCTTTTAATATAGTTTTAAAAAATGGCAATCGTATTAAAGTTATTAACTGTGATAGTCAGCTACTTAAAGATAGACCAATGGGACTTGTGAAGCTTCTGTTTAAGTTGCCTACATTACAGCTGAGTCATCATGGAGTAATGTTAAAATAAACAAAAGCCTAAAATAAAATAAAAGCTTATCTAACAAAAAAGAGGAAAGGATCTTTTCTAAACATAAACCTCAAAGAAATAATATTTTTAAGATATCTATAGCGAGAATGTTACTGCATTGATCAATAATAATAGTTTATCAAATACTCACAAGAATTTCTAAATTTTTACGTTAATCGTCTAAACAAGTTTTGGAAACAATAGACTTTTAATCTAGAACTTTTAAAATTTAATAAGGATACTTTCTTTTGGTAATCTTCACTTTCTTATTTTGTCAACAAGTATCATCTGGGAAATCCACTAAAATTGGATTCAAAATGAACTTTGAATTTACAACTTTACATAAAAAAAAATAAATAAAGATATTGTTTCCATTAATAATAATATTATTATAAATTATTGCTATGATTTTTTTTTTTAGATCTCCTAAATAAACGTTCTTTTAAAATAGTGAAAATAATATTTAAATATATGCTTTATATGTAATACATGTTTGCAAACACCCCAGATAATATTTTTGGTATGAATGGTTATGCCTAGTAAGGGTTACATAATGATTATTGAAATTTATTATCTTCATAAATATTTTAATCTTATAAATAAGTAATTCCAGGGTAAAAGAAATTGTGTTGACTTTAGTGAATCGTTAGGGATACAAGTACTAAAAGTAAGACGTTGATAAACTTAGTTTGTTACATGAATAATTGAACAATGGCATTCATATATTGGGTATTGTCATTCGTGATAATATATAAATATATAATTTTATTAGTATAAGAAATGATGAATTACTCTTATCACAAACTTGTTTTATCTGAGAGATGCGAATTCCTCTCTTTGCATAGCTATTTCGTTTTTTGTAAGAAATGATAAAATTCCTCTTATTATATGTTAAATGACAGTGTACATGAATATGTGCAGCAATATATTTGATTTGCTTTTGCCACTTTATTAAACACACCATAATTTGTGATCCTAAGTTAGCTTGTTCAAAATCTCCCTATGTATTATTTTGTATAAGTAGATAATGGAAACATAATAGATGAAATTAATCATAGAATTAAACTTGGTTGAAGTGTTTTTGGTAAAAATAACTTGATACTAAAAGGAAATATGTCTATGTGTTTGAAAAGGAAGGTTTTTAACAAATGTGTTTTGCCAGTTCTTACTTATGGATCTGAGACTTGGACACTTAAGAAGTATGATGAGATGCATGCTGGGAGTAACAAGAAGAGATCGAAAATGCAATGTTTGGGTAAGAGAACAAACAGGTGTTATTGACCTCATTGAAAAAATTAAAAGATTGAAGTGGAGTTGGGATGGACATATTTCTAGAAGAGATGATAATATATGGACAATTGAAGTCTTAAACTGGATTCCAAGAGATTGTAAGAGACCCAAAAATAGACCACATGTGAGATGGATGAATGAGATGAATATCCATAATAAATCATTAAAGATAAATCTAGATATATTAATTATCAAAATAGTTGATCACTCTTTGACTCAGTTTTTGAGAGAAAATATTTAAGGCCCTCAGATAATTTTGTTTTTCAAATAATTTCAAAAATATGTAGATGGTGCCATCTTTAAAGTATCTAGGTAGTGTCACCATTTAGAATCTAAAAAAAACTGATACCACTTTATTATTACTCTGTCATCCTCTACTTTCTGTAATTGTAGTTTCAGATTCTGGTTCTATACAGGAACTTGGATTCAATTAGTTATTAAACATACAATATTTTTATAAACAAGGTAAATGTATATTTCAAGACAAAATTCGAAACAACATAAGAAGAAAGAATGATATGGTTTCAGATTTCAAAGTAATTAATATTAAAATTTAATAATATTTGACAGAATGACTAAAACAACTTCATAAAAAATTTGTAATGCAATATATAGAGAGTAATGCCATAATATCATTTCCTGACAATCAATGTTGCATGTACATTGCTTGTTTATCATAGAAGTACTAAGCCCTCAACTAAATTAATATCAATTTTAGGATAAATCTAGGACCTTTCCATTTACAAAAAATCATATATAATAAAATTCAATAATTTGTATTATAAAAAAATTATATATTTCTTATTAATACATATATAATTAAAAGCATATTTTTAAATAAAATGAAGTTATCAAAGTATTCAGTATCAGAATATTTTATTTAATATAATAAAAAGTTAATTTTCACAATTCAAAATATGCTTAAGTCTTTCTTTCATTAATAAAATATTTCTTAACCATTTACATTCCATTTGTTTTGATGCATCTATAATTTGTCATTTGATATAATATCATTTCTTAGTTGGTAAATACAAAGTTAATATTTTTAGGGAGTGATTTCTTACTTTTTGCATATTATAATTTATTCTATTACATGATCAATCGTTTTCTGTAGTAATATATTTCCTCCAATTTTTAGGCTTATAGCTCATGATTATCTTTCCTTCAGAGGACTTTTGATTAATTAGGCTACTCTGAATACTTTTTTCATTTACTCATAGACTCACATGCAAGAAGGGATCCACATTTCAATTAATGGCTTTGCTTAGCATTCTAATCTGATGATAATCCACTTATATATACTTTTGTTATTGAAAAAAGATACAAATATTATTTCCCTATACTGGATGGATACTTTTTTGTGATCAGATAAACTGATGATTGCTTTGCTGTTTTTCATTATTACATGCTTTTACTATAACAGTGTAGAGAGTTGTATCAAGCTGAATCTTTAGGAATAATGATTAATGGATAATTAGACTACTTCTTTCATAATTTGCGATTCTGCATATGTGACAACCATCTGTAATACTTGATTTTTTAAACTACTTATTTTTTTCCAATGAAAATGCCCTGAGATATTTTACAATTCTAATTTTATTCAAATTAAGATATTTATTAGTAGATTTTTTTAATGTTATGCTGATATTTAAATAGAAATGGTGAAGCTTTGTTTGGTGAGATGTTACCAAGTTTTCAGGCTGCTGATGAGGCCATTTATGAAAGAAACTCATGCCAAGAAAAAATTGATTGCAATTTTTCATTGAATATAGCCCTTTAAAAAATAAAGTAATTTCTGAAATATGTAATAATATATAGTAAATTAAAAATTATTATTAACCTATAGTTAATAGTTTTTTGACTAAGTAATATTTGCAGTTAAAAAACCTATAATGTTTTCATTTATGCATTTTTTATAATTTTTATTACTGTATAAAAATTCATTAGCTCTAATATATAAAGTCATTAATATTTGATTAATAAAATAAATTAAATCTATTTTTTTCTAACACACAATTTCTCTTTCTCTGTTTCTACCACTAAATATATAACTAAAAATAAAAATTATTAGTAGAAACTCATAAATGAGTATGGTAATTTTAATTATAGAAAAGAAATTGAGGGATAATAAATAAAATGATACAATTGGGGATTATACAAGTAAATAATGTGAAACACAGTTTCATTTATATTTATGATTACATAGTTTTTTACACTACTTATTTCATATTTTACAAGTGTTTTAATTTTCTTTTGTTTTGAAAAACTTTAATATTTTTTTTTAATTGTAGATATCTATTATATTTAATTTTCAGCAATATCTTTTTTTTTTCTCATGTGTTATAGCATCGGCTGGGAAACAAATCAGCTAACCCACAACAACTGTTTGTAAGGCGGCTGTGCTAACCTCTTGACAATAAAAGCAACTAGTATTGCACATTTTTAGAATGTATTTGTAACTGTCTTCATAATGTAAGAAGAACCTGCTTCTGACCTAAAATAATGCTCATGTCTCTATAAAAATATCTTTTTTCCAAGCCTTTCTGTCTAATCATATAGTCACTACATGCACTTAAAGAACTTTTTAAACATTATTAAAAAAAAACACTATATTTATTTTATGTTGATAAAAGGTCTAGATTTCATTTTTATACAATTTGTCAGAATAATTTAGAGAAGAAGTTGAATATCTTATCTTTACTAAAGTATTTAAATAGGGTGTTTATAATTGCATTTTTTTTTAGAATAACAATTCATTTGTTCAGTTTTTTAATTAAATAAAAACATATTAGTTATTATCATGATGATGTTTTAATATATCATTGCTGGTAATTGTTTTTTATTCACCATAGTTCCCAGTAACTATATACAATTCTTAGACTATAACTATACATAATAATTAGAATCAAGAGGAAATGGGTTTGCAGTTCATAAAAAGTTTAAAAAAAAAGTTTAAATTGGTTAATATGTTCTTTAGGTTTATAATGTATGGATCAAAACATCTGACTTCATCTCAAAATGCCTCTTAATACATATAACATCAAGATGAATAGCAAATAATGGTTTGAAACATAATTATGTAAAATATAAAAACTTAATAAACTGTACAGCATAATTGAAATATCAGGTTTGAAATTAATATAAGTTTTTTTGAAAATTACACTTACATCTGGAAATGTCAATGTTTCACATTCTTGCCATTTAGATGTTTCTGATCTTAATTAAAGATATGCAAAAACAATTAGAATAGCTATTTTGAAAAGTGGATTTTTTTAAAAAGTATTTTTAAAAAAAATTTTCCTTAGAGAATTAAAACGTTTTAAAATTAACATTATTCTAAAATAATACATTTTATGCATATGAAATTAGAGAGACGAGAGAATCTAATATTTATAGAATTATAATTATGTAAAATATTACGATATTTTAGAAATAGTAAGACTTTTTAATATTTACTAATTGGTTATAACAATTGTGGAAAGAAGTAGAAGTTATGTTACAAACACTGCAGTTGCTAATAGATAAAGTAGAAATTTTATTTGAAAACAACAATTTAAGAATGATAAAATGATTACTCTAATTATTTGTTTATAGTATTTGTTTTACATAATATTTTCATTTTAAAGTCTGAAGAATATATAATTTCAATAATTTAAAAATAAAGTTGCAATTAAAACACATTTAATGTTATTATGTCATTTACATTTATTCTTAAATTTTAAAAAGAGTAGTTGTAATTTTTTTAAATAAAAAGAAACATTGTTTTCTTTTTATTTACTTTTAGCATTAACAAATATATGAAGAATTAAACATTCAAGTTCGTTCTTATAAAAACATTGAAATAATCTATAAACTGATTATCGCATCGGTAAAAAAAAAAGGTAGGGTGGAGAGATAAAAGTTTCCGAAACAATTCCCAGCTGAGAAAAACAAAAATAAATTCTAGTTTGTCAACTTATAATCATTGCTACAGCTTATCATTTTGGCTCTCTTTTATTTTTAATTGTTTTTAAGATGTGACAGTGATTATTTTTATAGAAAATGTATGATTTTCCTCCCCATATATCATAGCAACAGCCGGGACGCGAAACCCCAACCGTTTGCAACCAACTACTTGCTTGCAAGGCGACTGCGATGATCTCTCGGCTAAGAACTTTCCTGCTAAAAGATTATAATTTTTTTTAGAAATGAGATTTTTAATTTACAAAAAAAAAAAAGCATTAAGATGTTATAATATAGGGCGATATTTTTAAACTGTAATAACAATCGGTCATTATAAGTTAAATATTTTTAATAATCTATCTCTTGACGGTTTACAATTTTTAATTTAATGTAGCATAAGAAGTATTGATTATAATTATAAAAGAGACCTAATAGGAAGAATATAATAATATTTTTATAGTATCTGTATTTATTCAAACGTTTCTTTTATAACTAGATATAGAGATCAATCCAAAACTAACTCGATTGTTTCTACAATATTTTCTGTTCATTACTTATATATAAATCCATATAACTCATTTTATCTTTTGTACATCTAATAAGATTAATCTCTTTTGTCCTTTTCTTCTACTATTATCCACTATTCTTTCCAAAATCTTTCCTTCCATTAAAAATTTTTTTTCAACATATTTTTAATCCATATTCGCTGTATATGGTCAATCTCTAATCAGACTCTACTCTTCATCCACTCTCACTAAAACTCCTTGGTTTGACAACCTATCTACCCAATTAATCACTTGAATTCTTTTCATATCCTCACCTGAAAAGTCTTTGATCTATTCTTAATTTTTTATTTAATGTCCATGCCTCAGAATTATCTAATGTACTCCAAACAGCAAAGAATCAATCTATTTAGAAACTTTTCTTTAAAGGGTTACATTATTCTTCTTGTTAAATCCCTAATTTTGACAATATTCTTTTTCTTTTAACCTCATTTTCACTTCTTAAATTCTCATTGAACAATTGAGTGATTAATCATTTACTTATTATATAAATACTTATATATGTTATTAATTATTATACATTCTATCTTTAAAACTACATTGTAGCAATTATAAATAGGATATAAATTTTCCTGCTTGTTATATAATTAATATAAAGCATTGCATTTTATTCATGTTTGAACTTAATGTTATTGGTTGAAATATTGCAAGACTAAATATACTGTATTACCATTTTTTATATTCAGTAAGATTCCAATATTAAACTTCAAAATATCTAGAAACAGCTTTATTCAAGGAAAATATGTATTGTGTCAGAATTTTTGCTCAGAAAGATTTCCAAATGTATTTGCTTGCATAATGTAATTTTAATTAATCATTATATTTTATTTTTGAATGGATTCATTGATCTTTGGCATTTAAAACTAAATTAAGCTATAGGTAAATCTTGAAAACTATTTCAGATTATAAAAATGTAAAATTTCTGTTGTTATTATACCTTTAATCATATACTTCACCATACCCTTATTATACAAAAAATTAGTATTTTGAAAGTCTTAACTAGAGAATAAACCAAAGAACTGCAGAAATCATCACCTGTAAAATGTTGCCTACTCTATATAGTAATTTTTTTTTATTCTGATAAAAAATGCCTTTGCAATGCAACAAACAACTTCATAGCTGTTTTACCCTTTTTTTTTACTTGTATATATATATATATATAGTGCTGTAAAAGTACGTATTTTACCACAGATCATAGATATACACTATATTTTTTTAAATATAGGATGTATAATCATTAAACTGCCTAATTGATGACTTCCTTCCATCTATCATATTATGACAATACATTTTTCTTTGATAGTTCTAAATATAAGTGTAGAAAATATTACTTATGGATCTGAGACTTGGACACTTAATAGAAGAGCAATACAGAGACTTAAGACCACTTAAAGAAGTATGGAGAGATGAATGTTAGGAGTAACAAGAAGAGATCAAAAGCATAATATATGGGTAGAGAACAAACAGATGTTATTGACTTCGTTGAAAAAATTAAAAGATTGAAATGGAGTTGGGCTGCACATATTGCTAGAAGAGATGATAATAGATAGTAAATTGAAATATTAAACTGGATTACAAGAGATTGTAAAAGACCCAAAAATAGACCACATGTGTGATAGATGGATAAAATAAGAGAGTGCACAGGGGTAATGTGGAGAAGAAAAGCTAAAGATTGGAAAAGATGGTTTGCACTTGGAAAGATTTTTATCCTGCAATGGAATTATAATGGTTGATGATGTTGATGATGTCATCTTATAAGAAAATAGGCTATTTATTTAATATTTTATTTTCAAAACTTTGCTCAATTTTAAAAAAAATAAATTTCTTTGCAGTAGAAATTAAAACAACATTTTAATTTCAAGAGTAGAATCATAATACAAATTTATTTCATCAAAAAATTTGACACATGCATATTTCATAGGCCTTAATGAATCGATAATACATTACACTTATACGTGTATGAATGTGTTTATGTATGTATGTACTTATAAATGATATTCAAATGAATTTAATTATAACAATAATTACTTAAAATCTGATGATGGAACGCTCAAAGGCCACCCTGAGGCCGAGATTATTGTCACACCCATGTTGACCCAAAGTCAATCTGACCCCTAATGTACAGGACCTAATCCATTAAATACATATACAAGGGATAGGCAGACATCTCTAATATGTAATAGCTGAAATACACATGTTTATATATACCTGTGTCTATATATGTAATAGACAGGGTATGAGCACAGACTTTCATCAGATTTTCAATTGGATGGACAGTTGAAGAGTTGGAGTGTGGAGTAGATTGAAGCCTGTCCATTAAAGTAGGAGGATTTGCTATCTTAATATATATCTGAGCACTTGTAGCATATATTTGTAGAGATGGTAATCTGGACCAACTGATGATTGCTGGTTTAGCATGAAATACGTATATTGGTGATTATTTATCTTTTCGACATATGTGTGTTCAGGTGTATCAGTGTTATGAGATAGTGTGGAGAGTGGTGGGTCATGTGAAAGTCTGTGCTCATACCCTGTCTATTACATATATAGACACAGGTATATATAAACCTGTGTATTTCAGCTATTACATATTAGAGATGTCTGCCTATCCCTTGTATATGTATTTAATGGATTAGGTCCTGTACATTAGGGGTCAGATTGACTTTGGGCCAACATGGGTGTGACAATAATCTTGGCCTCAGGGTGGCCTTTGAGCATTCCATCATCAGATTTTCAATTGGATGGACAGTTGAAGAGTTGGAGGGTGGAGTAGATTGAAGCCTGTTCATTAAAGTAGGAGGATTTGCTATCTTAATATATATCTGAGCACTTGTAGCATATATTTGTAGAGATGGTAATCTGGACCAACTGATGATTGCTGGTTTAGCATGAAATACGTATATTGGTGATTATTTATCTTTTCAACATATGTGTGTTCAGGTGTATCAGTGTTATGAGATAGTGTGGAGAGTGGTGGGTCATGTGAAAGTCTGTGCTCATACCCTGTCTATTACATATATAGACACAGGTATATATAAACCTGTGTATTTCAGCTATTACATATTAGAGATGTCTGCCTATCCATTGTATATGTATTTAATGGATTAGGTCCTGTACATTAGGGGTCAGATTGACTTTGGGTCAACATGGGTGTGACAATAATCTCAGCCTCAGAGTGGCCTTTGAGCGTTCCATCATCAGATTTTCAATTGGATGGACAGTTGAAGATTTGGAGTGTGGAGTAGATTGAAGCCTGTCCATTAATAATTACTTAAGAAATTTTTATAGTAACTGAAATACAGGCTTATTATATCTCTATATCAATATATACATTATGAGATGGAGTGGAGAGTGGTGGGTCATGTGAAGGTCTGTGCACCTATACCCTATATATTTAATAAATTTTTATAAAACAATCCCTTGACTGAATCATATATAACAGTGGTGAACCTGTGGTCATTAAGAAACAAAGGAAACAACAAACAAGTCATTAAAGAAAAAATATATTTTTTATTTTTTTAAAAAGTGTGTTATTTTCATATATAGACATTGCCTATTTCAAAAGAAAATATTTTGCAATGATAAAGATTTTCATATTATAAAGAGCAATGGAAAGATGTACCTATCCAAAACTTATATGTTAAAAAGAAATGTAAAATAAACATCTAAAAGAAAAGTCAACATCTGCTCCAAAGGACAAATTTAAATTAAATCCCAGTAACAACCAAAATGCTATTAATACTATAATCTAAAGGATGTATTCGCTTCTAAAGGAAATTACAAATATGGGCCATTAAATTTGAATTATATATATATTTATATATTGTAACGGGATAAAGATCCTTGAGATTCTCATATAGTGACCCCGGGGTCGCCACTAATCAGAAAATAGGAACTAGACATTTATTTTAGGGTGGACAGGATATGTGAATCAAAAGGCACCGAACTACACTCAGGGAGGAATAAGATATCTTAAATATTATTTAGACAGCTGAGAAATCAAAGCACAAAGACAAACGTCAGCCAAATAAATTTAAACAATTTATTAATTTTATAAGTTAGACAATATTGTAAAGACATCTGTCCACGAATATAAAAGTGACTTATATTAACATACGTATATTTACCAGAGAGTGCACAAGAGTACGACAAACATGAAGGCATTAAACATTTTGGCAATAAAATTATCTCACTTAAAATATAAGAAATGGTTAGGATAATATCTTCTTGCTGGCCAGTTGTAAAATTACAAAAACAAACAACAACCCTAGCTTCCTGAATCAGGGATAATAAAACAGTTACTTGCCCGCCAGAAATCAATGTAACCAGCACGGACGTCCGAGCAGTAATATTCTAATTACTGTCGTTAAAACGCCGCAGGACTGCTGCACGTAATACTACATTCAAAGTAAACATGGTTGATCTCACCTACAAGACAGCAACAGATATTTGATTGCAATCTTACGTAATCCAGAAAGAAATAGACTATTTTTAGACAACCCAAAGAAATAACTTGACAAATAGCGAGCAAAAAGATTTTGTTGTTTGCACAAACAGCACAAACGAAACATGTTTAAAGATTCTTTATTGTAAAACTAAGGGCAGGTAAATAAAAAAAGATTACGAAAACTGCCAATGTGTTTTGTAATAGTTAACAAAATAATCAGGTATATATTAAACATATAAAATACAATCACCTTATGATAAACGAAAATTGCAAACAAACTTGGAATCTTAAAACTAAGATTCCAAGACACACTTTAAATACTAGAAAAGAGTACGTACAGATAATAAATAATTAAAAAAAACAATTAATACCATTTTAAAACATATTTATCATTAAATTGAGCAGAGATTTAATTAAACACAATTTATTTACCCTGGCTAAAATAGGAAAAAGTTTAGCTTACGGTAAGACAGAGTCCTAGTGATTTAGTGATGAGTGTGCACTTTTGATAATAGTTCATTTTTCAGGTCCTTTGACAGAGGCAAGGTAGAGGCAGTGTTTATTTTAGAGGGTTCATGGCATGAATGAAGAAGAGCTGGTAGTCGTGGGTCTGTCCTTTGTTTTAAATTACCCAGACATTCTAATGATGGCAAAACTAACAGGGGTGGATTTTGACATTTTGCACAGCAACAAAGTTTGTCAATAATTATTTAAGTTTTTACTAGGAATTAAACATCCAAACAGCTATTCACAATGGTATCTCTTTGCCTGCCATAATCCAAGTGTGTATCTAATAATGAATCTCTTCTTTCTGAAAAAATTGGTGGGCTATCCTTGCCTCCCTACATTCCCCACGCAAAACTTTCATTAGTGTCCATTCTATATTCCAGGCAGGGCAAATATTAATTTCCCATTCAATCTAATTTAAGACTTCCAACCAGGGATAATTGAAACAAAAACGACAAATACAAAACTAAATCTCCGCTTTTTAGAATTAACTTTAAAAATAATTACAATAAAAGCAACAGGAATATATAATTAGCAAGCTTGCCTGTTTTTAATCAAATTGATTAAAACAGACAGTGAAAGTAAACTATTTTACAATCAATTTTATAAACATTAAATAATATATTTTAAAATATAAATGTGTATGTGTTTTAAATAATGATAAAAAAATTGAGCATTAGACATTTAATGAAAATGAAGTTGTTTTCCTTTTTTAATTTTAGTAATAAAACAATTGAATCGGAAATCAATCCAGCTCAATATATATATATATAAATATTCACTAGAATAAAAACTACAAAATTTTAAAAAATGCCTGTATAAAATTAAAGATTAAAATTCTTTGCTATAGCTAGCTTTGGTGTATTCCACCATCTTAAGTCGCAATACGTTAATATTTAAATATTATCAAACTCTCACACCAGTAACGTTCCCACGTGAATTACCTACTTTCCATAAATTGTGAATATTAACACAATGACACTGTTTATTCAACACATTATCTGTACTATTTATAAAATAGGACTCCTTAATTCTTCTTTTCCTCAAATCATTTTCCATATGCAAAATAAAAACTCTATCAAAGCAGAATTCTCCATTACAACTCACAGCATGTTCTGCAAAAACAGATTTATACCTATCTGCAGAACAACGCAACTTATTATATAATAATTCATGCTCCCTAATCCTCTTTTTCAATGCACATTTGGTCTCCCCAATGTAACTATAACCACAATGACATACCACTTTATATATAATATTACATTTGTTGCTTTTATCAATAGAATCTTTGCCATTAATAACCAATCTTCCAGTATTTGCACCCACTTTAAATGCAACATTAAAATCAGCAGATACCAATGATGTAATCTTATTACAAACAATATCCTTTACATAAGGCAATGCTATCCATTTTTTCTTTTCCATATTATCTCTTCTCCATCTGTTTCTATACCTATATAGTGCACATAAAATATTTGTCCTACTATATCCCACACCCAATAAATCATTCACATATCTTTCAATATTAATCATTTTATCACTCTGAAATTTACATAAAACATCATTTCTAAAAAGAAATGTTCTAAAACCAGCCAATTTATAGGTAAGTGGAACATTTGAATTTGGAAGAACAACTCCTCTAATTGATAATGGTTTCAACACCATTTTATTATTAATTTTATTCCCTTCTCTCCATAAAATCAAATCAAGATATTTTACACTCTTCTCACTATCTTCAGAAGTAATAGTCCACGTTAATCCAGCAATATCATTTAATTTAATAAACAGTTTATGCACTATCATATTTGATCCTACAATAAGCACATCATCCACATACCTAAAATAACTTTTAACACCGGTCATAAAATATTCTTTTAAAATCATCCCTTCATAATATGACAACACATAACTACATATAATTGCTGAAACAGGCAAACCCATAGGCCAACCTTCATCCATCATATACAACCGATCTTCAAATGTAGCTATCAAATTCTGATCAATAAATAATAACAAATCCTTTACAAACATACGATAAAACTTGCACACTCCTTTTTCATATAAAACTTGATCAATAATGTTAATAGAGTCCTTTCTTTTTATTGAACCATATAACTCTGCAACATCCAATGTAAATAATTTATCATCATTATCCAAAACAATATTATCAATCTTTTTAACTAAATCAAATGAAGACCCAATTGTATAATCACCAAAACCCAATTCATCTTGCAAAAACTTTCCCACAAAAACTGCTGCATGATAATACATACATCCTCCAAAATCCAACATCAGTCTAATAGGTAATCCTTCCTTATGCACTTTTAAATTTCCAAAAATCCTTGGCATAATTGCAGCTGATGGATAAAGAGATAGATATAACTTTCTATCAAACACTTTCTTTAAATATGGCTTAAGTATAGTATTAATAAATTTCAATCTCACTGTATCAATAGAATAAGCATTTATCAATTTAAATTTTAATTTTTGAATTTGCTGATGAACCTTTTCTCTATATAAACTTTTAAACATCAAACATAATCTTCCACCTTTATCTTCTTTAATACATGTAACATTATTATCTGATAAATATCTTCTTATTAAATTAATTTGTTTATACCATGAATCATCACATTTTACATTAGAAATATTTAACAAAGATATTTTAGAAATCACCTCATCTATAAATTGGCTGATTTTAGAACATTTCTTTTTAGAAATGATGTTTTTTGTAGGATCAAATATGATAGTGCATAAACTGCTTATTAAATTAAAAGACATTGCTGGATTAACGTGGACTATTACTTCTGAAGATAGTGAGAAGAGTGTAAAATATCTTGATTTGATTTTATGGAGAGAAGGGAATAAAATTAATAATAAAATGGTGTTGAAACCATTATCAATTAGAGGAGTTGTTCTTCCAAATTCAAATGTTCCACTTACCTATAAATTGGCTGGTTTTAGAACATTTCTTTTTAGAAATGATGTTTTATGTAAATTTCAGAGTGATAAAATGATTAATATTGAAAGATATGTGAATGATTTATTGGGTGTGGGATATAGTAGGACAAATATTTTATGTGCACTATATAGATATAGAAACAGATGGAGAAGAGATAATATGGAAAAGAAAAAATGGATAGCATTGCCTTATGTAAAGGATATTGTTTGTAATAAGATTACATCATTGGTATCTGCTGATTTTAATGTTGCATTTAAAGTGGGTGCAAATACTGGAAGATTGGTTATTAATGGCAAAGATTCTATTGATAAAAGCAGCAAATGTAATATTATATATAAAGTGGTATGTCATTGTGGTTATAGTTACATCGGGGAGACCAAATGTGCATTGAAAAAGAGGATTAGGGAGCATGAATTATTATATAATAAGTTGCATTGTTCTGCAGATAGGTATAAATCTGTTTTTGCAGAACATGCTGTGAGTTGTAATGGAGAATTCTGCTTTGATAGAGTTTTTATTTTGCATATGGAAAATGATTTGAGGAAAAGAAGAATTAAGGAGTCCTATTTTATAAATAGTACAGATAATGTGTTGAATAAACAGTGTCATTGTGTTAATATTCACAATTTATGGAAAGTAGGTAATTCATGTGGGAACGTTACTGGTGTGAGAGTTTGATAATATTTAAATATTAACGTATTGCTACTTAAGATGGTGGAATACGCCGAAGCTAGCTATAGCAAAGAATTTTAATCTTTAATTTTATACAGGCATTTTTTAAAATTTTGTAGTTTTTATTCTAGTGAATATTGTTATTATACTTATATTATTTGATATTATATATATATATATATAACTATATATATATAAATGTATGTATATTTAAATTATATAGGTTAGAATATATATATATATATATATATATCAGAATACAATACAAGATTACACGCATAATGATGATAAAATCATCAAGAACACCAAAACAACATTAGCGATAAAAAATAGATATCTTTTGTGACATAGAAAAATCAAATTTTAATTTCTCAAACATTTATTACTATACCCCAAAAATATATGTTTAACAGAATCATTTTACTTATATTGCCAAAATCTGTCAATACAGTTATGTAAGGATAATTCCCATCTCAATACCTAAGGCATCTATTTGTTGCACTATAGTGAAACATATTATTGCTAATTGAACAAATATCTCAGAATAAGTATTTGTCAACTCCCAATAATTTATATATGTATATCTTGGTAAGAAACATAATATATAGAACACTGAGTTATAAAAACTAGCTACATAGGATTAAAACAAGAAATACTTATGAACAAAATTATATAGGGATTTATTAGAAAGGAATTCTGAACAGTAGATGGATTTTAATGTTCCCCAAATGTAGGATAATACACTATGCTTTGGATTTTAAAATGTTCATGAATATATGGGCATTGTATATCTCATCACTTTATCAACTTTTAATTCCATTTCAAGTTCTATTATTTATTTATTGATAATCTAATATATTGTGGTTAGTCATGAATAAATGTTTTAGATGTATATACATTCAAATGAAAATTACACTAATTAGTCAAAATAATCACAAAACAATAATTTTGTATAGAAGATAACTTATTTAGATTTAATACATCATAAAAGTTATGATTTTGTAAATCTTCTATATTTAACAAATGAAAGTAAACACAGATTTTACTCAGATTTTCTATCTATATCTATCGTTTAACATTGTAATGAGTTATATCCACTAGATAAGTGTCATATATTAGGTTTATTCACTGATGTTTTATCAACTTTATGAGTTATCATTATGTGATGTAAATAAATGATTATTATTATCATTACTAAATTAAAGTCATAAACTTCACTTACTTTAGTTAGTAAGAGGTATAAATATATAATTATACATTAATGTATAATTCAAATAACATTAACTTCTATACATATATTTCAGTCCAAATAAAAGCCAGACTATTATCTAAAAATCTTATCATATGCATCAGAGCTAGCATTCCTATTATTTCACATTAATTTTTAACTTATAGTAGTATAGATTATGGATTTAAGGAAAAAGATTATCAAAATCTTCATTAATGTCATTTTAGGCTGATATCAATATTGATTTAATTTGGATTTAATAGAGTCTCTGCTCTTCAAGTATCATACATATGTTTGTCCCATTTGTACTGCCATAATATTGTAAAAGCAACTATTACCTCACATTTACTAAATTGGTATACTCTCTTCTGTTAATAATTGTTTAAAAACTCTTGGAGTCACCTATGGTTAGAGATTATTCTTTAAATAAAGCAAAGTTATTGACTGTTCCTAAATTAGGGTTTGAACTTATTAAAAGCCTGATTTTTAAATCGGCATATTACTTGCACAAATTTGGTTTATATATTAGAGAAAGATGTTTATTGTTGGGGAAGTGTGTGTCAGTTTTAGTGCATGCATGAAAAGTAGTTGCTTCCACAATATTACAGATATATAAATATCTATATTATTAATTATTAATATATATATATATATATATATATAATTAATAATATATTTTAAAATGTTTTTAAAAGTCTAAGCAATGTATCAAAAATGTTGGGCCTAATCATGAATAAAATCTGTTTATTGGAAATTATAAAGCACAATATCTAAATTTTTATTATAATGAAAAAAAGTTTTAGACTTCTGACTATTTTAATGTTATTGTAATTCGTAGTATTATTATGTTCTTATTAAATAATGTTAAGAATCCATTTAGATTTTAAAAAATAGTTTTCTTGATTAATGTCATAACAGATGTTATATAGTTAATAGTTTGACAAGAGTTTTATTGTTAATTTATGTAAACGCTGATTTTATATTTTGCTGAAATACATTACTAAAATTATTATCGATTTATTGATTCACAAAAATATTAGTTAAAACGCAATTTACCTTAAGTAAAACCATATTTATTTCACAGCTTGAATATTTTTTTTCTGTTTACAGCAAATAATATGTAATCCTTTATTATATTTCATTACTTTATCAATAAGCTTTCTTTTTTTTTATGATTTTTTTTTAAAGTTTATTTTCAATCAATAACAACAAAAAGTAAAGTTTAACTTCTTAATAATTTTAATCAAGAGAATTAATCAAAAAGCTGAAGACAGTTTTATAACATATTGTAATCATAAGTTGGTCTATTTCAATCATCTGATATTAATTATTAAATGTCTTATAAAAAATTAAATTTACTTAAACTTTTCAAGTGTAATTACTTGTTACTAATGGCACACAGATTAATATATAATTCAACTTTTCAAATAAGTATTATTCTCTTCTCTTCATCAGGTGTTGTTGGGCTAATAAATGATAGCATTAGGAAAGAAATCGAACCTAGGATCTTTTAATTTATGATTGTTGAATTTAAAGCAATAATATAATCAATCACGCTATTCTAACATATAATTACAGCTACAATACTATTAACACAAACTTTTACACAAACATTTTTTAATGTTACTTAAGACATACATATAATATTTATTTTGTAATCTAATTATTGACCGTTTTACCAGAACTATTTTATTATAAAAGAATACATCTTTTATTTATAATCTGTTTTTTTTTTTTTTGTTATTAAACATCTTATTAATAAAAAGTGTTGGTTGATTATGTAAAGGTTCAATTAAATAGTAAAACAAAACGTTTTTTTATAATTCATATCTATAATAGTACATTTATTAAAATTTATTTTCATTTTGAATAAACATTCTACTTATATTCATTTTAACCTCTAATACTTTTAATAAAATCATAGCCGCTGTTAATTAATAAATAATTGAACTAATTATTTAATGAGATCAGTTAAAAAAATAAGTCGTATTTTTATGTTAATTAACTATTTATCACAATCAAACTAATAAAAATAACAAAATATTAATTATATTCTAATTATATATATATGATCAATAGATGGAGCTTTACCAAAACCTTCGTAAGAGCGTATTTTGTTTACATAAACATCAAAAGAGTCAGAATTCACGATCTCTTTCGTTGGCTCCACCTTCAGATCAGCTGATTTCAAGCTAATTTGCTATCATCAGTGAAGGGTAGGGGCCAGAAACTAGATCTAAACACCAACTCCAAGCATTTATGAAACAAATTCCTATCAGTTTGCAAGCATGAATTTTTCAGACACATAATGTCTTCAAACCCAGTCTAACAAGCCAGATAGCTACATGGGTCTGACATCAGTTCAGTTTCACTACATAGTTAAAGCCTCTGCAATATATATCATTGCAAAAACGTTCAAAGGTACATTTATGAAAAACAAAAACAAATTATGAATCACATAACTTGCTATCACTTGCATTTATGATCAATAGATGGAGCTTTACCAAAACCTCCATACAAGCATATTTTGTTTACATAAACGTTAAAAGAGTCAGAATTCACTATCTCTTTCATTGGCTCCATCTTCAGATCAGCTGATTTCAAGCTAATTTTCTACCATCAGTGAAGGGTAGGGGCCAGAAACTAGATCTAAACACCAACTCCAAGTATTTATGAAACAAGTTCCTATCAGTTTACAAGCATGAATTTTTCAGACACATAATGTCTTCAAACCTAGCCTAACAAGCCAGGTATTTACATGGGTCTGATATCAGTTCAGTTTCACCACATAGTCAAAGCCTCTGCAATATATATCATTGCAAAAACCTTCAAAGGTACATTTATGAAAAACAAAAACAAGTTATAAATCGTGTAATTTGCTATCGCTTGCATTTATGATCAATAGATGGAGCTTTATCAAAACTGTACAAGCATATATATGTATATTTTAGATACCCATATTTTCCAAACTACCATTTTCAAGAATACTATATAGTTATGTATATGATATCTTAATATAAACGAAAAATTATTATTTTTATAAGCTGGCAACTTATAAATAAATATATATTTCTTTTAGTAAGCAAGCAATGCTTAAATAATTTTATATCTGAAATTACATATTTCAACTATATAATGACTTTGCAATAACAATTAACATACAAGAAGGAAAATGCAAATAATAAAACAAAATAGGGGATATGTAAAAAAAATAATGAGCTCAGAAATAAAGTAGGTTTGGTGAAAGAGAATTTATTGAAGAGACAATGCAGAGACATAAAAATGCTTCAGTAAAAAAATGTATGTTGTTTGAAATAATCCAAATTATCATTTGGGATAAAAGAAAAGACACAATGAGTGAATTAGTTAACAAGAATAGATGGGGTTAATTGATTAAGATATATATAGAAAAGATAGAATGATTAAATTCAAGATCTATTTTAAAAAGGTAATAGTGCATCATTATAAGATTATAAAAAATATTGTTAAGAAGAATAAGCATGATATGAGCATATTAAAAAAAGAATTGGTTAAAACAATTGAAGGAATAAAAAAATGAAAAAAACTATTTGTTATTGATTTAATATTTATATAAATATTAACAAGAATGGGAGAATTTATAGTTAAAGACATTTGGTTTTATTTACTTTGATATATAATAGCAGAAATTACCCTAAATATTTATTGGTTTTATAATAATTTTGATTGCTAAGAAAAATAAAACTGTTAGATGTAAAGACTGTAATACAATAAAGTTGACATTTTCATCAAAAGTATTATTAAACATTATCAAAAATTTATTATGTTGTTCTTCATATAACTTAGAACAAATAATAAAAATCATATACACCAGCTATATATGTATGAATAACAATTATATATAAAAAAACCTTTTTTTGGCACATGGTTATGCCCAATTTTAAATGTTAATCATCTAATTTTAATGTTAGCCAATTGTTGTAGATAAATATTATCTAGTGTTGCAAAATGAAAGTAAAATAGATAAAATAAAACATCAGTAAAATAGAATAAAACCTTCCTTGAGAAATCCAATATAACTTCAAAATATTGATTGTATAACATAACAATACACATAATAAATAATACATAAGTTTTGATTCATAATATATATTTTCTTTACTTTATAATTTAGGCACTTAGTTTCTTTTGGTTATAATATATATATATATTTGTAATGGTATATGCCGTTACATTAATTTAAAATTTAAATAAATTTTTTCTTAAGTTCATAAATGAAAGCTAAAAAAATTAAGGAGTTGTTGAACGTGTATACATACATACATATATATATATATTCACACAGATGCAAAACTTTAAAAATTTTCTTTTTGAAAAAATATATATTTGAAAGTAGGTTTTTTGAAAAAAGTACAAGATCTAAAGATAAAATATTTTTGTAAATGAAAATGATTGTTTTATAAATTAATTAAAAAGCAAACTAGCCCTTGGTGCTCTTATAGAAAAAAGTTAGTTGAAAGATATAGATAAGAGAATATAAAAAAACTTAGAATGTCCAATAGAAGAAGTAACCAATTGCTCAGACCTTAATGGAAATTATTGCAACAGGAAACGATGTTCAATGAATCCGGAGGAGTACTATAAAAAGAAAAATATTGAAATTAAGAACAGTTCCAGCTTGTTTTTTTTTTTGTGAGAAGGATGATAAGATGCACTTGTCACTCTCTCTCACTTATTTCAAATAAAATGACTGTAATACCAGGATTGAACTAAGGCCTCCTCCAGAACAACCGACCGGACTTCAAATAGAGACATCATGGGCATTGGCACCAGGAACCCAGATTCTTCTACAGTAAAACATGAACTATAAAATTTAAAAATAATTAAGAACTGTCATTAAGATTTGACAAGTTTTCAATATTCAGCTAACTTAAATTTAAAAAGAACTTTAATCTGACTTTCAAGTTTCAAATTAGTTATTAATGTTTAATTTTATACATTTGAGTTTGCTAAAAATCATTTCCATTTTTTTTTATTAATATGTATTGTATAAATTATTTAAATGCATTAAATTTAAGTTGGGTATAAACACTTGCATGGATTCGTTATCGGTTAATTATGTTTTTGTTTTCATATTTGATTAAAATATATAGACATTCGGTAAATAATGATACCTTATGGTGAGTATATAAAATGTATTTATTCGGAGGTCTTTTAAGTTATTGGTGTCAATGCAGGCATCTTATGATGAATGTCATTGGGTTTCTTGTAAAATTCCCTCTGCAATTCCATCAATGACTTTATATTTTGATCATTTATGTTTATTTTGAAATGTTTTTAACCATGTAATCTATGTAGCCGATCTATACTCAACATTATAAAACAAACTTTTATAAAATCCATCTGTGCGAACTTATATAAATGTTAAATTTATGTCAGGCATAAATGGCTACATAGATTTGTAAAGTTATATTAATTAGTTACAGGAGGGTTAATCCTAAGTTATTTGTTTCTTGGTTAAATTGGGTTAATCGGTTGGATATATTGGTGTAATCAGTAAATGTAGCATGAGTTTCACAATGTGCAGGATCTCCATTATATGCCACACACCCCCTTTTTGCCTATGGAAGGAATAGTAAGATGAAAACACAGTCCCTTCCTATGGAGTTTTTTTATTGTTCTTCTTGCCAGACAGATGTAATATTACTGTTTGGACAAGAGTCAATGTCTTCTCTAACCATGCTGTGCAGATGTACATTCCTGACAGTATGGTATTTTGTGCTGTTGTATTTTCATGCTGCATTGAATACATCGATATATCAGATGGATTGAGGCCGGTTCAACTGCGAATTTTTGGTCTAAGGTTAAATAAGGGATAGAATATTTTCTTTTCAAATGCAATCTATGTAGTCTGTTCATACTCGACAATCTTAAGAAAAATATTAAATTCATCTGTGTGGATGGTTTAAAATTTTAAAATAATAATTTAAATTAAAAGTTAATAATAAAATCTAAAATAATAAATGTTATTCCTCAAACTTTAAATGATTATATATGTGCGTAAATAAATATTGTTTGTGTGTTACATACTGGCAGTGGCTGTTATTTTTTTATATTTAAGATACAAATTAAACAAAGTTATATTTTAAATAAGAATATTATTATCTCTGCATCTCCACTGAGCTAGTGTCAAGGGCTAACAGTCTAAATATAAAATAAAGTGAAATCTTAACAGCATGTATTTGCCTACTCTATAAATTTTTTAGGTTCAAGTAGCCTAGTGGTGCTCTGTCGGCAGATACGGTAAGACTGGTAAACTTTGTCTTTTTTTCAGACCATTATATATATATATAATTATAATTAGCCCAAATCCAAAATTCAACCAGACCAGCAAAAAAATAATATTAAAACACAACCAAAGGTTTTACTGCTACAAGCAGATTTCTCAAGTGTAAAGAACTACAAAAACTACACAATATATATATATAATATTAAACATTACCCACAAATCCATTCACTTCCCACCCTTAATATTAAAAGAACTCTTAAATAAGTTAATTGCTTCAGAATAATATATTTTCAATTATAAAGATTCTTTAATTCTTCTTTTGATATATATAAATTAGAATATAATTAATCTTTTGATTTTGAATTTTTTATTGTTTTTATCATTATATTAATTTAATAAAGGGTTAAAATAAAAATAAATATTTTAAATTATATACAAATAGATGAACTCCACTATGTATGTGTTATATCTTTATAATTCTATTAAATATTGCTTTCATCTTTCTCAGTAAAAAAATGTCTCTTTTTTCAAAATTAACTTTCCATAATTATTTATTTAAAATATATGCCAGACTTGACTAACAAGCAATCTCCTTAAAAAATTTAAATACATGAAAAATATAGCTTGTAAGTCAAAATATATACTTTAAATAACTTACTGTGGAAGGTACAATTTACTAAGTATGTTTTTTATGAGATTTAATAGAAGCAATGAATAAGAGTGAAATAAGTTTTAGATACCTCTCTCAATATATTTATTTAACATGTTCATGCAAACATCACACACAGAAATTTGAATCGGTAATAGAGGAGAAATTTTCATATTAAAAATTTCCAAGCACCTGCTTTTAAATAGAAACTTAATAGAAATAATTTTTTTTTTATAAATGTTTTAAAATTATGGGTATATTATAATTTTTTTATTATTATTCTCTAGACTAGACATTCCGTATTTTAACGTGTTTAATTTAATTTGCCGGATCATATGATCTCATTCATAATTATATAAATGTTGCAAAAGTCATTTTGCTATTACTACTTAATTTAATTTGTCTGATCATATGATCTCATTGATAATTATATAAATGCTGCAATTCCTATCACTAATTATAATCAACACTATATTATTACTACTATACTATCATTATTTAGTTAAATCGTCATTAAATTTTAATATTTATTTCTTTTTTTAAAAAAAGAAATTTATTTGTTAATGAATAGCACACTGGAATATATAAAATGACCACTAAAAATCTCAACAGATGCCTGATTCGATTCTTTTTTTACTGTTTGAAATGTATTCTTATCTGCTTTGAACATGAAAGAAAATGAAAGATAATCCAGTTAAAGGTCTATATCCATAACTATAATCTCATTTATCTTATGCCAACTATAGTCTATTAAAATATTTTTTTCCTGACTATTATTATAGATCACCATTTTTTATTTCTGCACTATGCTTTAAAAATTCCATATTACATTACTAAAATAGTCAAATACATAAATAAATAATCAATCAAAATAAGATTGAAATAAATAACTTTTAATAATTATATTATAATATTTATTGAACAAGCTTTCATCTCCATTGAGACATTCTCAAGATATTATACTATACAAATCACATTTGATACAATGCACTATGGCTTCTCCCTTATTGAAGTCAGGAATCTCTCAAACACTATGTCCAGAGAAGCTTATTAGCCACCTATCTGCCCTTTCAATTCCCCACCCTAAGTTTTTCACATATTCTTCTTTATTCTCCCATAATTTCATTATTTATACGCTTTCTGATTAATAAGAATTTACATTTAATTAGCAGATGTCTAATATTTTCCATGCCTTCCTTACATAATTTGCAGACTAAATCACACATATGTCTCTATTTATGTGTATATTCCCTTGTTGTTAATAATCCTGTTTGAGCCTTAAACAGTTAACTACTTTCCTTGCTATTATCATAAATTAACTCACATCCAATATTCTGTTTACTTCTGTAAGTATTTATACTCTTTTTACTATACATACTAGTTCTATATCTCTCTAACTCCCTATTTATTATTAATGTTTCTATTGTTCCACCCCATTCATTGCCACTATAACATTCAACAATTATCCTAACACAAGCATTTCATCCTTTTCTACAAGTATATTGGCATAAAGTCTTTATCTAAATTTTCTCCATACCATGCTACCTTTCTCACCCATCTTATCTGTCCTTTACTTATAACCCAATTTAATACTATTCTAGAAATTCTCCTACTATCCATGACTTGCATTCTACTGAACAATTTCATATGGATTTTCATCTCTTTCATATAAAAACATGACCATTCCATTTCTTCTTGAATTGCCTTCTTTGCTGTCCATACATCTGCATCTAATGAATGTCTAATTAATTATATCCATTCCATCTTCAGGATCTTATTTACATTAAATTGTACTTTTTTAATCATATACTTATATCTTATAATCAAATAAATAAATTTAACATATTTTACATCTTACATATACATACAATTTATAATATTCAATTATTATTCAATAATAATTAATAATAATAATAATAATAATTATTCAATTATATTATTTGTTTATGCTTAAATTTAATATATTTACATTTATTAATATCATTTCATTAGATTTAAAAATATTTCTTCGTTGTAAATCGGATGATTTCGCATTGTTAATTTATATATATATATAATATTTAGTGGATTAAATGTGAAGGTATTTAAGCTTCACACTCTTAGTTCAAAATGCTTGAGTCTGGCTTATTTAAATATAATTGAGGCATAGATTAAGATGGATCCATCTTTTTCTAATAGTTCTGGCTTGTGTTTTAGAATTTGGAGTCCCATGTGATGCCATTATTCCATCTGATTGGCTGTCACTTAAGCATTTTTAAAGCGTATCTGTTTGAAGGTTATTATAATATTCAATTAGCTTTCACGTTATTATAATATTCAATTAAATAAATTAAAATTAATTTTTTATACCTGTAATTAAAAAAATATATTTTACAAATTTTTTTCAAAAGGAATAATAATTAATAACATTTTATATCTTTTAAAAATGTTATTTACATATTTACAATCATTTTTTACATTTTGCAACTATATATTAAAGTCAATTTTTCTCCTAATTTCTCCTAATTTTGCTGGACCTTTTACTTTACACATTTGTTCAAGTTTTCTTGAATATACAATGTTTCATAATATTCTCTTATAGTGATCCTTCCCATACTTAATAACAAATATTTTCTTCATGTTTAATTTTATGGCCTGTACCCAAATAATGCAAATATGGTTTTTATACCATATTTTTTTTATTTATGGCTTGACCATGTATAACGGTCAGATTCATATGCTTCATTAACATAGAGAGAAAGTATAAAGTTAAATATAGAATAGTTGGCTTGGAAAATAAGTAATATGTATTGCATTTGTATTTTACAATGCATATATAGTCATCAGAAAGAAATTAGACGTGCTGTGGTAGAATGTAATATATGTGATCAGATTTTCCACTTGAAATGCTTAAATAAGACTAGGAAGAATGTAGCAGGGTTATGGTTATGTAGACAGTGTGTGAATGTGATAAAAGAAGTGAAAAAGTGGTTTCAAAGTGTAGATAGCGTAAAGAGTACGTCAGGAGAAATGGAGCAAAATGTAGATGAGGAAGGCAGGAAGTCAGAAGAAATGGAACAAAATGTAGTTGAGGAAGGTTGGATAGAGTGTGTTTGTAGTGGAGTGACAAGAGATATGGATGGAAAAATAGGTAATGCATTGGAGATGGTTGGACAAAGAATAAGTAGGATAGAGGAAGATGTAATGGATGTAGAAGCAAAATTAAAATTGTTAGAGAAGAAATGTGAGCAGATAAAGGTATTATTGAGTAGTAATGATAAGGAAGAAGTAGATAAGGAAGTCCAGAAGGTGGTAGAGAAGGTTGTGAATGAAGCAGAGAAAGTAGACTATGAGACAGTATTGATAGGGGATTCATTAATAAGAGAATGTGGAGATATAATTGCAAGGATAAATAGAAACAGATATGTAGGAGTATGTTTGCAGGAAGCTAAAATTAGGGATGTTACAGATAAAATAAAGAAGCAAGGGTATAGAGATGTATATGTTATGGTAGGGACTAATAATTTATCAGAGGCATCAGAGAGAGTAATGGGTGAGTAAACAGAATTGATTAGGAATTTGAGTATGGTTAAAGGAAGAGTAGGAATAGTTAGATTATTACCAAGATTTGATAAAAGGTATATGTTAGATAGGGCATGTTCTATAAATGAGAGATTGAAAGAATTGTGTGAGAGAAATGATGTTATGTTTGTGGATGTGTGGGATTTTTTTATTGGGATGAGGGAGTTATTGGGAAAGATGGGTTGCACTTAGGGAAACAAGGAAGTGAAGTTTTAGGGAGTCTGATTTATAAAGGATGTAGTTTGGGAAACTTGTAAAGGGAGGGGGGATGGGATTTTAAATTGTAGTGTTATTAAAAAGATGTAGAATGGATAGGAGGTAAGAAATAAACAAAGGGCAGTTGATTTAGATAAAAATGTAGAAGTGGAGAGGGAATTGGTCTGTAAAATTAATAGTAAGCAAGTTATTTATAAACATAATGGAGAAGAAAGAATAAAAAAAAAATTATAAAAGAGTAGTTAGGAAAGAAAAAATTGTTAACATTGGGTATTTAAATATGCAAGGTGGTCGGATATCAGAAAAGTGGCAGGCATTAAACAAAGCAATTGAAAATGAAGGGCTTGAGGTATTAGCAACAGTGGAAACACATCTAAGAGAAGATGAAGAACCTGTTTTGGAAGATTTGTAATGGCAGAGTATAAATAGAAAAGAGAAAGAAAAAAAGAGTGGTGGTATAGGTGTTATATCAAAAAAATATTTAAATAATGTTAAATGCCAAGAACATTTGTGGTTTGAAATAAGGTTAGGAAAACAAGAATGGATGGTGGCTATAGTTTATATAGCTACTGGAGATGGTCAAACTATAATGGAATGGAACAATAGCATATATGCATGCCTAGTTAAGGATATACAGAGTTTTAAAGAAAAGGGGAAGAGAATAATGGTTATAGGAGATATGAATGGGCATATTGAAGAAATTGATGATGTAGACAATAAGAATGGACAGCTTTTGAAGGAATTTTGTCACAGAGTAAATTTGAGCATGGGAAACTTATCAAATATTTATGAGGGACAATACACATGGTCTAGGAATAATATATCCCACACAATAGATTATGTATTGGTAGAAAAAGAGGGAATGGATAAAGTACGGAAAATTAAGGTGTTTGATAATGAAGAGAGAGTATGTAATAGTGATCATAATTTCTTTGTAATTGAAATGATTAGTAATGTGATGGAAAATAGAAATAAAAGTAGAAACAATAGTGAAAGAAGAGTATAGAATACAAGTTGAAGAAACCATGGAAGAGTTGGTTGGAAATGAGTATGAGGACTGGTGTAATGAAATAAAAAAAGTGGCAAATAAGGTTTTAGGTGAGAATATTCAGAAGAATAAAAGTAATAGAAAAATGAGAGTTAGTAAAAGTGTAAAAGAGAGGAAAAAAGCATGCAGAGAATATAAGTGTGCTATTAAGAACAAAAAAGTGAAAAAGATATTAATGGTAAATGGGAAAAGTACTTAGAAAAGAAGAAGTTAGCTAAAATAGGTAATTATAGAGAGAGAATGAAACTAAATAGTAAATTATTGGATGATATTAATAAAAGTCGAAGAGATGGGAGTAAAAAATTTTGGAATTACATTAAAAAGAGGAATTTAGGGGAGAGAGAGATAGTTGTACTGGACGATGAGGGAATAGAGTGTAGCTCTAGAGAAGAATTAGAGAGAATATTGAATAGTTATGTAATGGATATAGAAAAGATGTTAGATGTGAAGGACAGAGGGATAGAAAATATGAAAGCATATAATAATGGGAATATTAGCTTTACAGAAAAGGAACTGAATGAGGCAGGGAAGAAATTGAAAAGTGGTAAGGCAAGAGAGTTAGATGGATGGGCAGCAGAGACGGTAATGAATTTAGGGCATAGGGCAAAAGTAAAGTTACTATCATGCTTTAAGAAGATGGCACAGAAGAGAGTTTTTCTAGGTAGCTGGAGTAATACAAGAGTAAGAATATTATTTAAAGGAAAAGGTAAGGATCATAGAAAGTTAAATAATTATAGACCAATAGCGGTAACATCAGATTTATATAAAGTTTTTTCATATATGGTGGCTGGAAGAAAATAATGTAGTGGGGGAAATGCAAGGAGGCTTTAGGTCAGATAGGTGTATAGGAGATAGTTTATTTGGAGTTACACAACTTATAGGTAAGTTGGGTGGGCACTCTAAGAATTAATATGTCCATCACTTGCTACATAGTAGACTCCTGCATTTACAATAAATGAAGCATTTAATGCATGTTGATTAATATGAAAATAAAAAAAAATAATAGAAGTTAATATTAATTATATAATTTGCAGGACATGCATCCACTGTTTCAGACAATCATGCATTTGTATTTTAGAGAATTATGGAGATTTCTGAGCTGACCAGCCAACATGAGTATAGAAAAGAAATATATTAGTAGGTCACTGTACAAGATGGCAACATTTTGATTAGGATTTATATTCAAAATTTGGCGAGGTCCGGTCAGAAATCTTATAGGCATGCTATCATTAAATAATAAAAAAATGTAAAAGTAGAAATACATACCCAAGAAATAGACATAGTTAGGTGGACTAGATTATTAAAAGAATTTACATAATAGATTAATAATTAAATTTATAATTGTACAATTTATAGAGAATGAACTATAGCTTGAATAGAATTTAGAGTACTCTAGAAGACCTTGGTTACAGGTACCTGTTTTATAAGAAGCTTTCAGATTCCATGGTCAGTTGCAAATTGTTCATGAGTTTAAGCAGTTAGCAGTACTTTCCAGCACTCAAGTTATTAATTCATTTCAATAGCAGAAGTAGCTTTCTGAGTGTTTGGGCAGCAGATCCTCTTGGTTTAATTGGTGAGCATATGATCGACCATCTCCAGGGGGAGAATAGTCTGGGTGCTTTTTATTTGATCATCTTGTAGCAGTTGAATTAATTTAAGATTTGGATTCTCTCAACCAAGCAAGACCACAGCCAAAGTCTAACTAAAAAGTTCTTAGAAATTCAAAATGTCCTCTTTTCTTTATCTTATCTTTTCAATTTATTCTATTTTATTTTTAGCTCCATTCATTTGCCATGAGGAGAATCAATGCATTTTTAGAATTTTAATTAATTCAGAAAGCTGTGTTCCTATTGTTTAGGTTTATTTTACCTTTTAACATTTTCGTAATTAAAGCTTTTAGGGAATTTTTCTAATTAATCTATTATCTCTCACCGACCATTACTTGCAAAATTTCAAGTACAAAAGGGAATATATAATTATTTTTACTTTTCTTTAAATTACAATCTAATTTCCAAAATTATTATTTAAAATACGATTTTTAAAAACAGCAATAAATTAACGAACGTTTATAATTTAAAATAAATAATTAAAGTTATATAAACATTATATAACTAAAAGATACATTTAAATTATATCAAATATTTTTATTTATAGCTTTAAATTTGTTATCGAAGTGTGTGTGCATTTATGGTGAATTTTACAGATATTTATACATTTTTAATATTGCTACACACAATTCGATACCAAAAAGTTTAAATTTGGGTAGGATAAGGTGGTGGGTGAGAGAAGATAAAAAAAGTGAAACTTGAGATTCGAATCTTACTGTTTCACATGTTTCTTACCTTTTTAAATTGCCATTCTTCCTGTCTGTCCTATATATATTTTATTGTATTTCCACAGTGAAATTTATAAACTAGCCCCATATTACTATTAACATCATTTAACTCTTTTGCATTATTTAACCATTTACATTATTTGATTTTTATTTCATTAATCTTTTATATATCTTTTCTGAATATGAAATAAACATCATTTACTATCTGTATACTTATTTTTATTATTCTCATTTATTCTGTTTATTTTATTATCAAAAATTATTTTAATTACTTTTCTTTTATAATCTATTTTTACCTAATCATTTTTCATCTTCAATTTCTATTTATATGCCTCTTTCTTATCTAAAGTTATTCTATCATTCTTTAATATAAATCCCTTTAAAACTCCTATTTTTTAGCACAATGGCTGATAGAACTTTGGATCAATCAACCATCTAGTCTTTTTATTTTTAATATAATGTTCAACAACTATCTCATTCATCATTCCTCTTCTTAAAGACTATCTAAATACTGTATATCATTTTATTTATTCTCCATTATAAATGTAATATTTTACTTATTTAACTCAAAAATATATTAATACTTCTATTTCCTACAATAATAATATCAACGTATCTGTAATATTCATTAATTCCATTATTATTTAGAATTCTATCAATTATGCTCTTCTCAAAACTATTTACTATTACTGGTGATGAAATTCCACTAATTGAATATCCCATCACCTAACCTGTCTAAATTACAAAATTCTTCCTTATATTCAAAATACATTGCCTCATCTATTAATAATAATGCTTCATACATAATATACATACATTCTTCTGATAATATTACTTATTTTTAATTTTTCTATAACATTATCAATACTATCCTTTTTAGGCATGCTTTGATACATCTTTTTGATAACAAATGATGTCATTCAACTTACAAGCTGATATTACTAATGATGTTATCATTCCATTTCTATTTAACTTGATATTCTTTAATGTATTAACAATTTCTTCAGAAGTTTTAATATAATATTTTTCAAATCCTATTACTTTTGCAATTTTTCTATATATTATTTTACATAAATCTTTAAGCATATAATTACTAAAATCTAAAATTACTCTTACAGGCATACATTTTTTATGAGACTTTACTTTTCCAAACATACATGGATGCTCCAATAATGATGGGTAGTAAATTCTTATATTCATTCACATTAATTAATCTTTTCATTTTTATATAATTTAATAACACTTTATATCTTGTTTTAATTCCTTTACTAGGATACTTGATTAACTTTTTATATCATTGTTTATTCATATCTTCATATATTTTTCTTTTATAATTTGATTCATTTAAAATTATAAATATTGAACCTTTATCCCCACTGGTTATTATTAATTTTTCCATTCTTGTTTTATCAATACTTTTTTATAACATACTTTTTCTTCTATTCTTTTTTATTATACTTAATACTTTAATTTATAATACTGTTAATTTTGGTACTTTAGTATTTTTCTTGCTATGATGTATTACCCCAAAGATGTTACTCTAATCTTCCGATCTTTAAGATAAAGTCTCCTAGTGATTTGTGGACAAAGTTAATCACTAAAATTTGTCCATAGATCATGTGGAGATGTTATGTTAAAGATCAAAAGATTACAGTAGTATGTCTTCAGGATAATACATCATAGCAAGAAAAATACTAAAGAAGATAGCAAGAAAAATACTAAAGAATCCATACTATGTGCTGAAATGTTAGTTTGCTCAGACTAGTGCATGTATTCTGATCCTTCAGATCTGCAAACCATTGGAAGCTCCCCCCCTCACATTCCAACACTACAAGCTGAAATGTTAGTTTGCTCAGACTAGCACATGTATTCCTATCTTTTGGATCTGCAAACCATCGGATCTCCCCCCCCCTCACATTTTAGTGCTACATGCTGAAAGCTTGGTTTGCTCATACGAGTGCATGTATTGTCTGATCCTTCAAATCTGCAAACCATCAGATCCCCCCCCCACATGCCAGAACTCTGTGTTGAAATTTCTAATATAATTATAAATTGTAATTTAGAAAATGTTATTGGTTCGTAAATTGTGGTATGCACTGAAATGTATAATGTAATTAAAAATGTAATTTATAAAATAATGTTCATTCATAAATTTTTTAAAAATATTTGTAAAAATTGTTGGAGAACAGAAAGCAAAAAATTATCGGCCCAATAACATTACATTTCAAAATAAAAACCTGTCATACAGTGCAAATGGCACTGCCATTAAAAAATGTCTTAAAAGGTACTATATAAAATTATAAAATGTTTTTTTTTGTCATGAAAATAAGGATAATTTATAAGTAAAATGTAAAAGAATCAAGCATTAAATATATATGGAAATGCGCACAATTTTTTTTAAAAATAATACAAATATCACTACAAAATAAAAAATAACCTGTAATGGTGACATATAAAAACCTACTATATTTAATTATTAAGAAACAAAATGAAAAATACTTATAGATAGTGGTGGTGGAAAATTTACTATAATATCATCAAATTGACAGTTAAAAATTGACTCTATATAGTAATATAATGTCAATATTAAATATGAAATATATGAAAATATTTTCAATATGATCACAAAAGTCACTGTGCTCATACCGATAGCAAAACCACAAAAGACAGAGAAATGACAAAATTTCACATAGGTCTCTCGACTTTTTAAATCTTGCAGGTGATCACAATCAAAAAGTCACCATTTCCATGGGTTAGTCATGCCGCTGTCTTTGTTGCTTGTTTATCTAATCTTTGATGAAATCTTACCAGCAGAAAACATGTTAAGCGTAATATGTCATAGATTAAAAAATACTAAAGTACCTAATTTTTGATTGTAATTGAATCTTTAAATCATGTTTTTACATTTGTTGCTTCCACACATACTACCATTTTTTGTTGAACATCTTTATTTACAAACAGAATATATTTAACTATTTTTCAAAAATATTACCAAAATCACATTTTCCTTTATTTTTGCTATAATATCTTATATAAGCACAATTTATCCAAACCATTTTGAACACTTTTAGCAGCTACCTTTTATTGTATATGTATATATGTACAATAAAAGGTTTTGCTCAAAAGTGCTCAAAGTGATTTGGATAAATTGGATTTAATTATTTTATATAAAATTCTTGACTGTTCACTATTAAAATCATTATTTAAAATAGCTTTAAAAATAATACATCTTTAGATAAATGATTAAATAATGCAAAAGGTTAAATGATGTTAATAGTAAGTTAAGGCTAGTTTATACAATTAGCCATGAAAAATGCAATAAATATATATAGGACAGACAGAAAAAATGGCAATTGAGAGAGTTAAGGAACATATTAAAGCCATTAATAGAAAATATATAAAGTCAAAACTATATTTACATTATTTGGATACAGGGCGTAAAATGAACTGTGAAGAAAATATAAATGTTATAAAGTATGTGATGGATTACTATAAGAGAATATACTACAATACTTTGTATATTCAAAAAAATTTGGATAAATATGTAAATATATTAAAAAGTCAAAATTAGAAGGAAAACGGGCTTTATTAAATAGTTGGTAAAATGTAGGAAATGATTGTAAATATGTAAATAACATTTTTAAAAGATATAAAATATGTATTTAATTATTATTATTAATATTGAAAAAAATTGTAAACAAATTTTTTTTTTAAAATTATAGATATAAATTTTTTTTAATTTAAATTTATGTGTTAAAGATTTGCAGAGGTCACTACTGTCGTTTTTTCAGGCACATAGTTTTAAGATTGTAGCCTTAATATATATTACTGTAATTGAATATTGTAAATTATATATATATATAAGATGTAAAATATGTTAAATTTATTTATTTATTTGATTATAATATATGAGTATATAATTTTAAAAAAGTGCAAATTACTGTGTTATCCATTTAGATGGAGAAGATATAGTTAATTGGTTATGAGAATTGTATAGTATAATAATATCTTGGGAAGATCTCAATGGAGATGAAAGGCAGTTCGTTAAATATTATATTATAGTTATTAATAGTTGGTTATTTTAATCTTATTTTGATTGATTATTTATTTCCATATTATATGTTTAAAAATTAAACATAATCATTAATCATAAACTGTTTTGTTACAAATTATAGCTAGCTTTGTTTTTCAAAGCAAATCTTAAAGGATTAATATTTGAATTACTGAATTTTCTTTGGTAAATTATTACATATTTTCTATTCATTTTTTCTCCATATTCATAATCGCTATGTGTCTTGACCTAACATTTTGTACTCCTATTTTTTCTCCAATACATTCTTTAAATTTAAATTAAATTATTTTGTTCAATTAAAATTTGCACTGCAAATAAGTTTCTCAATTGAAATAAATTAGCCAATTTTTTGATTAAATTAATTACATTTTTAGAGATAACCATTTGTTTAGAAAAAATAGAATAATTATAATTTTAGTAATAGAATAAATAATAAGTTCTAAAGATAATTTTTTAAATGTTACATATTTTGTTTGCCGTTTATTGTTTTGATTATGTAAAATTCACCAGTTTTATTTTTCTAATTAAGTAATAGATTGGGAATTTTTTATGAAACGCTATAAAAATTAGAAAACTGTTTGTTATAGTCAATCCTATTGAGTTCTACTAAAATTTGTGACAATCAAGTGCAGAGTTCCATGCATGTAAAAAGTTAAGCAGTAATAGTTAAAATGAAAAAAGCGTCTTTCTATTGGAAACAAAATATTTTTATATTAAAATGGAAAAAAAGGTTTCAGAATTTGATAGAATAAAATTTTATGAAAAATTAGATAAACATAATGCATCTGAGTAGTCAAACAAAAAAAAAAAACACTCTTTTACTATGGCTGTTTAAACCATTTCAATCAAGTAATTAAATTATGAATTTGACTGCAAAATAATGGTAAGCACCCACATAATATGGGTTAACAGGTCACATGTTTGCTAAACAATAAATTATTCTTTATATGATCATCATTTCTCACTGATAAAAATGACAAGCTAGAAACTATTCTGTGGATATTGGATGAGTAGGCACTAGATAGAAATTTTATGCACAAGCCTTCTGACATCCATTGACTGCTCTGGCTTGCACTGAGTGGCACTACTGTATGGAGAGTTTTACATGTTTTAATAACAGTAAACTATTCTATGCATATTTATTATTTTCAAAAAGTAAAGAAAATTTAGCAAATGAGATATAAATATCTAACTTTTTAGTGTTTTCCTGAAGGTTTGTGATGATGGTGTTCTAGTTGTATTTTTATATTGGACTGTTTCCATCATATAATATGTGTATTGAATGTCTTTAGAAAAAATTAACTTTATTTAAATATTCCAAATACATTTGACTGTTAGTAGTAGCACATCAAACAGGTTAGTATATATGCACAACATTTTGAGAGGCATTATTCTCCCTTCTTCTTCAGATGTTGCTGGACTGAGCAGTGACAGTACCAACATCAGATTCAAACCTGGATCCTTAGATTCTAGAGTGTTGGATTTTAGGGTAACACTCTAAGCAACTGAGCCATCCTGCCAAAGGCAACAATCTGTAATAATTTTATATATTTATCTATGAGGTTCCTCCTGATTTCTCCACTTTTTCCTAAGAGCAAAGTTGATTAGTGATTTCCATAAATTAAGTATAATCATACCAGGATGGCTTATGGGATTTTGTGCCATTGTCATGTCAGTAGCTTCTTTAAATTTTCTTCTTTGTACCTTTTCTTATCTATCCAATATTTTAGTATTTTCCCAATAGAACATATGTTCATTGGTACATATATGGTCTGCTACCTTAGACACATCTATTTTTTCTATTCTAATCATAAGTTTTGTGTACTTTAAAATGCTTTTCAATGTGATAACTGGTCTCACCAATATATGTTTTTCCACATTCACATGTTAGTTCATAGATGCTGTTTTTTCTTTTCAGCATTTCAAATTTAGGCTTTGTAGATGTTAAAAATTTCTTGTAGAGTGGTGTGATTCTAGAAAACTGTTCCGAGGTTATACTGATTGCACATTCACCTTAATGTGTCTGCTATTTTCGGAATGCATAAGTACACTACAGTAACAATAATTGTCTTTTCTCTTGATGGTTCTTTTTGTTATCTATTTAATGTTTTTTAATAACAGCTAATAGATAACAATTTGTCATAAGCATTTGTTCTCTATAGATGTTTTTTTTCCAAATCATTTATATCTAAACAAAACTTTTTTGCTCTGTTCCATAGTGATATTATAACTTGATGTTTTGTGATTCTGGTGAGGTTGGATGTGTGGGCTAGGTATTTTCATGTACATGTGGATTTTAGGTTGATCTGTAGTTTTGATTTTGCTATGAGGGAAGGGAATCATCATGAGAACATTTAAGCATGCCAATTTTTGTAATTGTTCTGATTTTTTTGGGAATTTAATTGAAGAGGATATATTGTTGATGTGTTTCCACAAAGTTTGTAGCAGTGCTTCACCATGTGGCCATACAGCAAATCTTGCATCCACATAGTGAAGAAAACTTTAGGTAGATATGGAATAATTTTTATAGTCTACCTAAAATCCATAAGAATCATGTCCCATTAAAACCTATTGTTAGTTCTAGAGATTTTTTCTCAAAGTTCTAAGTCCTTTGGTATACAAAATCTAGTTCTCTTTTAGGGATTCTAGACATTGTAGAATTAATTAAGAACATGAAAATTAAAAAAACTGACATACAGGTAACCATCTGAAGAAACATTGTCTATTATAAGAAAAAGATTAAATGGTGATAATAGTTTACAAAGCAGAATAGCTCTTCCTGTTGATAATATAATGGAACTATTAACATTTTGCATACAAACAAACTATTTTTAATATAACACAGAATTCTTTTAACCAAATCAGGGAATGATTATGGATTCACCAATGTGTCCCCTGATTAGCAATATTTGCATGGAAGAATTTGAAACCTTAGCCATAAAAACTACTCCATATCCAGCTAAAATTTAGCTTTGCTATGTGGACAATATATTTGTTGTACAACCACATGGTGAAGCACTGCTACAAACTTTCTGGAAACACATCAACAATATATCCTCTTCAATTAAATTGAAAACAGAATCAGAACAAAAACAAAAATTGGCTTTCTTATATGTTATTGTGACAAGACTTATGGCAACATCAAAACCACAGTTTATGGAAAATCCACACATACAGAAAAATACCTAGCCTATACATCTAATCACACCAGAATCACAAAACATTGAGTTATACTATCACTATGGAACAGAGCAAAAGAGGTTTGTTCAGAAATGACTGATTTGGAAAAAGATCTATATTGAAGCAATGGATCTGAAGTCTGATCCATGCTTCACAGCCTCCTATAAACTTAATTAGGATTGTAGGCCTGAATTAAGTTTATAGTCCAATATCAGCAGGGTTTTGCATTAAAGCTAAAATTAATTACATTCATATAATTTGTATTTGCATTTAAATATTTTGTTTTAAATAAATTCCATTCTAAGATTAAATTGCTGTTTGAAAAAATTACTTGTAAAACTTTTTAATCAAACATATATATACGTCAAGCATATATATATGAGTTAATGCAAAATTCTGCTGAAATAAAATGCTTATGTTATTAAAAGAAATAATATATTTTTCTTTTTAAAAATTTTGTTAAAATATGGCATATGATTGTTATTTTGAGATAAGCCTGCCAACATTTTCTAAAAGAATGTTTGTTTGTAATTAATTAGCCCATTCAAGGCAAATTAAAGATGGCCTTCTTTTTCTTTTTTTAATTAATAAGAATTCAAACTTTAAAGAAAGAAATTTAGAATAAAAAAGTAAAAGTTATTTTTAGAAAATGTTACCTTGAAACAAAGAAGCATGGGGGGCTTATCAAGATTTAAGATCATACAAACAATAGAAGGTAGCTTACAAAAAATGTATAAATAGGAGAGAGAACAAAAGACTTGGCATTCAGATTTTTCTTTTGGAGATGGCTTTTCAGATTTCTCTGGAGGTTTTTTCTGGTGCTTGCTGAGATTTCTCTGTAGAGAATTCATGCAGATTTCTCCTGTGCTTTGAACCTCCCAGATTTTGCTTCTCATTTCCATTTTGCTTCAAACATTATTCAACTGTTGTCTTCGAAATCATGGAGAAGTTTGAACATGCTATAAGCTAAAAATCATATGAGTTTGATGGATTCTATCATGCTAGGTAGTTAGGCGAAGCTTTGCCTGCTGTCAAGGCCCTAAATACCATCCAAAATGCCGTAGTATCCACCTAATAATAATCTGAACTCTGTGCCGTGTCTGTAGGACTTTTTGTGAAACCATGCTACGTATTTCCTTTTTCCTTGTCCAGACAAATACCTATTGATGGTTGGATCAAGCCACGATGCCACCTAACAGGAGAAAGGAACCAGGATGGTAATAGTATTTCTCCTCATGAACTATTTACTTTCTACCCTTTTTTGTTCATACCTTTTTTAATGGCTTCACTGAATTATATTTCTGAAATGTTGTATTTAATTATATTTGTTATATAACCATTTTTATTAGACTAGTCTTATATATATATATATATATATATATATATCATGATCATCTATCTATATATTTTTATATAGACTATATGATATATATATATATACATATATATATATATATCATGATCATCTATCTATATATTTAACCCTTTTCCCTTCGCTATTCTTCATTACTAACATGTATAAATATTTTGTATTCCATTGTGGTTAAGTTTAAAAGTTAATTTTTCATTTCAAATCTCTTTCCAATTTTATTTATGTTTCTAAATTCTATACGAGTAAGTTTCCTTTGTTTGCCAACTTGATCTCCTTGATAATGCCCCTTTTTTCTGCCATTAGCTTATTACGTATATCTGATTTAGTACTTAAGTCCAAAATAGTTAAACAATTAAAACGTACCGTTTGGTCCGTGAGTGAGTACACTATAATTCAATAAAATATAACCAGGTTACAGCAGTAGTCTTATCCCTTTCTTTCTTGGTTTGTGTTAGTGCTGTTTAAACAAATACTAAGTGATTGGTCTAGCAGGGCCCACTAGTTATCTGAATCTAGACACTTATATCTGATAACCTTTCACATGTACCGGTTTGAATCCCTTTTTGGTATTTCTAATAAAAATGGAGTTTTGCTTTTGAGCCATATCACTAGAAGCACTAATAGTTAGGTAAAGTAAAACTCTTTAAACCAAAGTGGAGTTATTAGACATAAATCATTTCTCAGATCTTAACATAACAAATGTGTTTCAATATTTTATAAGTTCACTAGCTCAGATTATATATAACTAATTTAGGATGGCAATTCCTCATCCTTGCATGAAATAGATGATGGGATGTGGTTATAATAATACTAAGAAATCACTAAATATTATAAAATCAATATTTATTTATGGCCTTTAAACAGTTAAACAGCTCATTAATTAAAAGGTTGATGACGATGATGATGATGATAATAACGATAATGACAAGGGTTTCAACTACAGCTCTAGGACTAAGCCTAAACATAAAACTAATTTTTATAAAGAAATTCATAGTTATTGCTTAATTTTAGCATATTTACTTATATCTTAAATAACTAATATTCAACCATTGAGGATGATGAATAATCACACTTAACCAAGACTACACTTAATGAAATCTATACCCCGTTTAATAAAACAACTAATATTTATTACTACATTTCTAACATATACATAAAAATTTCAGATAATATAAAATTGACAGAATAATAATAATAATTGATTATATAACAATCCTCAGATTAATTTTAGTTCTTCCCCTTTCCCTTCAAATGTATTTTGTATTAAGTTGGCTCATTACATGATTTTACTCATGAGAAAAGTATTTAAAAAAAAATATTATCTGCTCATTAGCCATACTTTAAAATCAAATGTAAATAGATGTAAAAAAAATTTAGTAAAAATTGAAAGAGAAGTTTTAGAAAAATTTTAAATTATTTTCTCCCCCTCCCTTCCAAGGTGAAATTATACTGAACTTAAAAAATATAATATTCTAACTTTTTTCTTATATTATTTAAAATATATTATGTATGTGGTGTTTTCTGTACAAAATATTATTTAAAAAAATATATATATTAAAAAATTAATAAAAAAATTTATATTGTAATTATAAAAATTTTTTATTAGTTTTATAGTTTTATTAAGTTTTGTTTATTTGTATTATTATAATTTTTAATTTTTAGTTGGTTAAATTAATTTGTTTGTTTGGGGGTTTGGTTTGTTTTTGTTTTTTTGGGTTTTGGGTGGTTTTGTGTGGGTTTGGGTTGTTGGTGGTTTTATTTTGTTGGGGTGTGTTGTGGGGGGTTGCTATATATGTCTTAAATAATTTTTAAACTGTCTGTTTTTAGTGCAAAGCAATTAGAAAATGCTTTGTGAAAGATTTTTATTATTGTACTTTATCTAGGAGATTCGAGTTGACAATTTTATTAAAATTGGGAAGAAAAGACTTAGACCGCAAAAATATTATATCGTTTAATCTGTTTTTATTATCTAATTAATTTTTCATTAATTTAGGAGAATAGTGGAGGCCATTAAATCATTATTAATATTTTAAAGTCATTAATTAACTATCTAGTATTTAACTAAAAAGCTTCAGTTTTCTAATTTTATTTTAATGCTTTATTTTTACTTTTCAAATGATCCAGGCACACAAAACACATATTTCTATTATGCACATTTAACTATTTAGCTCCGTAGGTGTTCCTGTCCATGTTTCTCCTCTGATGCTAGTTTTGGGCTGGATGAGAAAGTAATTTAATTTATGCATGTCTTAGATAATGTTGTTGGTTCATAGTTAGCCTCGAGAATAGGTGAATAGGGCAGAGGTCATAGTATTCTTGATTTAATATTTCACATATGGGTGACCTTGAGGTACTTTCTAGTATTCAAACTGGGTTAAACCAACATACATCATCTGACTGTCACAATATAGAACAAACTCTTACGAGAAATGGTTATGCATCAGCTATTATTAAGAAAATGTTAAATAGGCAACAAAAAGAAACATCAAGAGAAAAGACAATTATTGCTACTGTAGTGTACCCACATATTCCAAAAACACCAGACAAATTAAGGAAAATCTGCAATCAGTATAACATAAGAACAGCTTTCCAGAGCCATAACACCCTACGAAAAATTCTAAATCTATAAAGCTTAAACTTGAAATGCTGAAAAGAAAAAACTACATTTATAACATACCATGTGAATGTGGAAGAACATATAGTGTTGATACCAGTTGTCCCACTGAAAAACACTTGCTAAAACACAAACTGATGACTAGAAGAGAGAAAACAGATGTGTCTAATGTAGCAGACCATGCATGTGCCAATGAACATATGTTCAATTGGGAAAATACAAAAAAACATTGGTTAGAGAAGAATAGATACAAAGGAAACTTAAAGAAGCTTCTCTTCACATGACAAAGCAAAAAATCACATAAGCCAACTTAGTGTGGCTATACATAATGCATGGAAACCACTAATCAGCTTGGAACCTCATAGATAAGTATATGAAATTACTACAGACTGTTGGCTTTGGCAGGATGGCTCAGTTGGTTAGAGGTTTATTTTAAAATTCAATACTCAAGAATCTAAGGTTCCAGGTTTGAATCTTATGCTAGTACTGTTACTGGTCAGGTCAGAAACACTTGAAGAAGAGGGGATAATAATACCTCTCAAAACATTGTTCATATACTGACCTGTTTGATGTGCTATTACTAACAGTTGAATGTATTTGGAATATTTAAGTAAAGTTAAAATTTTTTAAAGACATTCAATACACATATTAGATGGTGAAAATAGTCCAATATAAAAATACAATCTAACTTTTTTACTTTTTATATTACTGCATACTTGCTAATAATTTATTATAAATATTAAACAAAGTTATTGAACGATCTATTATGGTACCATTATTATAAGGCTTGAAGAAATTTTGAAGTTATTTTAAAATCTAAATCTAGAAAATCTTTGCATCTTTTCAAGTCATTAACAGAACAATTTATAAAATATTGCAAATGTTAATTCATTTCATTTTATTAATAATATTTTAAATTTAAAAGAAAGAAGGTATTATAAAAAAATCATATAACTGTATCTCAGTTATGTGATGTCATAGACTTTTGATTAAATTTTCCTAAATTTTATAGTACTATGTGTTTGAATATTTTATTTAAATATGCATATGCATGATAATAACAAAATAATTTATTGTATGTAATAAAAAAGAAAACCAAAGATATTTCAAATTGCATCAATCGTTAAGTTTATTTTAAAATATACAAATGTGTGTTATTTTAAATAATGAAGATTCACTTTGAATTTTAAAAACTTTTTATAAAGTTCAAAATTTGCCAACTCGCCAACAAATTAAATAAGTTACAAACAAAATATTTTATTTAAAATTGTATTACCATAAAAAAAAAGAAAATATAATTTCTTACCTGGTTTTTTAAATAAAATTATTTGAATTAAAAGGTGAAGTCACCTCATGATTCTGCTTATTAATCAATAATGTAAATAATTAATCTATTTATTTTATGATAATTATTTATTAAAATAGAAATAAAACAAACTAACCCCTTCTTTTTAAAACTTGTTTTTTATATGACTATTACATGAAAAAAAAAAATCCAATGTTTTGACTATTTTATATAGTCTTTTTCAAGGCACATTAAAATAAAATATATATATATAACAAATAACACATATTCCATAAAAAAATAAATAAACAAAAAATTACAAAATATATTTATAACCAAAAATATACCTTATCTCACTCCCCTTTCCTATTACCAACAAACACAGCTCAAAGATAAACAATTTCCTTTTATTAAAAAAAAAATCTATATATACCCTTTAAAACATTTAATTAAAAAAACTATTATTTGCTTTTCTGTTTAGTATTAAAGAAAATAATAGGTTTTTAATTAAATGTTTTAAAGGATATATATAGATTTTTTTTTTAATAAAAGGAAATTGTTTATCTTCGAGTTGTGTTTGTTGGTAATAGGAAAGAGGAGTGAGATAAGGTATATTTTTGGTTATGAATACATTTTGTAATTTTTTTGTTTATTTATTCATTTTTATGGAATATGTGTTATTTGTTATATATATATTTTATTTTATTTTAGTGTGCCTTGGAAAAGACTATATAAAATAGTCAAAACGTTGGATTTTTTTTTTTCATGTAATAGTCATATAAAAACAAGTTTTAAAAAGAAGGAGTTAGTTTGTTTTATTTCTATTTTGGATATTTATGAACTATTTTGAAAAGAAGAACTCTGTGCTTGATATATTAAATTATATAATTATTTATTGTAAAATTTTAAGTCATAAATAATAAAAAAATTCAGAAGGACCAGAATTTGCCTTCCCCCTACATCTTTGAAGCCACATGGAAGTTGATTGTTATGCCCCCCTCAGGAATGGTGCCTTGCATAGTTAGATGGGAATCTTTTCTGGAAAACAATGATTGACTGGCTAGTGTGAATTCCTTGAAGATTGATTATTTTTTGTCTCCCTCCTCAAGCTTTTCTCTCAAACCATGGGCATTATGACCTTGGAATTCATGCTGAAGGGTTTGATTTATCTATGTAATTCTGTGTTTTTTTCTATGAACTGAACTTTGGTGTTATCGTTATACATTTCAAGTCATACAAGCTTAGTCATCAATCTCCAAGGCATCAAATTCTGGGCCCTTTTCTTGGCTTCTATAAACCTTGAGTTCTTTTAGATTGTGCAGCATAGGATGTTCATCCTTGAACTTTTTCTTTTCTTAAATACCATTTAATGTATCACATCAATAATTTGATCATATAAATTGTACCCAAATTTCAGAATAAATTTTTCCATATATATATAATAGTTCTATTATAAATTTTTATATATATATATAATAGTTCTGGAGGTTTAAAATATAATTTTGCAGTTTTCACAAAAAGGTTTTAATGATTTTTCCATTGCATTTGTTAATGATAAAAAACGACTAAAAATTTTTGCTAAAAGTTATTTTCACAATGAAAAAGTAAACAAAAGATGTAATCTTTTCAAACCAAACCAAAAATATTGGGATACATGTCCAGAATTGTTTTTATTCAGTCATAAATAAACTTATACTTAAAAAAAATTAATTAGTCTAATAAAAAAAAATGTAATTACAGTAATATTTCAATGATAAAGCAAACAAATATATAATTATATAATTCAGCATGTGTGTCTTTTAAATAACCTAGTACTTTTGAGTTAAAAATATATGACTTTTAGAAATTTCTAAAAAGTATTTAATATCATGATTGTATATATGTTTTATTATTTATTTTCAATTCCGTTTTATAATGAGATTCTAAGAAATTCTTAAATACTTAAAATGCTATTATAAATTTCAAAACAAGTATGATTTAGAACATCCTTAATAATGTTTTAAATCACATTTGTTTTGAAATTATATTAGTTATAGAATAGCGATTAGCCTGAACTTTAATAATAAATCGTAGTCTAATAACGTTGGGTTTAGTCGATATTTGCATTTCATTTTTATATATTACCGAATAGTATATGAGTATTTTAAGAAGTTATTAAAAAGTACACTATATTATTTATATTTTTTATGAGAAAAATATTTTTTTTACTCTTCTATGATAAAGATATTATAACAATAGAATAAGTTGACTTACAACTAGAAGATAATTGTATAGAACATATTTAATTTCATATATACATCAGGATGATAATAATCATAAAATTTATGTGCATATATCTTTGTATTTTTTTTACTTATGCAGTTATATAGTTCTGCCAATATGTTGACATTTGGTGAAGTTAACATATTCTACATCAGAAACCTATGAAAAGATAAATAGCATTATTTTATTACAAAAAAAGTTGTAAAATATATTTAACTGATTAAAAAATTGTAATTATTTATAAAATTAAGTTATGATTTGTCTCAATATAATTCATGTTAGATTTTTATATGGTAAGATACTATCATAGTTAAGATGTGACATCTATTCATGAGTAGAAGCCAGCACATTGGTTAGATATGTAGAATTGTGATTGTTGTTATTGTATGTTTGGTAAACAACTATTTTATTAGCATATCTAATTTATTTCATACATGAGACATCCTTATATTTGCCTAAATGAAGGTTCACATATAAAAGGAATAAAAGAACCAATACACTGTCATATAATGTAAATGTCCACATTTTATGCAGAAAGTTTGATAGTTGAAAATCAAATTATAATAATTAATGTTAATATATTACAAATAAAATAGTTTTTATATGACTCTTTTTATGCTCTTTATCATGCAATAAAGTTAATAGTAATTTAAATTTTAAAAAAACTATTCATTGTAATATAATCAAAAGAACAATAATTTATAAATCAATATTAAAGAAAATAGTTGCTTTGAAAGGTAAACAGCATATTAATATTATATAATTTAATGAATATTTTTAATACTACTGTAGTTTTTAATATTAATAAAATTAAACACCTAAACTTTTAAAATGCAATCAGAAATATATTCATTACTTATTATTAGCAATGAATAAAAATGGTTAATTATAAATCTATTCAATAATATTTATTAATAGAGATTTAAATAGTATATAATAAATTTATTATAATCATAAACATTTTATATACATGGGATTTTTTTTATAAGTAAAAATACAAAATTGTAATCATAAACGAGTTTTTATGTTATTTTAGCTAGAATTTTCAATTCATGGTATATTAATGGTAAAGGAAGAAAGACATTTGGTGGTAATAATTTAATAATTAAAAATGTTGAGTAAGATAAAATAGGATATAAAGGACACCATCATTTTCTGTATGGTGCTTAATTAAAAGGTGTGACTATCAAGAAATCATTACAATAATACCACAACAGATCAACATTAATCTAGACATAAAGTGAGTCTGTTCAGATCATCATCCAAAGTATTTTGTTTATTATTGAAATAACATCTGTATTTCTCATCCTTATGTCATCTAGAAGTTAAAAAGCTACTACATAAAACTAAAAGTTAGGTGTATTATATAATAATATTATTAGCCATCCAAAATCCAAATATCAATTTTAGAAGAACACAAAAAATAGTTATAGATGATCACATTATCAAAGAATTCCTAACTTTATAACATTTTTATTTTCTACATTATAATAATTCAATTGTAAATTCTTGATTAAAAATTAAAAAAACGAATATTGATTTGATGTGAGCATTAGAAATAAAACAATATTTTGATTAATGGTAAGTCCTATTTGTTGTTTAATGGCTCTTTTACATTTTTATGAGGCAATTTCTATTATGATATCTAATGGAGAAATATGTGAAAGAACAAAAACCATTTCAATAGAGTCGTGGTAATAATACAAGCCTAATATTCAATTGACTATCCAAAAAAATATGGTGTAAACTTTTCCCTATAGGAGCACAGTGTTCAACAAGATAAACTGGCTGTAAAGTATTTGAATCACAACATCAAGTAGCATCAGACATATTTCAAAGAAAGTTATTCTAAAAATTGATTTTGTTATTACCTTACATAAATAAGAAAAAATAAGAATACAATTCCAAAGTTGTTTATAAGTAGCATTGAGTAGGATTGTATTCAATATGTTATTGCAAAAGGTTATATTCAGATTATTATATGGTTTTTAATTATTTAAATAAAAAAATATGTATATGATTTTCAATGAATTAACAATAAGTTCCCAATATTATTGAGATTTTTTCTATTTCAGAAAGGGATTTATTTTGAGAAGTCATAGTAATGTCATCAAAATACATGAATTGTCTATATTCTATTTCTAGAAGATCATTGATAAATAAAATAAATAAAATAGATGAAAGAACTGGACCTTGTAACAGATCATTTTGAAACATTTTGTATCTACTACAATAATTGATTAGTATCATCTAAATTTTTCTATTGGAGATCATTTTTTCAAATAAATTAATAGTTTTCCTACATTCTAAAAGTTTTTAGAACACTATCATTTTTTCAAATAGAATTTGTTCACTACATATAATACCAGATTTTAATTAAATTTGAAAGACTTTTTTAAATGAGACTATGTAAAATAAATTTCACTTACAATCACTTCCTAATCTAAATCCATTCTGCTCTTATAGATAGATGATCCTTATTTGGTGAAAAATTATTGTTAATCAGATTACTTCAAGTATTTTTTAAGAAAAATATAATAATGATTTTGGGTAAGATTTTATTTGAATATTGCTGGGTTTATTTAGTTGTAAGATTGCTATGGTTTTGTTTTTATATCAATTTTTTTAAATTTTCAAATAGTTTCTATATGAATAATGTCATTAAATAGTTTTGCCAACACTACTTTTGCCTTTGGGTCTAAATTTTTTAGAGACTCAGAAAGAATTATATGTATTCTTGGACCTTTTGCAATTTAAAATTATCCGAGATAAATTTAAACATTACCAATTTTATCTACTAGTTTTGTCAGATGTTATGAGATTGACATTATGAAACATAAGCTTGGAATTCTGCTCTAATGACACATTTTCTTATTTTTATTATATGTAAGATTGAAAACCTCAGTGGAAGTGACATTAATGTAAATTTTATGAGTGCTTTTATATCCTATCAAATCTATGTAGAAATGACCATCCATTTTAATTAGATCTTGCAAATTTTACTTCTCCATGAATTCTATATTTCTTTTCTGGCATCATTCAGTAATTTTACAAACTATTATCAATTTACAAGTATTTGGTGGAAAAAATTGTTTATAAAGACATCTTCTGTTTTCAAACTGTAATACATTACTTTTAGTATTCATAAAGGATGAATTCTTTCATATATGTTGTTACAAATTTGTTAAACATAACATAGCAACTTCAGTAAGATTTTTAAAATTTCTTCTCTAAATACAATAATTTGTAATTATAGATATGTGAATTTCAAAAATGATTAGAGTAAGTTTATCTAGGTTAGGTGGAATGACCCAATATCAGTAGTTTATCAAGCAATAATGAAACTATTTTTATATAAAGAAAACATCTTTTTGAATAGAATATTCCTCCTTACTTGGTAATATAATGTTAGTGCTTGTTGTTTAAATCCAGCCATTCTAAAAATTGACAAACTATTTGATACTCATATATGTATTCCCAAAAACTACTATGAGAATTGATATCTCCTATAAACAAATAAGATGTAGGAAGATCTGGAAGATGAAAATAAAGATGATTCAGATTTGAATGTTTTTAAATATTGCACATATAATATAATGATTAAAAAAAAACTTATTTATAGACTATGTAACATATAAAATATTGATTAGAATGGTGATTGTAATATTATTTAAGTTATCCTCAATAAAATTGTTTACTTTAGAAAATAATTTAAAACAATGTAGCCATTCAATATTTAGAGTACATTTTATAAATTTAAACAGCATTATTAAAAGAATGTCGAATTATCTGAAGTACAAAAATATCAACTAATTTGTAGAGGATCTCCATTTTTGATTTTGGCATTACCTAATTGAATCAATTTAATTGTGTTTCCTTGATGTAGAGAAGACTGTCTTGTAGAGGGTATGTCTGCAGTTAAGATTTTCTATGGTTTCCAACAAATCTCATATATTCTGCCATAATACTGCTAGAGTTCACTTTAATAGATTTATTGGGTATATTAATAGTTTTTTTTGTCTTGAACAAGGATTTTTTTAAAAATCTGGTTTTAATATGAAGGCAATTCATTTTGCTGTCTAATGCATTCTACTATTAGAATTGGCTTCAGAATGATTATCATCCATTTACTCTTCCAAGATAATCATTAAACACAAATTAGCACATTCATAATTTAATTGCATATTTGTTTAGTCTTACTTTCAAGATATTTTGATATGTTATAGTTTCTGCCAATATATTTAATTTTGATATAGTTTTAGTATTAAAGCATTATTGATATGATTATTTTAATCATATGTTTCTATGTACGTAAATGAAACTGTACACATGAGTGCCATAACATTTTCTCATTATATTTACCACAAACGTAATCATACCAATTTGTAATACATGATCAAATGCAGCATATCTAAACAAATATAAAATAAAATAAAATCTTATATAATTAAAATTAGTAATTAATTAATATTTTTTGCTATTTTAAAGTTGATAATAAAATAATAAATGAAATATATTTCAGCTCATAAAAATGCAGTTTAAAATTGAATTTAATAAATTAGCAATAAATAAATTCTATGATGATATTTATGAATAAGATTGCTAGTGACACTATTTTATTTTTTACACTTACACATACATTTCAGTTTTGACTGCTCAACAGTTGTTCTCAGAGATGTGATAATAATAGTTTTTCCATAAATAAATAATATAGTCCATTATATCAAACTAAACATAGAAAACATTTTTTTAATATTAAGAATTAATTATAAGTATTTAAGTAAATATCACACTTTCATTCTTTGTAGTTTATTTGCTATTTATTTAATTAATTATTGATAAAATTGTTTCCTATGCTAATCATATTGTTTGCTTTTGTGTCATTCCTTAAAGAGAAAAAAAAAACTGTGTCAAGATTTAATTAAGTAAATATTTTTTTGACAAAGAGTTATTATTTAATCTAAATTATGGCATAGTAGATAAAAGTTGGCAATGATCATGGTAGGTAGTGAAAGACTAAAAAAGGACAATCAATAGAATTGTCAAGTGATAATGAAGTATACTTATAGGAGATGTCTGAGTATATTATGTTGAAGCATACCTATAATAGAAGGCTGGGTATATTATGTTCACATTACTCATAATAAAATATTTGATTGTTGATGGATTTTAGCCTTTACATAGAGACAGACAAATTTTATTTCTGGTGGATATTTATTAAAAAGGACCTATTGATGAATTTATATCCATGAACTGATGTACAACAATTGAAAAAGAGTTATCTTCATGTATGCATATTTGACTAAAGCGTTTGTTCATTATGACATACAGTATATTAATATATATTTTGTTACAGACGAATTAAGTAAATCATATATAAACAATGTTTGCATATGATATATAATTGAATTGGAAAAAAAAACTTGTATATGTAGCTGACAGCTGTCTTGACAAATAATATATTCAGCATCTTATTCTATTTAGAAGACATTGGTTAGTTATATTTCTCCAACTGTTTGTATTAAAACTAGAAAGCAATAATTTTATAAAAATAAAATAAGTAATATTTCAGTGTATTTGCTGCATATTAGCGTCAGAAACAATTATTTCTTAAAGTGTGAAAATATACATGAAAAAAATTCTAAGACTATTCGTTATCTAAATAAATTTCCAATGTTCACCCAATTTTACAAAATCATGTCAATAAAAAATAAATTGATTGGATGTTCAAGTTTGATTCGAATACCAAAATGACATGCTATGCATTTCAATTGTATTTATTTGACCAAATTGACATTTTTCAAAGATTTTTCTCAGTTAAAAATCACTTTAAAACACTTATCTCTTGCCTTCGTCACTTTCAGCAAACATTACTTTAATACTTAATATAACTTTAGTATTTCTTTTTCCAGGAAAGATTTTTGTTTTATAACTGACATTATATATGTATATATATGCACAAACTATGGTTTAAAAATGACACATTTTTGATTAAAATAAAACGTTTAGATTTACTTTTATGTGTATTTTTATATACATTTAGTAATTATGACTTGTCTAGACACATTATTATATCCATATTAAAATACAAAGAAAAAATAATCAAACATTTAAACTAAAATCCCAAATGGTATTTTACAATCAAGAATATTATTACATTTTAGAATTCTATTATTTTGTTCTAATTTTAAATATTTTAAACATTTATAAACAATGTCAATGTTTCAATTACTACTGTAGTTTAATTTGTCGTTGGATATCAAAGCAATATCCATAATTTAATTACCAACATTAATTTGTTTAATATGCAGGTATAATTATAAAAAATATGAATTTATTAATGACTTATTGCTTCTATATGAAATAGAGCAGCACTAAAAGCTGGACGCTTTTTTATTCGTTTAATTTTTCTGTTTTTTTAAGGAATGGGATGGTGGTGGTGAGAGGGTTGAAAATTTTTTTTTTAATTATAATATTATTGATAAATAAATTTATAATTACTATATATTTTTTTTAACTCGTGTAATTTTATATTCTCGGGAAAATATTTAGAGTAACAATGTAAAAAAATGCTGTTAGAAATATAAAAATTTTAAAAATCAATATATTGCTTGATGCAAAATTGTCACATAAAGAAGAGTATTTTAAATGCATTTTTGTACTTAAGCAAATGATTTTTTCCAAGAAAGTTTGGATAATTCTTGCATGTTTCAACGTGTTTTTGCAGCATCTCTTTGTGGCAGTTTGAGTTATAGTACAACATTTTATTTTAGTTTGTAAAAACCTTTTTTCTATATTGTAAACCAGTAAATTGTGCTTAATTTATTAAAAATAGATGTTTACAAATAAAAACATCTTAAAAAATCAATTTGAATATTGCACATATAAATAAATAATAATAAAGTGAGATATGTAAGGAGAATAATAACTTTGTTCTTATTGGATGATTTCCATAATGCTTATAAAAAATAATTAACTTCATTTTTAAAAAACCAAGTGGATACTGTTAAGTCATTATAAAACTATAAAATTCTGGTTTAAAATTTCAAATTTTATATAAAAATATTACAAAAGCTCTGCCTTATGGTGTTTGACAGAGCATTGCTAATTGTAGTTTCATTTTTTACTGTTACTATGAATCTGTTTGTATTTTAAAAAATAAAACACATTTAAATAATATCTAACTTTAGTCACAGAAATATATATTTTAATAATTATAATACAAACATTTTGTGAAATAATTATAAATATTTAAATAAACAATAAAAAATATACATTATTTTGCTTGTAGCTATCGAAAACAGAAGAGGAGTTTACAAATTGTCTTACAACTGCTTTCTTAAGAATAAACCAGTCAGCAGTGCTGTCAGATCTTATTTATAGTAAACTTTCTCTGTAGAGCACTGAAATGTTTTGATTTGTTTGAGCCAATAAATCAATATTTATTTTAGCTTCAGTTTTTATTAAATAAATACACAACTACTAAAATTGTATTATAGATAGCCTCAAAAACATGAAAAAACCCCAAAGCAACATCAGTGCCATCAAATACTACTTAAAATCACACACCTTGAAGTGCTAAATTTTATTAAGAAAGATAACCATAATCTTTTATCATATATGCAAGTTTATCATTAGACATAGAGCACAATGTGAATTTTTAAACAATAACAAGTAATTGCTACAACATGTTATGTTTATACAAAATACCATATCCATCTTCAATAAACACTTTTCAATGCAATATATAATATAAATAAAATTAATTCCTTCTTGTTTACAATTTCAACTGAAGGGTAAATAAAATGGTTTCAGTTAAAACTTGTTTAGAAATTGTTAAGAGTTTATAACAGTTCTGATGATAACAGCTGGAAAGTTGAAACTGTACACAAGAAGGAATAAATTTTTTTAATATTATCATTGCATTAAAAAGTGTTAAATGAAGATGAATATGGTTATATATATATATGTAAATTTATAAATAAATATTTGAAAATACAGTACTTAATAGTTTATAAAAAATATATGTATAACCATCACTTAGAAGCACTTTCAACTAACTTGTAGCGTTGTCAACTATCACTTTTAAAAAAAAATGTCAGTTTTCCCATATATATATATATATATATATATATATATATCAGTTTTCCCATATATATATATATATATATATATATATATATCAATGCAGAATAGGATAAGAAGTGGAAAGAAATTATAATATTACAAAGTTGTTATACATATTAAATTAGTTAACACGTATAAATTATATATTTATCTGCAAAATATATTCTTTTTTAATAAATTACACAAATACAAAATGAATTAGCAAAATAAACTATAAATAAGCATTCAGAATTGGTTTTAAAAGTGTTTCTTCAAACTATCTATAATCCTAAGAGTGACCTATTACAATTTAACATTATTAAAAAAAACAAGAGAAAAAGTTATTTAATACCTTGCTTTACATAATTTTTTGACAATTTATCAACATTTCAAAAGTAAAAAAAATTGGTACTGGTTTAGAAGATGCTGTCCACTATTTTGCATTTCAAGGCAATGCCAAAATTGTCACTAACACAACCAAATAGTTAAATAAATCAGATAGTAAAGGCTGCTAACATTAACAAAATGTTTCAATTAATTTGACCATTATCTAAACTATCACATTTTCTATCAAAAATTTAAAAAATAAACAAATTTTTTAGTACTATACTCAATCAAACAAAATTAAACAGTTTAAAAATCAAAATATCAAACATATTTAGAATTAGAAATGACAAAAGTTTTGAAAAAAGCAAACATCCTATGGCCAAAACTTCACATTATTCCGAAATAAACACAACATTTTTATAACTGTGCTCAATTAAAAAAATCACATATCTCTAGAAATCAAAATGTCAAATATATTGATAATTTGAAAATGATCAAAGGACAGAAGTATAGATTTATCACATGAATACAACCCCCCTGAAGCCAAATAACAATTGTAAGCTATTTTACTTTTAAAATATACTCAAATTAATGTAAGAATAAAACCCAAAAGAACAATCACATAACTAACACAAGAAAGTATGTGCTTAAGTTAAAATAATCTAATATTATAATTCATAATAGAAAACAAGAAATCATAAAAAGATTTGAATTTATTGTGTGTAAATGAGCACACTTTACTTGTAAAACATAGTAGTAACCATGTGATCTAGTAAATGTAAGAATGACAGCCATAAGAAATATTTCATTTAATAATAAATGCTTATTATACAATAATATACTTGATATTTTGATTTCTAGAGATATTTATTTATTTTTCTTTTGGTCATGTAATTACACTAACACTTTTATGTTAATCCCAGAACCAGTTTTTCTTCTGCTATTATATTTTAAAAGTAACATACTTTACCAGAATAAATTTGAACTTTTTTAATCAATTAAAAGAGGTTCACTTGCTATTGAAAATCAATATTATTCTTTATAAAGTGATTTTTGTGTTTTTTGTTAATAGTAATATTAGATAAATAAGAATGTATTAAATGGATAAGTAGACAGCAAAATAAATAATGAATCGGTGTTTGATTAGATAATGAAATGCATGGTTGGATGCATAAATAAATAGATAATATAAAGACAGTTAGATAGATATATAGATAGAAAAAAACCAGATAGATAGATAGATAGATAGATAAATAGAGGCATGTAAAAATAGAGAGATAAATAGATAAGTGATTGGCTAGATAGTTAAATACATGGTTAGATACTTAAATGAATAGATAGTTAGAAAACCATATAAATAGGTAGGATAGAAAATCAAATAGATAGATAGTCATCTAGTAGATAGATAGACAGACAGTTAAACAGATAGATAGCAGATGGGTGGTTGGTTAGATAGGTAAATGAATGGTTGGATGCATAAATAATTAGTTAAAAACAGATAAATAAATAATTAATTTTTCAACTGCCTGACTCCTAACAAAAATGAGAAGATTTGACATCACTCTAAATCGGCTACTTTTTATCCCACATATACATATGATACATCATTGAAAAGAAAATCAAAAGTTCTGTAAGATAGTGCCCTCTTCAGAATTATTTTACAAGTAAAAAATCAATAAAAATGACCATATATGTCAAACAAAACCAAAGCACCACCTTCTCACCACCTTTTCTTGAATCTTATTGGCTGTCAAACTTCTGTCAGAAAGGAAAATGGCTGTCAAAAAATAAAAAGTTATGTTTGTTTTGTGTTTTATTTCGAAAATGATAAACGAATGTTTACAACATTTTAAACAATATTTGAATTGAATTACAAATTATTATTGATAAAATAATACTGAAAATCAAATTATTTTAGAAAAATAATTAAGATGTTACCAATAATTATTTATTTATTGCTACATATTTATTGTAACATAAAAGTGAAAAAAAAAGATTACGACACAAATCTTTTTGGTTGGTCAAATAGTGGTTACTTTTAATTTCACTGCTATTGAATATTTTTTAAATTATAAATCAAATTTTATTTTTGAAAAGACTCGTTTACTTTCATAATCTGACAAATTATTAATATACTTTTTACAAACGAAACTAACATGTTTATATTATTAAAAGTGAATCTATTTTAACAATTGATTTTGTTAAAGTTGTGAGTTGGCCAATTAAAAGTTTTGATTTTTAACTCATTTGGCCAATTATATAATCATTGTTGAAAGGGTGACAGATATACAGGTAAACATAGAGAAAGACAGGTAGTTAGGTAGATAGATAAACAGATAAAGACCATAAATGATTAAGCAGATAGAAAGACTGATAAAAAAGATAGATATGATTTACTTTTTTTTATTTAGTTATAGTATTAGAATATTTTAACTTAAGCACATTTCTTATTGTGTTAGTTTATGCATTTTTTCTTTTGGTTGTCAATCTTATATTTACATAATTACCACCATATTTTAAAAGTAAAATGGATTAATTTAAGCACAATAAATTGAAATTATTTTATGTGGATCATTTTTTGTGATTTAAAATATTAAATTTTTTTAGCTTAAGCACATTTGTTCTTGTATTAATTTATGTAATTTTTTTAGCTATCATTCTTACATTAATTTGAATATATTTTAAAAGTCCAATACCTTATTATTGTTATTTGGTTTCAGAAGGGGAATTGTAGTTATGTGATGAACTTACTACCCTTCCAATCATTTTTTAATTTTTAATATATTTGATATTTTGATTTTTAGAGATATTTGATTTTATTTGATTAAGCCCAGGTAGAGAAAAATTGCATGTTTATTTGATTGTGGCATAATGTAATCTTTTTTGGTCATGTGATTTTTGCTTTTTTACCCAACCCTGATCATTTTCTAATTATTAATATGCTTGATATTTTGATTTCTAATGATATTTTATTTTGTTATTGATTGAACAATGATCAAAATAATTAGAACACTTTGCATTGGTAGCTGCCCATATTATCTGACTTCGTTTAGCACTTGGTTGTGTCAATGGTGTTGTTGGGCTCTCCTTATAAACAAAATGGTGGAGAATACTTTGTATTTATTATTATTATTATTATTATTATTATTATTATTATTATTATTATTATTATTATTATTATTATTATTATTATTATTATTATTATTATTATTATTATTATTTTAATAATATTAAGATGACAGCAGAATAAAGTTAATTTAAATTATTAACTTTTATTTGGAAAATTAAGCTTAAACAATAGTGAAAACATCATTTGAAGTGCATGAGAGAGTGTGAATAAATTTTTTATGAGAAATATACTTAGATTTCCTCATTAAAAGAGTTCTTTAAAAATGTCTTTATTAATAGTAAGAATGCTTTTTTTTTAAATTTAAATATATGTAAACATTAATTTTTTTTAAAGCACATATGTGTTTAGGTAAATAATGGGATGCTAAGGCTCATTTCTATTTTATTAATATTTTCCATATAATGAATATTGTCTCTGATTGTTATTTTAATAAATAGTTTGGATATGATATACACTTTATAGAAATAATATTTGCGTGTGTTATGTTTAAGTTTATATGTTTAAAATATATTTGCTTGCTTTATGTTTCCAGAAATGTACCTTCTTAGTATGATGTCACATTTGTAGTTAGGATCTTACTATATTACTACTTGCATTTATTAATATTTCTGAATTTGATTTGAAATGATAATTTTTTTAAAGAATTTAGATATGATATTTTCTGTTCTTTTTTGATATTTAGACAACTACTTCAAATGAGTTTTTTATATTTGGATTTATTGTTTATTATGTTTTTGCTTGAAATGTCAATGTAATTACTTGAAATTCATTGTACTGCTTTATAAAAATGTTTTATTTGAATAGTTAGTTGGACAATAATGCCCATCCTGTGCCTATAAACATAATCTCACTTAAATGTTAATATTTGTATTTTATTTTCAAACTTACTATTATTATTATGCATTCTCACAAATATATTTGCATACACACCCAGTTTCTGGCATTAAAATAAGTTTGAAATTTATAGAATAGTTATATAAGTCATAAATTTGAAAAATATGAAATAGATAACTTTTATATAATGAATATTGTCATTATGATCTTTGCATTATTATTAATTATTTTGTTAAGGAAACTTAAACTAGATTCTAATTTGTTAATCATAATTGTAGCATCACGTATTGTGTTTTAATTTTAAAGTTTCTGAAAATCTCGTTAAATGCTTTTTAATGATTTTATTTCCTTTTGAATAACTTTATTTGGTTAGAAATCACTCAATGTTTAATTACTATTTATGGATTTGTTTGAAGTAATTAATTTTTAACCATACATTATTTTTGCTTCATGATTAATAAATTTATATTTTCTACTAAAATTTGATTGTCTTTCACAATACTATGTTATACAAAAAAGTATCATTTATAACAATCGTATTCAATGACTAATGTTCATGTAATTGTACTGTAATCAGCAATGTTAATCAAGTTTATATGATAACAAACAATCATTATATTTGAAATGCCTTTGTAATCCTGGCAAAGCCCTTGTAAACATTTGTAAACCTATGTAACACAACTTTTGGCTGATAAAGTATATTGTTGAAACATATGCATGTGTGTTTGTGTGTGGATACGTTTGTGGTAAATTCGTAAATAAATGCATGATTATGTATTTATAAAAGTAAAGTTATCCTACTTATATTTTTTGTTTTATATGTAAAATCCATTTTATTTTTTACAAAACAAAATCCAAATAAGCAGTTTATAATAATATTTTTTTAAAATCATGTTATTTCTAAATCTTGATTTTAATTATTTATGTATTAAAATATTTATCATTTCATTTCGTTTTATTTTATAAAATAAAAATATAAAAAAACACGAAAAAGCATTATCACATGCTTCTTTATAATTTGTTTCAATAACTTATGTAAATTTACTATTACTTAATAACTTTTATATTAACAATTACAATTAATTATGTAAGCAATTAAAAAATGATAATCTTTGCAAAAAAATGACAAAATTTGAATATTATTGATGTTAAAAAACAATTTTAATTTGTATGAAAAATTTTTTTTCTTTCAAATATCCAATAATTTGAGATTGGTATTATCTGGTTACTTGGTTGGATTGGATTTTTAGAGAGGGTGAAATGCCACCCAGAGTATCCCAATGTTATGGATAGGAGAATGACCTTAAAATATGAAGGTTAGCAGTGCATAAGCAAAGTAATATAAATCAGTCAATACTGACAAACATTCACTATTAGGAACTGGTGAAAAATATAATAGTATGTTGTGTTTTTGGTGGAGGATCTATAATGATGTGTGTTGATTGCAATTTTGGTACTACAGCAGTAATAACATTTTTCCATGTCAGCAGAAGGTCACTATAGAAAACAATCATGATGAGGAAATTGCAGACACTCATTTTGTAAGAATTGGCTAGTGGATTAAGCCTATTATGAAAGTTATTGCTGGGGAAAAAGAACAATGGGAAACACTTTACCTTATAAGACTCCTGTTTTATTACATCATCATCATCAACCATTATCAATCCACTGCAGGATGAAGATCTCTACAAGTTCAATTCATCTCAGATTTTTAGCTTCTTTTCTCCACATCATCCCTGCACATTTTCTTATTTCATCCATCCATCTCCTATGTGGTCTCTTTCTGTGTCTCTTACAATCTCTTGGAATCCAGTTTAAGATTTCAATTGTCCATCTATTATTATCTCTTCTAGCAATATGTCCAGCCCAACTCTACTTTAGTCTTTTATTTTTTTCAATGGTTGTCTAAAAGAGTTATTAAGTTTGGTGTTGAGACTGTTGCTAAGGATGGTTTAAGTAGACATGAGGATACTATAGGTTGTAAAGCTGAAAATATTTTATAAAGTTCATTCATTGAGAAGAAACACATTGAGAGTTGGTACATGGAATGTTAGATCATTAAGAAGAGCTGAGAAACAAAATTTTTTAAAAAAGAAATGAGTATAAATAATATCAATGTTATAAGATTAAGTGAAATGAGATGGAAGAGATGTGGGGAAGTATGTAGTGGAGATGCTAAATTATATTATTCTGGTGATGATAAATTAGTTAGTGGAGTTGGCAGAATTTATATCAGCACTAGAAAAAGAATGTGAATGATTAATAGCAATGTTCTCTATCACTCAGTGCTTTCCATGTAAACAATCTTTTTAATTTAATTTTTAAAGTGTTTGCAATTGCAAACTCATTCTCCTCACAAAATTGTACTAACTGGCTATCACTTTTGTTTCTTTTTTCAATAATATAAATTCTAACAATTTTTGCTTTCTTACCTTTTCCCACATTAACATTCTAATCATCCAATAGGAACATACATGTATTTTTTCTTCTCTTTCTATATAATTCCCTATACCTTTTTATATTTGTCATCAATTTCAATATCATCATGACTGGTAGTTGGCAATAAACTTGTATGGGTATCAAATTCCTAATGTTTGTGATTATGCTAATCATCATCAATCTAGTGTCAATACAATCTACCTTTGCCACAATATTTCAAATTTTCTTTTTAACAGCACTGCCAACTCCATAAAATGTTTTATTACTACCAGAATAATACAATTTAACATCTCCACTACATACCTCACCACATTTTCTATATTATTTATAAATTTATTTTATTAGCCAGTGTAAAACAGTAATCTAATGTTAATTTAAATTATAATACAGAATCAAAAAGTAGAAATTTTATATATTAGTTAAGAAAAGTAACATGTTCCACCATATAAGTTTAGAGAAATAATTATTTCTTTATATGATAATCATGGTAAATATTAGAAATGTCAATGTTGACAAATATAATCTATTTTATATTTTACTTAGATTTTATTTTACATAAAACCATCTTGAGAAGAAATATTTTTTATTCTTAATATTACAAAGACATCTTCCCTTTTAAAATAATAAATTTGCTACCATGATGATGCCAATTATTTTACAGAATGATGAATAAGCAACTTCATCATAGTAGGAGTGTAAGAATTATTTTAATAATTTGTATTACTTTGAAGTAGTCATTCAATATTTCTGTCAAGTTTAAAATAAAACACACTTAAAAATGCCAATATATGCTGTAATTTGCATACAAACATTCTTGATAAATAATTGAAGTGTATGTCTCATATAATAAATACTATTTTACAGTTATTATAAGTTATTGCTTTGCAAATTTGTATTGATTTGAGTAGTGATTCTATTTTTTTAATAAAAGATATAGTAATAATATTTTTATAGCTTTCCTAATAAAATCTGATTATTTTGATCAATATTTTTCCAGAATATGTTTTATTGAAATTGATATGATGGATTTTAATTTAATAGGTACATAAATGACTTAAAAATAAATGTTTTTGTTTCTAATATTAATTCTATGATTGGTTAGATCCACTTCATGTATAAAGGTAAATAGACCCAGCACATAAAATCATAAATTTGATAATTCTTTGCAGTTATTTTATCCTTGTGACATAAAAATACTTCATTGTTTTTTAAAAGTAGTATAAACTATATTAATCTTACTGTTTTATAAATATTCTCAATAATATTAATGACTCTTTTTAAGTAAGGCAAAATAATCTCAATTCCCTGAATTATTATTATTTTTTTATTATTTGTCTTATTAATAATATTATGGTCAAAATCATTGTCAACAGCATTGTTTAATAGTAGATATGTCTTGATGAATACTTTCATTATCAGAAAGTATTTTATTACTCTAACAGTGCACGAACCATAAAAATAATTAAGTTTGATAATGATGAGAAAAAACCTCTATATTGTACCATAACATTATGGTACATTGGTTTAAATCCAGTAATTTCCACATCATTAAAAGTAAAGTGGTATTTTTTTTAATAGAGAGAGAAAAAAAAAGAATTTTAAAATTATATATTTTAAAATTATGTTTTAATTGTTTAAGTTGCGTAATCAAAATATATGTAAAATCCTGTATGTCTATACACTACTGTAATCCAAATAAATACAGTTATTCAAGCTTTATTAAATCTTGAAAAAAAAAAGAACAAGAAACATTATATAAACTAATAACATTTTTTCTTCTAAAAACTAACTTTTTTAAAGTTAAACTTATCTTTTTTGTTAGCATATAAATAGATTTTATTCATCAATAAAAAGTTAAGGTTGTTGATTTATTTTTTTCCCAAATTAAAGACCATATTCTAAAGTGAAACTTTTATTATTTTGTCAGCATGGGTCTATCATATAATGGAGAGATTTGGGCTATAAAAATGAGTTTCTTTAATTGTTCTCTTTTCTATCTGCAGCAGACCAAGAGTGAAGGATTCAAACTTATTACAAGAAAAAGAGAATTATTTGATGTTGCAAGTTGCTGTTTAAAACCATTGATAATAATTATGAGTTAAAAGGCAACCAATTTTTTGCATGCACTGCCTGAGAATGGATGGCGGGCCTGTTTCTAAAAATGTCTCAATCTGCAAAAAGTTTTATTTAAATAATCTGTTAAAGAAGAGAGGGGAGATAATAAAGGAATACCAGTAAAAATGAATTTTTATAGCCAATGCTTTCCAACAAGTCATTCCTGCAGACAAATACATTATTATTTCACTTATATGTATGCAAGTTAATTTTGAAAAAGAACATATACATTTGCACAAAAGCTAAGAAAATGAAAAACTTTTTTCAGTCTTTTTTATTATAATAAATGACCAACTGTTAAACAATAAAAGCATCTACTGTGACATTAAAAAAATGGAGGGTATGTGTGCACATAACAGCAGACCCAGAAAAAACTGAGATAGTACATACTTTGAACTATAATCTTAAATGAATTCAAAATTCAGACAGAGTGTGCTATTTTGTTTATTAATATTTTTTTGTTTATTTTTTATGTCTGTGAATGTATAAATTGTTTATATATATATATATTGATTAATTTTGTGTATATACATTTTTAAATTTTTTTAAAAAAATATTACTGTATCTGCAAAGAAATGTTTATAAAAACTGTTAGTTTTTATTAAATTGGTTTTTTTTCTTTATTCTTGGCACTCCAAAATAGTTATTAAATTTTATAAGTTGAGTGATAGATGTATGTGTGTCTCATTTATAAAAATTATTTATGAAAAGAGAGATTAAAAACTAGCAGTTATGGGTAATATTGGTCTACGAATAATAATAATAATAGTGAGGGTTGATTTATGACATAAAAATGAAATGCTATAGTTTAAAATGATTAGTACTCATTAATTATAAATATTTTATCATCATGTATTTATTCCATTGGCTAACTGCTGATTGAATTATAGTGATAAATATAGGTAAGCTCTCGTTAAAAACATATATATAGGGTAAATAGAAATAATCAGTTTGGTACATTTGATCACACAACTGGAGCAGTGTACATTGAGTGAGCAAGATCTGTAAGACCCCAGGTCTGATTAGTACAATATATTTTTAATGCAGATTCATTTTCTATATATAGCACATGACAAAAAATGATGGTATTTATTTTAATTAAATACCTAAAAAAATTTGATTACCATTTTCTATTTTCATAGTAAATTTGATATTAATTTGAAATATGTTTAAAAAAATTAAGAAAACCACCAAGAGTAATATTGTCATGGGATTAGCAAAAAAGGTATTATCAAAATGTGTCACTTGTAAAAATGAGTTTATAATGATTAAAAATAATGATTTTTGAAATTTTTCATAAAAATGCAGGCCAATGTTGGAGGAATTGATGAGTCCATAGATAATCCTAATGTCTTTATATATTCTCATTTGAAAAGAAATATTTATTTGATAAATAAAATGGTGCATTTAAACTCAACACAACTGCAGTATTTTGTTATTTTTCAAACCTTCAAAGACTTCATCATAAACACTTTGGTTATTCTCAATTAAGTCATTATCTTTGATAAGATTAAGAAAATGATTTTCATTTCTAACATAAGATGAAAGTTCGCCTCTGCATTTAACACAAATGTCACCTTATGCTAAACATACAAATTTCTTTCTTATAATAGTTTGGGAAGTTTTGATTTTTATAACCAAAGTTTCAGTGATGAAGAAAGTAAAATTTAGAAGGTTATTGAGCTTCCTTATTTGTGGTGAGTTTAACTAAATATTGTTTATTAATTGCAATTTTTTTTGGTAGTCAGATATATTATGATTAATTACAGACTTGTTTCTTCAACATTGTCAAATTTTTTTTGAAAAAAATTATAAAAAAAATGTCAGTGATTAAAAACGATTTTTATGACTAAGATAGGTTGTTGTTCTCATTATTTGGCATTCTGCCTAAGGCTGCTCCTAATATTTTTCATATTGCTTATTAAACAATTGCCATACTATTATCAAATTTACCATTAACATAGAAAACAATAATAAAGTTATTTTTAGATGTTTTATTAAAAACATAAAAGTGGTTATTTATTTCATGCTGTATATAATAAAAACAAAACATGGGGACAGATAATTACAGTTTTCATAAGTTTACCTTAATTAGTCTCTGTGACTAGAATGCTTGTAGAACAAAAAAAATTTTCTGATAGCAGAAAGTTATTATCAAGATATATTTATTATTTGAAAAATGTTGATTGGCACCAGATTACAAACAACAACTAATATCCACATGGTTTATACTGGTTTAAAAAAATTAGTGAGTGATTTTCTTACAGTAAACAGATCAATGAGTAGAATTAACTTTACTATTTAAAATATCTAATTTATCATTATATTTGTTCACACAAATTAAGGAAAACATAACAGCAGTTTTAATAAAATCAAAATTTGTGCAAAAATTAATTAAATGAACAGAGATTATTAAGATAAGCTATAGAAAATTTTAAAGGTCCGATAATATGAATAAAAAATCTGAATTAAATATGAACAATACTGTTAAAAAAGTTACTGGAAGAAAAACTATTGTTTAAAACTCTTTGTCCAATGTTCTTTGAGACTGGAGAGGAAGATAAAAATGAAGAATTTTAAAATGGAACTCATTTGTAATTTAATATAAGAGAAGATTCAAACAAAGGTGGTAGCAATCACATAGAAATAATAATTAATTATTATAATTTTTTCAATAAAATGCCTTATTTAACTGGAAAGATTTTAATAAAAAAAAATTGATTTGACTCTTATGATGCAACAAGAAAATAATCAAAATCATCCTTTCTTTCAGGTATTATGTTAATTTTAACAATATAGTTTTAAATGATATACATAAAGTTTTCAGTCAAAGAATCATAACCAATATTTTTTTATTGATGAATATATATATATATATATATATATATATATATATATATATATATATATTGTACCCTCACTTCTCGATATATATAATATAATTTAAAATATGACTAGCTCAATTAAATCATTATGCTCGGTTAAAATATGTATAGCTATCTTTAATATATTTTATAATACTATATCTTATCAAATTTATTATAAACTTATCAAAATTAATATAGTTCAATATTATGTACTAATTAAATAAGTATTTACTAAAATCATGAGACTGTGAAGTGAAGTTACAATTGGTAATTGAATTTACATTGAGCCAATGTCTTTCCAAGACACTGTCTCAATGGCATAAGAATACTATTACTTCTTTATTATCTCATTATTAACTCTACAGCACTCTTATGACTTTTATAAATGAACTATCTTTAATAATAATAGATAAATAAATCTCAATCTTTTTTTAAGGAAATATAATTAAACGATCTCAGGTTCTTCTAATTATCTTAAAGTAATAATAATTTGTGCAGATAGGAATGATAAGGGATTTAATATCAAACCTAAATACACCTAACTTATTCCAATAATAATAACTAACAATAATAATCTTTAGTGTATATCTTAATCTTATCTATTGGATTATACTTTTAATCATTAAGAAAATAAGTAAATCATATACATGTCTTTCATTTCCATATAGTATCTTAATTTTAAAATAGATCAAAATCTTATAATTTAACAATTTGTGGCAATAAATAATATTATACTCTTATATTGTGCATTATAATTACTTTGTGACCATTGTAATATTATATGTTAATGTCAATCAATTTCTATAAGTTATATTAAGAAAATATTGTGTTTCTTTCTCAAATAATAAAATAATAAATTCATATTGTGCAAATATTATGTACATTCAAATTATCTGTTGTCAAATGCTGTGGTGTAAAATAATGAATTCGACACATTTTAAAACAACTTAACAAATTTATTTACATCAACTTTAACAAATAACTTATTTACACTATTTACATTTAAAGTGGAAACCAAAGAAAAATAAAAATAAGGAAAAATAATAATACAAGTTTTTTTACACTGTTACTATTTCCAGAATCATAAATAGATAATTTATACATTTCCTAAATGTTTTATCAATAACATTTAATTAAGTTTATGACTTTAAATTTTAATAAAACATCATTTGTCATCAATTAATACAAGAAAAGGTTTTATGTGAGATATCATTCATGTAGCATATATGTAAATAAACAAACTTTAATAATTAAAAATGCTATTTCACTTAAGTCTTACTGCAATTTATATTATAATGTACTAGTATGTATTACATTTACTATCAGTATTACTCAAATATTAATTAATGTATAAACTGATATAACTTTGTAATATAATAACAATTATTGATTATAATTATTTATGTCATTCCGATGTGATTTCATATTACATGTCTTACCAAAATATGCAATACGTATATGTTCTTTTAAAATAATATTTTAAATTATTCAACAATTTCAAATTTTATAAAGTATTATATTAAATAAAATTCTATGATTCTTTTCTATTTAAACTATTACTCTTCTTTACTTGTTATTCTTATTCCTTCTTAAAACTTCTATCTACAAATATCATTTTAACCTTATTCAACTTCAGAAAAACAGATGACCAATTTTTTAAAAAAAAAAATAATTATCCAAACTCTCTTATACCTCATCATCTATATACGATAAACCTTCAATCAAAATATAAATTTCTACATAAAATTAACTTACTTATCTAATAAAAATAAAAAATAAAATATAGATTTTTATTATATCTCTTACTAACTTGAAAAGGAAAAAAATAAATAACTTATACTAATATAATAAATCTAATTCCTAATATTGTAACAGAAACATTAAAATTTATTCACGAAAGAATCATATAATTATTTCTAAGTTCTCATATTATGTTGTACTAAATTTACATCATCAATTTAAAATATGCATATTAAAATAAAACTGTTATTACTAATCTTATGCATGTATATTATTTAAATATTAATACATTCATTCAACAATCAAATAACATTTGGTTGATCTAAAGAAAACATAGTAAATACATCAAATTATTATTATCACATAATTTTTTACCATAAATGATACTTTAATGTACAGTCCGTCACACGATGTCCTCCAGGATTACAGTTTTCAAAATAATTTCACATTTACACTCAACAATTATTCTTTAAAATATTACGTGTTGTATAATTATAAAATAAACTTTATGCAATGAAAAGTTATATTAATATTTAGTTATTATTTTAAAAAAAATGTAAATGTACTTTTCCTATCTTTAATAAATCAATAATTAATTAAATATTTATGTTAGTTAATAAATAAAAAACATATTACATAAAATCCAACAGTGTCTTCTTTTCACCCATAATTGTTCTTTTTCCTAGGCACAAATTTTCACCAAACATTACTTCCTTTTCCGGTACATCACGTGTTTTTTAAAAGTTTTTATGAAAAAAAAATGAAAACGTTCTTTTTTTAAAAAAAATAAAATAAAAGTCAAAGTCAGTTCCACCATAAGAATAAAATAATAATTAAAATAGTTTATATGATCCAGATTCATTTCTTTAAAGGAAAATTATTTAAAAGTTATTATTTTTAGAATTAGTCTATAATTTACAAAGTTCTTATTTAATTATTTTTAATTGATTTGGATATCCACGTATATTTTATTTGCGCATTCCTTAACAAATATTTAGGTAAGATTAATTTTAGATTCTTCTGTACGACCAGCGTTCAGACTTTCTAATATAATAATTTTTTACTTATAGTTACTTCTCTACCCATTAAATTTCCAATTTATTTGCCTTTTAAAATTATCAAAATTTAGTCTTTTAAACCATAAAGACTTAACAAGGCAAGTATTTATGTAATCATTATTATTTACCATCTTTACCAAGATATATACTTAGATTTATAATTTACAAATACTTTCTTCATAAAGAAGTATTTCTCATTCTTTTAAATATCTGTTTTATAAAAATTAATTACCATCAGCTTTTAAATTTATATAAGGTCCAACATATTACTTTTATGCATCTAGTAACGCTCCTAGTTAATCCAGCGTTTGTTAAATTTTTAGTATAAAGTCTCCAATACATTTTATCCTTATACAATGTCCTCATGACTATTTGATAGTAAATTGAGCTTCGATCGAGACGATCAATAGGAAATTATAATTAAAATTAGCACTGCATATTTGTCGGTAAACTTTTATAAATTATTTTAAAAACTACTCTCTTACAATTTTAAAATGATTATGAGAGCGTCTATAATTTTACTTAGCTATTTCTAATAGCACATTTTACTTTAAAAATTACAATCACAATCCCCCTCCGAACAATTGAACCTTGGTTTTATACCAGAAGAAACTCCCCACTTGATTGGTAAATTAAACAATCAACTTGCTAGCTTATTTACATATTTTACCAACAAGACAGAATTAAAAATAAATAATGACTTTTTAAATATTTATTATTTATCACATTATTAAATTCTTAAATTAATCTTTATCGTTTATTTAAATCCACTAAACATTTTTTTAAAATATTCTTTCTTACTTAATTTCATTTTTAACTTTTATAAGATTATTTTTATAAACAAATTAAGTCTATTTTTATTCGTTATTTTTTTAAACAGTATTTTAAAAATCAGATTTAATATTTCACATTAATTATTTTTTTATTTTTATCTCGTGATAGCCAATATAATACTTATAAAATTTTATAACAGAATTTTAAAATAGTTTTGCAACTTTACTAAAAAAAAAACTCCCAAGCATGTGTGTATGTGTCTAACTAACATCTGTTTTACAACACAGCTACAAACGCTTGTAATAATCTAAAAATAAACTAACAATTTCATTTTTTAAAAATAAATATTTTTAAAATAAATAATATCTTATAACAACTTTTAAAATAATAATTTGATATTATTAAAATCAAATATTAATCTTCTATTATGTACTACTAATAATTAAAATATTTATATCCACTTATTAAATATTAATCTTTATCAACAATAAATATATGCATTTAATTTTAACTTGTCTTTTTTAAAACTTTAACTTTAAACATTTATTTATTAAATTTATTAATGCAGTATTGATCATGGCCAGTTTTCCCAACCATATACTATTATCATCCCCATTGAAACGTCTCTCTCAAACATCAGCACAATTTTCACATATCAAATACTCATAAATTACTTTAATTACACTTTTTGAAAGATTGTTATAAACAAAATTAACATCATATAGCTAAATATATCTTAAATTTAAAATTTTTAACAGATTGATACAACAATTTATGGAGACCCATACAAAAGGGCACAAATATATATATATATATATATATATATATATATATATATATATATATATATATATATATATATATATATATATATATATATATATATATATATTCTAATGGTGCCTTAGTGCATCTTCACTTCCAGATAGTATATGATATAAAGTAAAATGGGTTCTAGCTCAGTTAATAATTAATAAATAAAATATTCAACATTAGTTTTAAAATATTCACAAACTCAAATTTAAAATATGATTAAGGTTCAGTTTTTAAAAATAAATTTAATACATATTTAATATTTTCATGAGACTTGAAGTAAAAATAAAGGTGACAAGATGGATTACATTGAGCCAATATCCTACAGGATACTACCTCAATGGCATAAGAACACTATCCCCCCTTATTACTATTTCCAATAACAAACTCATAGTATTCTTACGACTTTAAAAACTTCTACTCACTAAGATTAAGCTAATAATTACATCTTAATCTTCTATTTATAATAATTTAGATTTATAAAATCTCAGGTCATAAATTTATTCTAAGTTAATTTAAAATTACAGTAGTAAAATATGAGAAGGGAATTTTATGTCATAATCTACTACACTGAAACTAATAATAATAATAATAATAATAATAATAATAATAATAATAATAATAATAATAATAATAATAATAATAATAATAATAATAATAATAATAATAATATTCTTCATTGTATAACTAATTCTGTATATCTTTTCTTTTTGCTATATTTTTATTACCATAATAAAATAATAAAATAATATAATATGATCTTATATCTTCATGTAATTATAACAACTACGGGGTAGCACTTGATAATCTGACAAACAAAAGTATGTGTGACAACTGATAGCATATAGTTTAATATACTATTGTGATAACTGATTTATGACCAATAAAACAATGTAAAATTATGATTATCTAATTAAAAGAATACCAATAAAATATTTAAATTCTAAAAATAATTCTCTATTTATTTTTTTGTGCAAAATTATTTGTTTGTTTCAATTATTATGAATATATCATGATTTCATGCAGTGAAGTGGAGAAATAAACAATTCAGACACAAAAATTTTTGAAAAACAAATTTTAACACAGTTTATTAATAACAACAAAATAAAATAAACAATTTATGTACACTATTTATAGTGGATATCTTTATTTTATACTTTACATTTTTATCTACTGGGTTATAAAAATAATTTATATTTAGTTATATCTTTATTTAGACTTAAGACAAAATAAAATGTTACCATATGGTTTCTTGTTATGGTTAACTTATTACAAATATATTTATTTTATTAGCAAAAATATTTCATCCTTAATATTATTAAACTATATTCTTCTTTAAACACATTCGTAGGAAAAACATTCTACAGAAAAAAAAATTAACTTTATAACGAGTATGGATTTCTTAGAATATTTTAAAAAAACAAATTTCATCTTTCAATGTCAAAGATGTTACATAAAATATTTATCCAAAAATTCATTACTAGATTTTAGTAGATATCACTTATTACACTTTGTTTGCTAAACACAACATATTCCCATTTAGACTTCCTTTAGTATGATATAAGTGTAATCATCAATATATTCCTGTTATTCAATGAATAAAACTATAATATGCCTATTCTTTACATCAGTTATTTTATACTATTGTATTTTAAAAATATGCAATACTTATTTTTTTTAAAAAAAAAAATAATAATAAAGCATTTAAAAATTATTAACATTTTAAAGAAAACATTTTTGTTTTAGATACTCCATTCTAAAAATTTATATTTCATTTCCAAAATAAATTCAAACATATTCTATGATTCTTTCCTTTCCTTTAGGATTCATTGGATCTTCAATTTCAAGTTATAAAATTCTATTCCTTTTAAGCAAATAAACCAATCTTATACAAAACGATAGAATAACCTAAGCTCTAAATTATTTACCATTTCTTTTCAAAATATCTTACTGAATGATGCAGTTACATGAAATAAAGATAGCAAAACAGATGTATAGGATTTAAGGAAGAAAGCTAGAGTATCACTCATAACATATCTCAAAAATCATGGCACAGTACATTAACTAGATATAGAGGTATGACCTTACCTGTCTAATATCCTCTAGTACATAAACGATGTTAAAGCTATTTCTTCAGCTTTATTAGAACATCAAATATTTAAAGAAATATAAACACTGTCCAAATAAAATGTGTACCAGTCATAGGGATTCGTTAACTATGCTGATATCTACACAAAGATTTTAAGTATTATTCACATTCCTTATAACATCCTATTTTTAAAAAACATCATCTTGGTTTCCTGTCTATCCAAGTACTTCCAAGCCACTATCTCACTATTATTTCTCGAGATTTTCCACATCTTAAATTGATAAATAACTATCTGCATTTACAAAAAACAATAAATAAAATTCACTGATAGTTAAAAAAAACAATCTCACTGTTCCACAAGAAAAGTTTGCTTATTTCATTATTATGTATGTTTAATCACATATAATCTAATCAGATAACATTTGATTATCCAATAACATAAAAAGTTTTAAAAGAATCACATAAATATTTGTTACTATGTTGGATTATATTATTAATATAAAAATCATTGTATGCATATTTTTAAATCAACCCTAATATAAAAAAATGTGTTTACATTTATAACTAAAACATTTATACTCCATTCTCACTATTCATAAGTAATCTAAAAGAAAACAAAGAATATACATTATAAACTATTAATATTCCTTATCATTACCAAATAACCTTTATCTGGTCATCATGTTCAGTAGGCTTCCTTCATACACTTGGATATAAAACATTGCATACATAAAGAAAATATACATCCATACACTTTATCTAAAAATATTCTTAGCTAAATTATTAGATTATTATATTATAAAATTATATGTTATTAACAAATTAATGTTTTATGTTTTCCTAATCTTATAAAAACAAAATTTTAGATTTAAACTAAGTTAATAAAAATAAAAGGAATCAAAACTATAATTATGTATCACTTGACAATAGTTCATGATAAGTCCAAAATGTTTCTTATTTTCTCTAGAGTTTTTAAAATGTTCTCTAATAATTATTAATCCATTTTAGTAAAGTTTATATAAAATAATCCCAGGTCTTTATTGTTCAGAATGATAATTATTAAACTGTAATATAAAAGAATTATTCCCACAAAGTTTATTCAATATTCTCTGCCGGCGCATCTGATGCATCCTCCATCTAATTTAACTTTAGTTATCCGATAAAACTTTAAAATACTATTTGTATTTTCATGGATCCATCTTTTTATTTAATGATATGTTCACTTTTTTATATAGGTTTCCATTCTTAATAAAGTGCTTTAAAACAAATACTTCTAAAGATGCATTTTTAATATTTCTGAGACTAGAAGTTTTATATATCACAACGCTTTTAATAAAATCTCTGTAATTTCTTCCTTTAATTCTTTCAAGTTATATATATATATATATATATATATATATTGAAGGAAACATTTTTTCTATATATATATATATATATATATATATATAGAAAAAATGTTTCCTTCAAAAAGGACCAAACATTTTATTTATTTCATTATGATATTCTATAATAATTCATAAGATATAAGTATCTTATTCTTTTTTTAAAACTCCTGGATAAGCTTATAAATAATGCTTCATAAATTTTTTTAGATGGCAAATAGCTTTTCCATTGCATAAATATAATGTCTGGGTTTTTAATGTACTAAAACAGTTCTTCAGTTAAGCATTAATGAAGCTGTATCAGCAAATATTCCAAACATTTTTACATTATTAGAATTTATATACATTTTATTTCGAAGTATATCCATCTTTCATTGCGGAGTTCTAGGTTAAACTTAGAATAAAATAATCCTGGTAAGCAAACTGTTAAACTTAGCAAATCAGTTTCACGAAGTTTCTAAAATATATTATATTTTAAATTCTCTTTTGCAAAATACTTCTTAAAAATATCAATTAGTTTTTGCAAATAAAACGATAAGAAGGTACTACAAATTGACTAAAATAAAAATTTAAAAATACTATCTCTTTGATAGCTACTAATATACCTTTCTCTGGTTTCAATCCATTATTAATCTCCCCAGATAAATCAGTTACAATGATATTTATACCTTGCAAGAATACCTTATTCTATTGGTTAATTCTTACTTTTAGCTTGAGAACAAATTTACATATTTTGCAAACTTGCAGAATTAAATTTTTAAAATAAAAATTTATGATGTAATACACCCAAAATATTATTTAAAATATTACTTTTAAATCAATTATTACTTTATCAAAATTATTTGAACATTTAAAATAACTTTTAAAATAATTTTTAATAACCTATTCCACTCTTAATATTCAATTTATCTAGTTTTATTTAAACAAAATATTTTTTTTTTTTTATTATGACTGTATTCGTCTTGATTACATTATTTAAAACATTTAGAAACATTTTATAACAACTATTTAATATTCACTTCTATGATAGATAGTAATTATATCCAGTTCTATAACACAACTTTTAAATATTTCAAACTTTGTTATTTTAAATACAAACAAGCATGTGTGTGAACGTATGTAGTATACAAGTCACATGATTACTAAAATTTAAGGCAGACGATTTTCAATCTATTTCTCTGTCTGTATTTATAAAATTGCTACAGTTATTATATTAAATAACATAATTATAAAATTTTGGAAGAACAATTTAAAAAATATAAAACTAAATACAATTTTCACTATCATAAAGCTAATTCTTTAAAATATACGATTTTTATTAGATTATTAAATATGACTTTATAAATTTAAAATATAACATTTACTTCTATAAGTTTAAAACTATTAAAATTTAACATTTAAATATTTATAGCTGTGTTATTTTATATGGCCAGCTTTTGCAATCATATGCAACAATATTTTCAGCTTTATATAACTATTTTTAAATGATTCGCTATAATTTTATATACTACGTATTTGCTTTAGCTTCAAATTGTACTTTATAATATAATTGACAAACTATAATTAACATATCAAAAGAACATATTCTAAAATTTAAATTTTTTAGTAATTTACTATAATTGACTATTTATGACCTATAGAAAAGGGCACAATATATATATAATCAGGTTTTAACGTGATTAAAACTTGTTTTTGTTTTTCATATATATATATATATATATATATAAAACCATAAATATATATATATATATATATATATATATATATATATATTGTTTAAAATCTGAAACTATTGGACAAAATCTGAATTACGATTTAAAATTTTTAAATCCAAGATATTTGATATTTTATTAGTATAAAATAGGTTTTTAGTACCAAATATTTATATACTCCAATTTATATTATTAAAATTATTATATTATAATAAAAATATATTTCTCATAGATGTCGTCAAAATAACAGGTTTATTAATTTAATATAACTATAGCTTAAAATATCTTAAGTCAAAAATGTTTAATTGTAATCTGTTTATAGATTTTTTACATCGGCAAATTTTAAATTGAAGCAATAGTTGTCATGCTTAACCTTATATTATCAATAACAATAAAAAATGGGTAATTTCTTTAAAGTTTGAAAAATTTAATAATCATAATTTTTAATTATTCATACGTAAAATTGATTTATAAAATAAATATCTTTCTACTAATTATTAAAATTTAATAATGTCTTTAGTGGCATATTGATAGTTAATTTCTTGCGTATCTGGGCTAGTAAAGGTATCTAATTCATCACCAGTCCAACTAATCCTTCAATATAGGTCAATGAAGAAGTATCTAGCTATACTTAGATGAGGACAAACAAAAACAAACACCATTTCAAACCTTCACCACTTTGTAATTGGCCAGAAGCGCTTAATCATGAAATAAAGATTGCTTTACATTTTACTGTAATTAATTACTTTATTTTTTATAGCTAGTTAATCGAATTTTTAAAATTATATCCTTGTTTATACGTAATTGGCCAGAAGCGCTTAATCATGAAATAAAGATTGCTTAGACAAATGAAAGATGAAATTGCTGTACGTAATTTTGGTTATGGTAATAGAAATGAGAGAGAACATAGACTTCTGGAGTTTGCAGAAAAAGAAATAAAACTTCAAATTATGAATTCATTTTTTGAGAAAAATGTTAAAAGGAAATGGACATGGAAGCATCCAAATGAAGATACAGCAGAATTGGATTATATTTTGACTAACAGAAAATACATATTTCAAGATTGTAATGTTCTTAATAAATTTAACACAGGAAGTGATCATCGATTAGTAAGGTGTAAGTTACATGTTAATGTAAAACTAGAAAGACAAAAATTATTAAGAAAAACAATATTTATAGTTGATATTCCTAATCTTCAGAAACATTCTAATGAATTTAAATTAGAACTTACAAATAGGTTTCAAGTGTTAGGAGATTTTGAACATGATTCAGATTTGAATGAAATTAATATGAAAATAACTGATACACTTTTAAAAACTGCAACATACATAGCTGGTAGAAAAAAGCAGCAATTGACTAATAAAATTTCTACTGAGACTAGAGAATTTATGAAAAAAAGAAGGAATATGAAGATATACAAAAATGATGTATTAAAAAGAATTGAATATCTCGAATTTTGTAAAATGGTACGGAAAAGAGTTGAAAATGATATAAGAAAGTATAACTGTGAAATAGCAAGGAAAGCTGTAGAAGAAAATAAAAGTCTCATAAATGTTAAACAACATTTTGGTATTGGTAGGAAATTTATATCTGCAATAAGAAAAACAGATAGAATTATTACTAAAAAGAGAGATGACATCATGAAATTGGTAAATGATTTTTATCAAGAATTATATAGTAATAAAGAACAAGTACCTCCTATATCTATTACATCTTCCAAATTGCCCAGAATTTTAAATGAAGAAGTGAGACATGCAATTAAGTGTATGAAGAAAGGAAAGGCTCCAGGAAATGATGGAATTATAATTGATATATTAAAAGAAGCAGGTGAAGAAATAGAAACAATTTTAGCAAAGTTATATACCAAATGTCTAAATGATAAAGATGTACCGAAAGATTGGAAGAATGCAGTAATAATATTAATATTTAAAAAAGGTGATAAAGAAGATATTAGAAATTACAGACCTATCCACCTTTTATCAGTTTTATACAAAATTTTTACCAAGATAATTACAACTCGTCTATAGAGAACATTGGATTTCCAACAACCAAGAGAACAAACTGGATTTAAAAGTAGTTTTAGTACAGTAGATCATATCCAAGTATTGAGAGAAGTTATAGAAAGGACAAAGGCATTTGATTCTATAAACATTTCTTCAGTGAATAAAGCATTGGATCATCAAGGTATAGATCCAGCATATTGTCATATTTTAAAGAATATTTATAAAAATGAGACAGCAACAATTAGATTACATAATGATACTGGAAAAATCAACATTGAGAAAGGTGTAAGACAAGGTGACTCCATATCTCCAAAACTCTTTACAGCAGTGCTGCAAGAAGTATTTTGTGGATTAAAATGGGAAACTAAAGGAGTGAAAGTAAATGGAGAGTATTTAAGTCATTTAGATTTCGCAGATGATGTAGTTGTTTTTGCAAATAATGCTTCAGAGCTGCAGGAAATGTTGCAGGAGTTAGCAGATGAAAGTAGAAAAGTAGAACTAAAGATAAATGTTAAAAAGACTAAAGTAATGTTTAATCGATTTGCTCAAAATATGAAAATAAAGATTGATTATGAAGAATTAGAAGAAGTTAACAGTTACAAATACCTTGGTCAGATTATTAATACAGATGGAAACATAATGGAGGAAATTAATCATAGAATTAAACTTGGTTGGAGTGCTTTTGGTAGAAATAACTTGTTACTAAAAGGAAATATGCCTATGTGTTTGAAAAGGATGGTTTTTAACAAATGTGTTTTACCAGTTCTTACTTATGGAGCTGAGACTTGAACACTTAATAGAAGAGCAATACAGAGACTTCAGACCACTCAAAGGAGTATGGAGAGATGTATGTTGGGAGTAACAAGAAAATATCGAAAATGCAATGTATGGGTAAGAGAACAAACAGGTGTTACTGACCTCATTGAAAAAATTAAAAGATTGAAGTAGAGTTGAGCTGGTCATATTGTTAGAAGAGATGATAATAGATGGACAATTGAAATTTTAAACTGGATTCCAAGAGATTGTAAAAGACCCAGATGTGAGATGGATGGATGAAATAAAAAAATGTGCAGGAGTGTTGTGGAGAAGAGAAGCTAAAGATCGGAGAAGATGGATTAAACTTGGAGAGACCTTCATCCTGCAGTGGATTGATAATGGTTGATGATGATGATGATGATGATACGTATTAAATCATTTTTTTAGACAATGTCTAAAAATATTTGCATTAGCAAAATTTAATCCAATAATCAAACAGTGCTAAAAGTCGTAAATAAATTTTTGAAGAGATTTAATGACATTAATATTGATTTAAACCGACTGTGTTATTTTTTTTAAAAAAATTGTGTGTGTGTTTTTTTAATAAAAATAAAAACAGGGAAAAATCTATTACTTCTACAAAAAAATGAGTTCCATCAATCACTATTGTTTTGTAAAAATAATTATTGATTAAATTATTTTCAACTTTCTGTTTAAAAGCATGTAAATTCATAAAATATAAAACTCAAATAGTTACAGTATTTTAATATCGAAAAAAAAAACAAAAACAAACAACTTTATAGTTTACTTATAAACAAATATCATGTTAATTTTTATTTTTGATATCGACAATGTTTTGTCAAATATTAATAATTAAATTAAAAACTTCTGACTTTGTAATTAAATTTTATATTTTACATGCTAGGCAAATATCTTTCCAAAGACCCCCAAAGACAAACAGCGAAAAGGAATACATTATCAATGATGCTTGCCAATAGCCAGGTGATGTAGACTTTTATTGTTTTCCACCCTTCTTTTTCACTCTAAGAATAACTAATCGCTTATTTTTAAATCAATATTGGATAACAAGTTTGACTGATTATGAATTGTCTAGATGATAAAATTCGTAAATCTATCCTGATCATATATTCAAACTTTACTCATAATCATGATAGATTGCATTAACAATTACACTATGGGTCTCTCATTATATATATATATATATATATATATATATATATATATATATATATATATATATATATATATATATATATATATATATATATATAATATCTAAATTGGAATATAATAAATACAAATAAAACATGCATAATGTTTTTCATCTATGCTTATTTGGATTTCCATTTTCAATTTCAATTATATATATATAACAATGGGTTATAGAAAAGAATTTGCTGTTAACTGAAAAGTAGATCCTTTGATTCCTCCTGGTGGCCTTAAAACAAATCCTAATGTCTAATCCATATGTTCTTGTCATTGCAGCTGTTTTACTATGTGATAATTTATATAGCATATGAACATGGATGGAGTGCTCACCATCATGTATTTTTCAGTGTGATGAATTTACTGGCTTTTTATCTCTGATTTTACAGCAAGAAATACTTGGTCTTTCTTTTCAGTTACCTGATAGTTCTTAACTAAAATATCAGTTGAGTTTTACTGAAGACAATATGAATGTGTGTGTGAATGTAAAAAAAAAAAAATTAAAAGACATTTACAATCATGACACACACACACACACAAATAATGGTTCTTATTCTCAGGAGGCTGAAAGTCACCAGCCAAGGCAGCAGTGAGTGGCTAAAGGTCAAATATCATAAGAATCCCTTGAATGGGGATCCAGGCTGCCATTTGATAATGACCTTTTATTTAAGTACATACAACTGCAGATTCCTTTCAAGTAAAGGAAGTTTGCAAAAATTAAAATAATTAGCTCATATTAATTGGGACATTATTGGACTGAGTGAAATTAGAAGAAAATGTGAAGAGATAATTGATTTAAAAAGTTGATATACTCTACTACAAAGGCAAAAATATTGGAAGTACAAGTGGAGTAAGATTCATTATAAATAAAAAGTGGAACATCAACATTATGGAGACTGATGGTGTAACATAGAGAGTGACAAGGTTAATTATTCAACTTAATAGTGAAACAGAGAGATCGAAGAACCAATCTTAGTTTCATGTGTTTAAGTACGGTAATTCGAACTACTATTCGCCCGCAATGGGATTTTTCCATTTCAAGACACAAAAATTGAGCTATGTATATTTTATGTTTTGTAAATAAATATGTAAAGATTCCGTGCATAAATGTCACAAATCATGAAATAATATTCGTGTGTGCGTGGTTTGTGAATTTATATCAGCTTAATTTAAAAGTTTCATTGCGGGTGTATTTGCTTAAATTTTAGCCTTTTAGAATTATACAAAGTCGTTTAAAAATACTGATCAAAAGTCACATTCCTTTGATCAGTGGTTTTAATTAAAATCTGTATTGTACAAATGTATAGAGTAATTGAGTTGTATTCGAAATTAGATAAGGAATTTATATTTGTAATTACTTTGTCAATTTAAAATTGCGTATTAAAGTTAAAGATAGCTGAAAACGGAACAATGGAAATGGATAATTGATATTGTATGGTCAAGCTGGATTGCTGAAGGCTAGAGAAAAGTAGGCGGAGCCTAAAACAAAAACCAGACAGAAAGGTCAACCATGGCCATCGTAGAGAAAACTAACATTCTAACTTTTGACGTGGCTGGGAGTAGATCGCCTCAAAAACAGCAAAGCAGTTGCTAGAGAAATCTCTCCAACTTTTGTTAAGAAGTCCACCAATAAACCGTAATGTCGATGGGCTAAGTGCCAGGAGCTGATCTCTGTCCCGCCAATTTGAATCTTTGTACCACTGACTGATCATGTTTTATGTGCTTCACAATTTCCAGCTTCCAATCTCCAAATTGACTATGCCTTCCAAGTAGATTTCAAATGCGTGCCTACGTTCGTCAGAAATACCATCGTGAGAAGCCAAGAAGGATGAAGAAGGAAGGGTAACTGTGTTACATGAACTTTTAACTTTCTCCCGAGCTTAATGTTATAAGTTAATCTGTCAATCAAATGAATCACATGTAAGTTTTTTGTTTCGTTTATAACGCTACTGTTTCAAACCTGTCAGTAAATTTTCTTTTCTCCTTTTCCTCTGCTCTAGTCTTTAGAAAATAGTTTGTAAATATTGTATCTACTAATAATAATTCAAATGAAGACATTTATATTTTTTTTTCCTATTTACTTATGCTATAAACAAACGATGCCAATAGAAATATTTCCCAACTCTGTTTAAAGCTAGTTTATAATATTGATTATAGTTATTTTAAAAGGAAGTTCGTTGTTAAAGTAAAGATTATTTCATATATTGAGTTGGCAGATATTAAATCACTTTATTATGTTTTTTTTAGTTGTCATACTATTGTAACCGATACTTCAATCTTAAAAATGTAAAGGGTTTTAAGTTTATTATCTTAGTTTCCTACATGAAATGAGAAATAGTTCTCAGTGTATAATTTGTTATAATCACTACCGCCTGAACGATCTGGGGGAGTTAGGGGTTTCAGAGTAAACTTCATTAATTATTGCTTTCGCGGTAAGTTTGATTCTGCCCTGTTTTATTGGAATAGTTATATCAGCCTGTTGCGTAGAAATAGACGAATTGATTACTCAGGTTTGGTAAAATTCCTTTTCAAATCCACTTCAAGCACTCGTCCTCGATGACTGTGGCAATGCCTTCCCTTCGCCGAAGTTAGCGTCTCACCATACTACCATATGGGGAAGAAAGCAATTCTTTCCCAGGTTATCTCTTGGATCACCGGGTTTTGAAATGATCCCAGCTGGTTGTAGTGTCCCGTAACTACTTGGGGGCATTAAGCCTTGTCAAAGTACAAGCCGCCCGGTATTCCTTTGATGCACCGCAAGTGATTACTGTAGGGCTCTTCAATCTAGGCAACCATTAGTACATCAATCACCCTCCAACTATTCGTACACGCAACGGTTCGAATCTATTCGAATAAAATAACTTAATAAAAATCGTAGATAAATATTTTCAATGCTCAAATGCTCTGATTCCCTTAGCCACCCATCAATCATTTCACTACACAAATATTGGTATGAGTTTGTTTACCAGGTAAAATGATTACTAAAGACTAGTAGCTAATTATAATAGAATATTTATGGAAATCTTACCGTACTTTTGAATACTATATTTTTATGCTCTCTATTTGTTATTAAACAATTTATTTACTCTAATTTTGTGTCTTTCACCTCATTACTCTCGAAGTCTATTTAGTCACCTACTGTCTGTATTGACAACTTAAATATATACATTACATTAATGACCGTACCGATATCCAGAGTATAATAGATCTATATATAAAACTGTAAGTAATTTAGTCTGTGTTCTGAGTTGAGCTAGTAAAGGGATAACCCCGTGCTGTTATAAAGTCATCATCGGTTGGTCATGCCAGGGTTTGGGTTTGAATTTCGTTGGCGTTTTGGAATTTATTCTTAAACGTGGACTGGGTTTGAACCCGGGTACTGTGTATGAGTAAGCGTGGTGGATTTATACCAGTACAGTTAGTAAATTTTTGGATGCTCTCCGTGGTGCTCCGCTGAAGAAATCTCCCACACCCTGCAGAGTGAACGAGAGTAAACAGTTAAATTATAAAAATATTCGATTTTTTTTGTTTGTCATAATATTGATATGTATTTGGCGTATTAAAATGCGCAAGTTAAAACGATAGTTGAGTAAAGCAAGGATATAAAATTTGTTTTTCCTTACACCAAGTTTCAGTAAACAGTCTACTTCCACATATCGTTAAGAAACAGAGTGAGATTTTTTGAAAAGAGAGCGGAAGCGATTTGGTGCGTTTATTTAATTAAAATAAACGAGTGTTATTCCATAATTTTTTTTGCGAGTTCATTCTTGTTGTTTGAAATTTTTCAAGAAAAAAAGTAAAGAAGTAGAATTAATTCCAGGTCTTAAAAATAAAAACACATACATATATATATAGTGTAATATAAAAATCTTATCAGAGTCAGAGTTAATATTAATCGTCCCCTATATAAAGCATTAATCTTGAATCAAATGATTATTAGGTCATGTAAAAAGTATATATTTGGGGATCAGTGGATTAAAGTATCTATTGGTCACATGTTGCTGGCTGGCACCTTTCAAATAAATTTGTCAGCAAATATGTGTGTCCATACAGCAGTGGTGAGTTTTGTTGGGTTCAAAAGAGAGAATGGTGGCATATATATATAGAGAGAATTACTGACAGTAGTACAAAAATAATATTGTGTTATATACCCATTATTAATATGTTTATATTATAGGACTGAGGACAACAGTGTGAACTGGGTGAAATAAAGTTTTTTCCCTTTATTCTTTTAGTAATGATTTAAGCATGTCATTTTGTATATACCTAAAAAAAAAAAAAAAAGAAAAAAGAAAAAAATATTAACAGTGAAAAGTTTAGATAACAGAAACCAGTCGGAACGTAGGTGAAAAAAAGAGAAAGGAAGGAAGCCACACAAACAGTATCAGCAGCGGGGAAGGATTTGGCAATAGGATCAGGGATCAGTATCTTTATGTTATATATACAAATCAAATTATTTTACAAAACTAACTCTTATGCTGAAGACACTTATAAATAAAAACAAAGAGAAAATGGCAGAAATAGAAGGAAACAATAATTCATCCGCAACTGGCGCAGAGACATCTGACACATCCAGTGATCACGAAATTGTGTTCAAGAAATTTCCCGATAAAAAAAAAAAGTTTTGGTCGATTAGATAGGAAAACCAAACAGAGGGAGCACGATTGTGATGCGAAGTTTGACGCGATCCTTGAGGAGATAAGAGAGGACAGGAAGATTATGATGGCGATGATGGAGCGTATGTTAAGGGATGAAGAATGGCGTATGGGGACGGATGGTAAAACAGGTAGGGAAGATAAAGCTAATACCAGTGCAAGGAAGGGAGAAGAGGACCAAACCATCCCGATGGAATTAGAAACCCAGAGCGAAGTAGCCATCGAAGAAAAGACAGGCCAGGACCTAGACATTGGAAATGTTGAGTTGGAAAGGCAAACTGATGCGCAGGGCCAAAGTGAAAACCTAATAGCGGCAATGGGAACTAGTAACAAAGGAAAAGGGATAAAAAGAGAGCAGGCAGTGCACCCACCAATAAGGATGATTAACATCCCTCACTTCGGATCATCTATCCAGATTCAGACATTCAGAGGCGACCCCGGGGAAAATCCAGCCGTGCATCTGGACAGCATCAAAGAATTTCTGTGCTTCCACCCGATGACCGAAAGGGAGAGAATAACGGTAGCCAGCCATTATCTGAGGGAAGCTGCGAAGGCGTGGTGGAAATTATTAAAACAACCACCGAGTACTGTACGAGGCTATGAAGAAGCTATTTTGAAAAGGTATTGGAGTGTGGAGAAGCAGGAGGGACTTTTACACAAGTTCTCGAATTTGAAATATGATGAGAGTGGCAGACAGAGTTTTGCAGCCTTCTTCACGCACCAAGCGATGATATTTAAATCTCTCACCGCTTTTGGCTACATGGAGCAGCACATTACCCATATCGTCGTGCATAACCTACCACCGTGGGTGCAAAGGATAATGCTGGGGATCTGCCCTATGTCGTTCGAAAAAACTGTGGAACTGCTAAACCAGATTGACTATGGGGACTTGTATCCAACAAAAAGGGAATGGGAGCAGTGTAGTTACAATACCAGGCCGTTAAAACCTTATATACCTCCCGACCCAGGGAGAAAGTAGAAACTACAATAAATGATAACCCGGTAAACGACCACTGTGAAATGTCTATGATGATGAGTAAAAGAACAACGGATTAATACACCCAAATTTGATAAATGTTAGGTTCGAACCCTCACCCAGACTGTTCTCCAAAGTCGATCAATTCTGTAAGAAATGTTAACCAGTGAATTATGTATAAACATTTTTTTTTGTTATTTTTTTTAAAGTGAGAAGAAATGAAACAGACAGATCGAAGAACCGATCTTAGTTTCATGTGTTTAAGTACGGTAATTCGAACTACTATTCGCCCGCAATGGGATTTTTCCATTTCAAGACACAAAAATTGAGCTATGTATATTTTATGTTTTGTAAATAAATATGTAAAGATTCCATGCATAAATGTCACAAATCATGAAATAATATTCGTGTGTGCGTGGTTTGTGAATTTATATCAGCTTAATTTAAAAGTTTCATTGCGGGTGTATTTGCTTAAATTTTAGCCTTTTAGAATTATACAAAGTCGTTTAAAAATACTGATCAAAAGTCACATTCCTTTGATCAGTGGTTTTAATTAAAATCTGTATTGTACAAATGTATAGAGTAATTGAGTTGTATTCGAAATTAGATAAGGAATTTATATTTGTAATTACTTTGTCAATTTAAAATTGTGTATTAAAGTTAAAGATAGCTGAAAACGGAACAATGGAAATGGATAATTGATATTGTATGGTCAAGCTGGATTGCTGAAGGCTAGAGAAAAGTAGGCGGAGCCTAAAACAAAAACCAGACAGAAAGGTCAACCGTGGCCATCGTAGAGAAAACTAACATTCTAACTTTTGACGTGGCTGGGAGTAGATCGCCTCAAAAACAGCAAAGCAGTTGCTAGAGAAATCTCTCCAACTTTTGTTAAGAAGTCCACCAATAAACCGTAATGTCGATGGGCTAAGTGCCAGGAGCTGATCTCTGTCCCGCCAATTTGAATCTTTGTACCGCTGACTGATCATGTTTTATGTGCTTCACAATTTCCAGCTTCCAATCTCCAAATTGACTATGCCTTCCAAGTAGATTTCAAATGCGCGCCTACGTTCGTCAGAAATACCATCGTGAGAAGCCAAGCCAGATGAAGAAGGAAGGGTAACTGTGTTACATGAACTTTTAACTTTCTCCCGAGCTTAATGTTATAAGTTAATCTGTCAATCAAATGAATCACATGTAAGTTTTTTGTTTCGTTTATAACGCTACTGTTTCAAACCTGACAGTAAATTTTCTTTTCTCCTTTTCCTCTGCTCTAGTCTTTAGAAAATAGTTTGTAAATATTGTATCTACTAATAATAATTCAAATGAAGACATTTATATTTTTTTCCTATTTACTTATGCTATAAACAAACGATGCCAATAGAAATATTTCCCAACTCTGTTTAAAGCTAGTTTATAATATTGATTATAGTTATTTTAAAAGGAAGTTTGTTGTTAAAGTAAAGATTATTTCATATATTGAGTTGGCAGATATTAAATCACTTTATTATGTTTTTTTTTTAGTTGTCATACTATTGTAACCGATACTTCAATCTTAAAAATGTAAAGGGTTTTAAGTTTATTATCTTAGTTTCCTACATGAAATGAGAAATAGTTCTCAGTGTATAATTTGTTATAATCGCTACCGCCTGAACGATCTGGGGGAGTTAGGGGTTTCAGAGTAAACTTCATTAATTATTGCTTTCACGGTAAGTTTGATTCCGCCCTGTTTTATTGGAATAGTTATATCAGCCTGTTGCGTAGAAATAGACGAATTGATTACTCAGGTTTGGTAAAATTCCTTTTCAAATCCACTTCAAGCACTCGTCCTCGATGACTGTGGCAATGCCTTCCCTTTGCCGAAGTTAGCGTCTCGCCATACTACCATATGGGGAAGAAAGCAATTCTTTCTCAGGTTATCTCTTGGATCACCGGGTTTCGAAATGATCCCGGCTGGTTGTAGTGTCCCGGAACTACTTGGGGGCATTAAGCCTTGTCAAAGTACAAGCCGCCCGGTATTCCTTTGATGCACCGCAAGTGATTACTGTAGGGCTCTTCAATCTAGGCAACCATTAGTACATCAATCTTAGATCTCATAGTTATATGAAACCACCCTCCAACTATTCGTACACGCAACGGTTCGAATCTATTCGAATAAAATAACTTAATAAAAATCGTAGATAAATATTTTCAATGCTCAAATGCTCTGATTCCCTTAGCCACCCGTCAATCATTTCACTACACAAATATTGGTATGAGTTTGTTTACCAGGTAAAATGATTACTAAAGACTAGTAGCTAATTATAATAGAATATTTATGGAAATCTTACCGTACTTTTGAATACTATATTTTTATGCTCTCTATTTGTTATTAAACAATTTATTTACTCTAATTTTGTGTCTTCCACCTCATTACTCTCGAAGTCTATTTAGTCACCTACTGTCTGTATTGACAACTTAAATATATACATTACATTAATGACCGTACCGATATCCAGAGTATAATAGATCTATATATAAAACTGTAAGTAATTTAGTCTGTGTTCTGAGTTGAGCTAGTAAAGGGATAACCCCATGCTGTTATAAAGTCATCATCGGTTGGTCATGCTGGGGTTTGGGTTTGAATTTCGTTGGCATTTTGGAATTTATTCTTAAACGTGGACTGGGTTTGAACCCGGGTACTGTGTATGAGTAAGCGTGGTGGATTTATACTGGTACAATAGCAGATACCAAATGTAGATAATTGAGGTTTATGTCTCAACAAGTTTTTATAGTAATGAAATAGTAGAGGATTTATTTTTATATGAATGTAAAAAAGGATTTTGATCAGACCAAACAACATTTTAAAATTGTTATAGAATGCTTTAATGCTAGAATTGGTAAACAATTGAAAGATGAAAGTACTGTAAATAAATTTGGTTATAGTAATAGAAATAAGAGAAGACATAGATTTGTGGACTTTTTTTTGAATTGGTGTTGCCAACTCATCTCAAATACTTTATTGTGGAAAAATTTAAAAAGAAATGCTGATTGCTCTGTTCAAAGAGCTAGAGGCCCCAGGAATCCAAGCACATCTGAATAAAAGAAAGACTAAAGACTCACATCCAAGGCTGATCCTATAAGAAGTGATGATTATAGTATCTACAGTGCCTCATGACTCAATTCATTATGGGAAAGTAAATATCAGAGAATAGAAAAAGCATGAAAAAGCTTTTTGGATTCAAAGTCATAACTGCCTATGAATATATTCAAGCAACAACTAGTTTATATCTATAGTATAAATTTACTATCATTTTAACAATAATTTTGAAAATAGTAACCAAGCTAATTGAAGAAAATTTGTATCCATAATCAGTATGCTTTAAAAGACAGTTTTTTATGAGATTATTGTCAAGGAAATTCATGTGTTATAATCAATATGTCATATATACATATACTTGACCATAGTATGTGCTTAAAAACTAATTAACAGTGCTTCCAAATGGAGGAACACAAAAATCGGTGATATACAACCAAATTTATTAATAAATATTGACATTTTTCATTTTTTAACCTTCTCTCTTTCTCCTCAAATATCAAATAAGGTATTAGCAATTAAAGGTTTTGCTTATTACTAAATATTGTTATTATTATGCTATTTTTATTATTTTATTTTATATTCAATATATGTACATCAATATATATATATATATATATATATATATATATATATATATATATATATATGTTTTAACAGGCACACACACCATTACATTATTTATTTTAAATATTTAGACATTAAAAAGAAAAGTTCGCATATAAAAACTTTTTTAAGAAATAAAAAATTGAAAGTTAAAAGTCATTTAAACTTTATATATATATATTGTAACGGTAAGAAAAGTAGAGCTGCTTTAACCTAACCTAGAGATGCACATAAAGGGGGTTCGAACCTCACCTACTCCTCTAGATTGCTACTAAGTGACTTACTCCCCAAACCTCACTAGAATTTAATCTTAATGTATGCCCGGGGGTCAGGGAGAGAAGAGACCATGAAAAGAAATTTTTACATTTATAATGATCAGATGTACATACGTATATTACAAAAGAAAACAATACTAAGTGGTTTTATTTATAGTGAATGAAAGATAACACAAACTTTTATTATTTACATTAAAAGAATTCATACAATGTTTTATTAATAGTGTCACAGGCTATTTTCACTGCAACCGGATAGACATATTTGAAAAATCCATTGATCGTAATGATAAGAACAGACAAAATTTTACATTATCATTTCTTTCTTTAAAATATTCCAGCCAATGGAAGTGTTACGTAAAAGAAATCAAGAGAGAGAGAGATGATTCATTAACTCTGTGGTTGGAGAACATAGAAATAAATAGGTGGTCAAACTCAACTAAACACTTTGGATAGGTTTAAATCACCACCCTACTTATGATTTAAGAAGAATGATAAAGTGATCCCAGCAGGAATTTCCAGCTATAATTGAAACATTTTGATGATATTTTGAGAAAGATTTCCTAATAAATATAAATATATAAGACCATGAACACAGGCGATAGCATATAGTGGGCTGTGAGGCTCGAGACATAACAGTTACCAAGAGGTTACCACAAGACCAGATAGCTCTCCGTCTCTAAACTAGGTTAGAGAGAAAATGGAATCCATTTGCTAAATGTGTGACCCGGATTCAGGATTGGAGTTTTTGTTGCTTATGTCCAGTTACATACATTTCAGGAACTGAGATCAACATGAGATCCCGAACAATTTATTTATTTTTCAGAAGGTCCAAATGTAGGTATGTTAACCTAAGCAAACTTGGCAAAAGAAGCACTGTAATTTATGCTGAGCGGCCCAGTAGATCACCCGAGGCACGATATCATATAAATATGGTCAACGACCTTTAAATTTAAAAAGAAACCCTCTGCAAAAACATATATATATTACGAATGCTCAACTATCACCGAAAAATCCGCAGAAAATAGTAACTTCCCTTTTCATAAAATTCAGATCACTAAACAAGAGGGTGGATATTTTATTGATTTAGTTGAAGTTTAACCAACATACCACAGAGCAAATGCGATTTAACAATTTTTAATACATATACATATTGTTAAAATGTACTCTCTCTTATTACTAAAATATAAATGCAAACGTTTTATTTCACGCTCTTTAAAATATAATTTTAACTTAATAACCCTTCATTGACTAAAATATACAGGCATTTGATAAGGATCTTTCTTTTATATATATATCAAATTAAAATATTGAAAGTTTTCTAATAAAATATTTAGCAATTAAATCTTGATTTTAAAAATAGAGTTGTTTGCACTTTCTATGATTTGCTTCCTTTTCTTTCCAAAATATCTATATAAAATAAATACCTTAATTACTGGAGTATAATGACGGAAAGCTAAATGAAGTAATTTTCAATTAAATTTATAAAAGCTATCACCGCCATTATATATATATAATAATCCCACCCATTACAATATAAAAAAAAAGAAAGCAATTAATGAAATACCATTTTACAAGATATGAATACCTAGATTTAAAAAAGAACATATATAAAAAAAACATAACTCTAGAGTGTATTTGTAAATTACAAAGAGATTTTTTATGTGAATTTATGGTAACGTTACCGATAACTCGATGGGTGGGCCAAAATGAGTTCATTTGATGTTTCCCTGCACGTCTTCTCGGTTCTTCAAATTTGTTTTTCCATGTTTTTGAGGGCAGATTTTCACAGATACAGGACAGATACTTTTGTTCTCTGGCTGGCTTACATGATTATGACTCCTGCATCAGGAACAGCTCATGGAGAGCAAAGGCAAAAAAGTTACCCCTGCATTTTTGCAGAGCAACACATTTCTGGATTCTTTTATTTATATGCTGAAAGAATAGAGTGCAGCTTGAAGTAAGTACAGCAAGCAAGAGTTCGCTATATTGTCCAATCTTTCAGCAAAATTTCTTCCAACAAAATTCTTAAGATTTCTCTCTGACCTTCAGCACAGGTTACCAGCAAGCATAATACCCAGAACAAAAGAAAAGTTCTTTATTTATACCCTTTTTCCATTATGTTTTTAATCTGCTAATAAATAGTGAATCATGCCCGTTGTTTCAAATTTTTCCTGTTATCTATTTTTATCTAATTCAGAAAAATGTTTTACTAATTAAATTCCTTTTCTTAATGGATTCTATTTAATTAAGAAAATTTTCATCGAATTCTACCAAATATATTTTAAAAATAATTGCAATTATAATTTTAACTTTCTATATTTTATTTTATTAAATCTTTTAATTTAGGCAACTATTTGAGAAAACGATAAATTTAATTTGAAAAAGAAACATACATTCACTGTGGTTGGACTTAGGGTCTTAGTTAGTCCACAGTGAATGGTGAAGCCAGCATATATATATATATATATATATATATATATATATATTGTACCGGTCAAAAAGAAGCCAACACATCAACAAACCCAAACTCAAAGTCGGATTCAAACTCAGGTGGTTCAAACTGAATTCAAACCCAACTCACGAGCTCAGATCATATCAATGGATGACATATATCGACGGTACATGACTATGCGCCAAGGAACTAGCTCAACGGATGATGATGATTAATGAGACTCCTGATCTAACTCTAATAAAGTATAATAAAATAACTAACAATCTTTATAAGTCAACTCATATATATATGTTCGGGTTGCCAATACAGACAGTGAGCATTAATATTAAAATAATTTGAATAAGAAAGAAAGCTTAAAAAAAAAACCCAAATGTGTTAATAAAATATTTAATAATAATTATAATTTTGTTCAACTTTTAGATTGTGATTATATAGATTACCTCTAGTCTTTAAACAGAATTTATATTTACAACAAGAATGGCAGTCCTTATTATATGCCAATACTATTACGCAATATTATATGATAAATATATGTCTATGCCCCCGACAAGAAAATAAAGGTAGATAAAGGTATTTGGCTATGACTGAAATTATTATTCTGATTCTAAAGGAAAGAATGTGAGATTTATTTTCACATTCGCAAATCAATTCACAAAGAGCAAGATACGTATTTAGGGCATAACTTTAATATTTAATAGAAAACTTATTTAATTATAAATAAACATGAATTTGTTCGACTTTAATAAAATCAAATCATCACGATTTACGAGCATGAGAGCGGGCTTTACTGGAACTGAAAAATAAACGGTACTGACGACTTATGAGCTAAGAATAAATATGAAAAATAATGGCTTATCTGTGATTTGAGAAAATAGCAGGGCTGCTTGTATTTGACAAGTCTTCGATGCCCTATATGAAGGATCCATAGAACACAGGGAAAACCAGGTCGGGTCGTAGCCTCGAACCTTTGGTGTTCCAAATATAAAACGAGCAAGTGGAGGAAGTGCTTTCTTCCTAGATAATTAAACTAATAGAAATATCACCGAGGACAAGCCTCTGAAACAGGAGATGGCTCGCGTCAGCAACGTTCGGAAAATGATGACTTGGTAAACATCGTATTTAAATAATAAAACCCAATTTATATAAAGAGTGCTCTACGTGATGACCTGATCAAGTTAAATTAAAGTCAAACATGCCTTAATCAAAAAGTATTTAATGCAATTAGAAATTATATTAATTATGCCCTAAATCCCATGCCCTTCCTGAATATTACTAGAAAGTATAAAATTTGAATTAGAATATATATATTCATTTAATTCCTTTATCAACCTTTTTGTGAAACAATAAATTAATGTGAATAAATAACTATTATAAATTCAGTAAAGTGGCCGGGAGCATAGGTTAAATTTGAGCTAATAATTTGTTGTTATTAGCCATTAATAAAATAGCAAAAATTGTACAAATCATTCAACTCGATAATTAATAGAACTGTATCAAAATAGTTCTAGTGGGTAAGAATTACTGTAAAAATAAATATAATATTATTTAACAAGGAAAATGCAACGAAGGAAATTATTATCGAGTTGAAGTTATTATTGGCATATAATAAAAAAAAATAAACAACATTAATAAATCACACAATAAATATATATATAATATAATAAATGAACCGCCATCGTAAGAAAAGAGAAAGTTAAATATTAAATTTAAAGACTAGAGATTAAGATAGAGACTTACTACATAATTTAAAATAACATTAACAAAAAGACAATTTTACAGTAGATAGCTTAAAGATGTTTTAACTTAAAGTTCAGAACTGGCCAGGTTCAAAAGGAAATATATTACCATTTCTTCATGGTTGACTTCTGAGTTTCCACAAGGCAGAGTCCAGTTGGATGAAACGTATGCGCGCATTTTGAAAATTAGATGAATAGCATTTTGATGGATTTCTCTAAGGTTTTGGCAGCTTACGATTGGTATATATATATTTTTATATTGCAGCCACATTAAAGATTTTCAGGGGACTTAAGGAACCGTAGTCAGACTCTTGAAGTTAAGCCCCCCCACCATGGTAGAAAGACTATTTTACTTCATAATTTAACTGGGCGGCTTCTTCTCTAATGAAATATATATGGCTTCTCTTAATGAGGAATAATAGCTGCTTGGAAACTTTTCCTGGGCTCTTTATACTGTATCTGATGCTTTTAGGCTAAATCAATCTTCAAAAAATTTACTAGTTGTTGTTAGATACATTCCTTTGATAAGGCTTTCAAACTCATTAACTTGAATTCATTTTCTAATTAGAAAATGAATTTTTAATATCAGAAAATGATTTTAATTAGGACCGTCCTAACATTTTAAAGACTTATCTATTTCTAATTAATAAAAACTTTAACCATTGTTTTGGAAAGAGAAAATCTGAAAGCTTATCGAAAGAATGTAGCTATTAATCACTAAAAATTTAACATATTATTTAAAAGTAAAATAAACATTCCCGACGCAATGAAACTTTCGAACAATTATATATATTTAAACATTTATAAATATATATACGCACAATCCATGCAGTTATAATATATATAAATTCATGAATAATTCTAACATGAATTTATTAATAGAAATGATTAGTTTAAATCTCAAATGAATTAATTTTAACACACATTTATAATAGTTTTTCTTTAAGGAAACTAGCGTGGACTGAACGCATAAAGCCCCATTGCATCGGAAATTCAAAGTTAGTACAAGGGTTTGAAGTTGGCTACATGTGAAAGATCATGAAGCTAGGATCGAACTTAGATCCGACTGCTTCAATATATATATATATATATATATATATGATATATGCACAGCTTCAATATATATATATATTGTACCTATATTGATATAGGCACATATAATTTTATCTAAAATTATATTATTAAAATAATATTTCGTTAAAGAAAAACATAAAATTAAACGTTGAAGAGTTTATTGCAGTTTGTTTTCGAAAAAGATAAGAATCAAATAGTTTTCTAGCATTAGTTTTGAAATAAAAAGCTACAATTGATTAATCAAAAGGGGGGAGGGGGAGTCTTGGTTTGAGAAATGAAACTAAAGGTTTACAAAAGAAAATAAAGAGTTTTTTTTATTAGTATTCGTAAAAATATAATTTAAAAAGTTAAAACATACAAATCTCTTTTCATTCAAGTTTAATTAAAGAAAAAAATAATGTTAAAACTAATATATGTGCGTATATATGTGTGATTGTCAACAATAGAATACATGTTATTATAAATAAATGAAAGTTAAAGAAGATTATCATTAAAAACATGGCAATGGCTATTAGATATTAATATAAAACAATATGTTTTTGCATGGCTATTACTAATTAAGCAATCTTTCAAAACATGTTTATCAAATGATTATCACTGGAATTTCGACAACAGATCTTTGCCAGAGATAGAAAGACAACAGGTCACAGGTATAAATAGACTTTTATCGGACAATAGTTCAGTTCACAAATTAGTTGAGTGAGTGCATTTCACAAAGTAATTGAGTAGTGCTGTTCAGAAATTAATTGAGTCAGTTAAGAAATAAAATGCAGTGTTGAGAAGATTTTGGGAATTCACACCTCTCCACAGCCTAAAAAGTCCGATGAAAACAGCAAGATCTGCCTGTGAAATAATGTCAACGTAACAACTTAGAAAATCTCAGTCAGTATTTAATTGTCTCCAATAGTAATAATCGTGAAAATCAGGAAACTCATCAAGGAAAAGTCCCAGCTGGCTGGTAAGCATTCATAATGAAAATATCCTCACCGAAAGCAGCCACCAAAGAGAACAAAATTCTACATCTACATTCAAAAGCCTAGGTAAAAACATTTGCTTATTTTGTTTATACTGTAATAGCCATTACATTGCATTAATTCATATGAATCTTTCAAGAGTTTAATTATATGAACTTTATATCATACATAAATGAACTATTGATAGGTGTGATTAAATTTCAAATGCTATGTAATACTTTATTATTATTATGTGTGTGTGAGTTAATATGTGCGTGATCATTATATCAATATTTATTAGTTAAATTAGAGTGTTCTGTTATTAAATCTATAGGAATATTTAAACTATTTAGAAATGTTAATTTAAAATATGCGTGTGTTTTATTAGAATTATAAAATGTTTAAATTTAGTAAATAAATGTTAGTTAATAAATTATCTTTAAAATTAAACTTTATTTGTCGGTCAATTCTTTTTATCAATTCTTTTATCAGTCTCCTTTTATAAATTCTTTTTACAATTCTTTTATCAAGTCTTTTAACCACTAATTAAGTATAATCTATTAGTGATTACAAACAACTGAGCTAGTCATGGATTTAGGCATTGAGTTAGTGACCACTGTTCAAAGTGCATTGTCTATTCTTTTAGTATTCTTTTAGAATAAGTAGCTGGTGCCTGTGGTTATACACAAACAAAAAAGTGCTTTGGACGTGGTGTTCAACTCAACAGCCAAGAAGAAGCTATGTCCTGGAAATGTAATGTTAGTTATATACTTTATAGCTATCGTTTGGGCATACATACTCTCCGAGTATGTTCTTCTCTGCCTAAGAGACCGGAGTTTCGAATTCACACATTCGAACACAGTTCAAATGGCTTTATCCAACATGGGCCGAACTTGTTATAAATGACAGTTAATTAAATACTTTGTTCTTGTTGAAAATAAAAATTTAAAAAGTTAAATTACGTATGTAAAAGTGTTTTAATTTAAAAAAAAAAAAAAAGAATTGACCAAAATTTTTTTTTTTCGAAATGAAAAGAGATTTTGACATTTATGCTATCAAATCAGAGTCAATTAGATGTTATGGGTGGAGTTAAAGCATTAAGATTGGGTAGTGAAAAGGACTAAAAGGGTGGAGGTAGCGTGAGTTTACGTCTTAGTAAGAAAAACAAATGAATAAGTCATATATTAAATTTAGTTTAATGTAAGCGCTAGTTTCAAATGCAATATTGTTTTAAAAATGGAAAAAGAGAAAGAAATGTCTGAGACGCAGATGATGAAAATGATGATAAATATGTTGGAAGAAATGCATCAAGAATTCATTGCAGAAATAAGAGAAATGAGACACCAGAGAACAGGAAAGGTAGAGGAGAACCAAGAAGTTATAGAGTTAGATTTAATTAAAGAAAGTCTGGAAGTTGAAAAGGAAGTTGACATGATAAAAGATGTAAAAATTGAATTAGAACTAGATAGTGTTGAAACAGAGAAGACTGAAATAGAAATTAAAGCAGAACAGGATAGTGCTAAGACAGGGGAAAATATAGATCAAGAAATAGAAGAAAAACATAAGTTCAAGGTAGTAGACAGTGTAGAAAAGTTTTTACAAAAAAATAAATGGTTTAAAGTAAACGTTCATGTGTGAAGATTTAAAAATAGATTCAAAAAAAGAAGTGTAGAAAAAAATATTCCCAGATTGAAGTAATTCGGAGTTTGTCTAGGTATAAAGGTTTTCTGAGTTACGAAGTCAAAAACAGAACAGAAAGAGAAAGAGATTAAGCAATAAATTATAAAAGAGGGACCGATAAGAGAGGAAAGTTAGTTTATATTATAGAATTTGTAGAGATAGTTTAGAAGTTAGTTAAGGGTCGGAATATTAAAGTAGACGGAAATAAAATGACCGGAAATGGACTATGAGTTTAATATAATTATTTTGACGTAGGTGAAAAGCCTGAATTAGAATTTCACTATTTAAAATGATGGATTGTTTTGTCAAATAATAATAACAGAGGCTTCGCAAAATAAAATCTTCTTTTTTCTCCACACACATATTAATTAAGAAGAAATGCTCGTAAACAAACAGTTCAAATAAATAAAAAATCAATAAAATAAAGTTAAATAAATGGGTCAAATTAAGGTTTTAAAAGTAAAGTTTGTAGAATTAAATAAATGAATAAAATAACGGAAATACATAAAATAAAAACAAGTTAAATAAATAAGTATAATATATCTGTAGAAAATAAATAAAATATTCGTAGTAAAATAAAATAGTTTTTTGAATATACGCATGTTAAAGTAAAAGTTTGTTTTGAATACCGTAAGTTAAGAAAAAGATGTAAATAAATTGTTTAAAATAATCAAGATTAAAAAAAAATCTCTAGTAAAATAATAATGAATGAATCATAATAAAGCAAAATAGTTTTTTTCTGAGTACACGCACGTTAATATATAAGTTAAAGTAATGGGTTAAAAGTTATATCGTAATATAAATAAATATGTAAATTGATGTCCTTGATAGTTTAGAATAGTATTGTAAGATTAAATAAATAATATTGAAAGGTTAAAATAATATAAATGAAAGTCAATCTAAGTTGTATTAAGAATGTATAAGGGTTCGAAATTAAAGGGATGAGGGTAGTATTGAAATAAGTTAGATAAGGATTAAGTTTAAAGCTGTCGACTGGATAGATTTTAGCACCTGTAACGAATTGGCCAGGATCATTCCTCTTTTAAAAAGTGCACTGGCAACAACCAGAGTAAGTCGTAAGTCACATTTCAGGAGAGAATCCCCATATCTCGTACCTCGTTTTCCAAAGCGTAAGTCGGAAATGGACAGTTGAAAATTCCTGCCATTCGCAGCTGCTTTGTCAAAGTCCGATCAAGAGAATTGGCAATCGTTTTCCAGGGCATAAGTCGGAAATGGACAGTTGAAATTCCTGCCATTTGCAGCCACCTTTTCTTAATCAAAGTCTGATCAAGAGAATTGGCAGCCAAAGCTTCATTTATAAAAGATCCCTGTGCCACAAATTTAGTTTGTCCTCATGGTCATTATCCAGGATGAACATTGTAAGCAATGTTACCAGCATAGAAAGAAGAAAAGCATAATTGGAGATTGCCCTTAGCATGGAAAAGGAAAAGATACCAAAAAGCAAACTTAGAAATAATAATAAATTAAGATTTGATGTTGTTAGAGATAAAATTGTCAAAAATGACACATTTTACTCTCAAAAGGTAGGGTGGTGTAATGTACCTATATTGATATAGGCACATATAATTTTATCTAAAATTATATTATTAAAATAATCTTTCATTAAAGAAAAACATAAAATTAAACATTGAAGAGTTTATTGCAGTTTGTTTTCGAAAAAGATAAGAATCAAATAGTTTTCTAGCGTTAGTTTTGAAATAAAAAGCTACAATTGATTAATCAAAAGGGGGGAGGGGGGAGTCTTGGTTTGAGAAATGAAACTAAAGATTTACAAAAGGAAATAAAGAGTTTTTTTATTAGTATTCATAAAAATATAATTTAAAAAATTAAAACATACAAATCTCTTTTCATTTAAGTTTAATTAAAGAAAAAAATAATGTTAAAACTAATATATGTGTGTTATATGTGCAATTGTCAACAATAGAATAAAAGAATAAATGTTATTATAAATAAATGAAAGTTAAAGAAGATTATCATTAAAAAACACAGCAATGGCTATTAGATATTAATTAATATAAAACAATACGTTTTTGCATGGCTATTACTAATTAAGCAATCTTTCAAAACACGTTTATCAAATGATTATCACTGGAATTTTGACAACATATCTTTGCCGGAGATAGAAAGACAACACATCGCAGGTATAAATAGACTTTTTTATCGGACAATAGTTCAGTTCACAAATTAGTTGAGTGAGTGCAGTTCACAAAGTAATTGAGTAGTGCTGTTCAGAAATTAATTGAGTCAGTTAAGAAACAAAATGCAGTATTGAGAAGATTTTGGGAATTCATGCCTCTCCACAGCCTAAAAAGTCCGATGAAAACAGCAAGATCTGCCCATGAAATAATGTCAATGTAACAACTTAGAAAATCTCCATCAGTATTTAATTGTCTCCAATAGTAATAATCATGAAAATCAGGAAACTCATCAAGGAAAAGTCCCAGCCGGCTGGTAAGCATTCATAATGGAAATATCCTCACCGAAAGCAGCCACCAAAGAGAACAAAATTCTACATCTACATTCAAAAGCCTAGGTAAAAACATTTGCTTATTTCATTTATACTGTAATAGCCATTGCATTGCATTAATTCATATGAATCTTTCAAAAGTCTAATTATATGAACTTTATATCATACATAAATGAACTATTGATATGTGTGATTAAATTTCAAATGCTATGTAATACTTTATTATTATTATGTGTGTGTGAGTTAATATGTGCGTGATCATTATATCAATATTTATTAGTTAAATTAGAGTGTTCTGTTATTAAATCTATAGGAATATTTAAACTATTTAGAAATGTTAATTTAAAATATGCGTGTGTTTTATTAGAATTATAAAATGTTTATATTTAGTAAATAAATGTTACTTAATAAATTATCTTTAAAATTAAACTTTATTTGTCGGTCAATTCTTTTTATCAATTCTTTTATCAGTCTCCTTTTATAAATTCTTTTTACAATTCTTTTATCAAGTCTTTTAACCACTAATTAAGTATAATCTATTAGTGATTACAAACAACTAAGCTAATCGTGGATTTAGGTGTTGAGTTAGTGGCCACTATTCAAAGTGCGTTGTCTATTCTTTTAGTATTCTTTTAGAATAAGCAGCTGGCACCCGTGGTTATACACAAACAAAAAAGTGCTTTGGATATGGTGTTCAACTCAACAGCCAAGAAGAAGCTATGTCCTGGAAATGTAACGTTAGTTATATACTTTATAGCTATCATTTGGGCATACATACTCTTCGAGTATGTTCTTCTCTGCCTAAGAGACTGGTGTTTTGAATTCACACATTCAAACACAGTTCAATATCTATATATATATATATATATATATATATATATATAAAATTGCACAGATGAAAAATTATTAGAAAAAAACTTGAAGGGTTTAAAGATGAAAAAAATGTACAATAAATTAATTAATGCTATTGTAAAATGGAAATGATTATTTTAATTAGTTAAAAGTAAGCTAGCCCTTGGGCATTTCAAAATGTATAAGTAATGGTCAGATAGGAAAGAAAAAAACAATAGAAACTAATAGCCAATAAAAGAAATCCCTCAGGAAATGGACCTCAATGAAAAGATCATCATCATCATGATGTAATGTCCACTGGATCCGAAAGTCTACAACAAAATGAAAAGTTTGGAAATAAAGATAAAAAGATAGAGATATGATAGAGAGAGAGGTTTTAGTGGGGAAAGAGTTGAAGGAGAAGGGTTGAAAAGAAGCACTCTTCAATTCCTTCAGTTTTTAAAAAGGAAAAGAAACAGTAATGACCAACTGTTTTCCTATGTTGAGGACCACAGGACATTGGGGGAATTAACACTGGCTCCAAATTGCAAGCAACTGTTAAGCATGGATTTTTAAAATAGTAAGAACTAATGAACTTTAATTCTAAAAAAAAAAAACTTTTCCAGTATGTTAAAACCATAAGAACATTAGTTAATTAATGAACACTAAGTATAATCTTTACCAATATTTAAATTATTGCAGCAGATATTCCTATCTGACCAAACTTAATCAGTTATTAATAATTATTTTATTGAATGTATTATTATTTTTTGTAACTTATTTCCATTAATTTATTTTTTCTATTCTTTTAAGTTTTTATTATGATTTTTTTCACTTTTAAAATAAATTATATAAATGTTAAATTTAAGTTGGGCATGAATGGTTGCATAGATTTGTAAAGTTATATTAATTAATTAAGGGAGGGTTAATCTTGGTTTATTTGTTTTGTAGTTAAATTGGGTTAATCGGTTGGATATATTGGTGTAATTAGTAAATATAGCATGAGATTCGCTACATGCAGGATCCAATTATATGCCACCCTTGGGTAAAATAAGTCCCATATCTCACTGACCATTGGAATCAGATGATATTCTCTGCTTTTTGGATCACCCCTTTTTAGCCTATGGAATGAGATAGTAAGATGAAAAATGCAGTCTTTTCCTACGGAGTTTTTTTATTGTTCTTCTCACCAGACAGATGTGGTATTCCTGTACTGGACGAGAGTCAATGTCTTCTATAACCATTCTGTTCAGATGTGCATTCCTGACAGTATGGTATTTGTGCTGTCATATTCATGCTGCATTGAATACATCAATGTATCAGATAGATTGATGTTGGTTTGACTGCGAACTTTTGGCCTAAGGTTAAATAAGGGATAGAATTTTTTTTCAAATGCAATCTATGTAGTCTATTCATACTCGACACTTTAATAAAATATTAAATTCATCTGTGTGAACTTCAAAAATAAAAGTTAAAAATGTAAATTAAATGTTAAAGTAAAAGTTAGACTAAAATAATAATTCTAACTTACATATATGTTTAATAAATGTTTGTGTGTGTTATTACTGGCAGTGGCTTCTTTTATTTTTTTTTTTCATATTGAAAATATTTTTAAATAAGAATTTTTGTTTTATAAATCTCTGCGTCTCACTGAGCTAGTGGCATGGCTGATAGTCGGAATAAAATATATGTAAAAATTGGATTTGAACAGCGTATATCTGCCAACTCTATAAATTTTCCAGGTACAAATGGCCTGGTGGTGCCCTGTATGACAGATATGGTAATAGTGCAAAACTTCCAATTTTCTCTGACTGTTATAATATATATATATATATATATATATATATATATATATATAAACTCTGTCAGATAATGAAAATTATTCTACACAAATAAAGCGTGATAAACAGAGCACAAAAACATTAATTATAAACAACAATTAGCCAAGCACTTTTGATACTGTATACCAGAATCATGGCAACATACATATATATATATATATATATATATATATATATATATATATATATATATATATATATATCAAAACTACCCCAAATCTAAAATTAAACCAGACCAGCATAAAAATAATATTAAAACACAACCTAAGGTTTCACTGCTACAAGCAGACTTCTCAAGTGTAAAGAACTACAAAAAAACCACACATTATATATACTGTTAAAAACTACCCACAAATCCATTCACTTCCCATCCACCCTTAATATTAAAAGAACTCTTAAATAAGTTAATTGCTTCAGAATAATAAATTTTCAATAATAAAGACTCTTTATATATATATATATATATATATATATATATATATATATATATATATATAAAAATATATATATATATATATATATATATATATATATATATATATATGTTGACATATTTTGATATTGTTGACTTGAAAATAAATGTTCATATTTCTTGGGAAAGGTTTGAACACTAGAAAATGTGTGTGCATAGATGTGAGTCAGTAGTTGAGAGGTCTAAAATAAAATGATGGGGGGGGTATAAAATGATAACAGTAGTTAGTTGAGAGATTTTTTTAGTGGCAATTCATTAAGAACAAAAATTAGACAGAGCTATGAATGGATGCAAATTAATTATGTCTTAGGCACATTATAATATTATTGACAAAATGGGGTGTGTATATAAAAAAAATTTTCACTATGTGAAATGACATTTAAATACCATAATTAGTCATTAAATATTTAGTAATTCTATAATTAATTTTATCTTAATTAATTGTTTTAGAGCTGTATCCATTATTTTGTAATATTGGAATAAAACATGAATCAGATGTTACAATTAAACTGCTTATATGTTTATTTATGAATCACAAACCCCTTATAGATGCTACCCATAAGTCATTATCAGAAAAAGATGCATTGTGAACCCCAGTCAAAAGATGAAAAGGATAATTGTAGTCAGGATATGTAAATCTTGGTTGTAGACTTATATTTGGTATTTACAACAGTCCCCTCATGGCTGAATATGTATTTAGGGTCTAGTTTTTTTTTCATGCCTTTGAAGGAGGATAGGAATGATATTATCACCAGAAAATATTCACATAGAAGGGTAGATATGCACTGAATAATGGTTCAAATCATTTATTCTTTTTTTACCTATGAGCTAGCATAGTGGTTGGTCTCCCATCATAAGAAAAGTGACTCTAAGATCCATAATACAACCTTATAAAGATTGGAACTAGATGATGTCCCAAGGGATGAATATTAATCATCCCATCTTGAATAATTAAACTCGAACAGTTAATTATAGCTACATAGTATTGGTCCAGGGATTTGTCTATAGACACTAAGGCCCTCTATGTTCAAATAACTAAAACCTTGGTGTCTTAAAACTATTCCAGTGATATATATATATATATATATACCTTATCACATTTTTTATATTTACATATTTTACCCAAAAATACCCTAAAAACCATTTAATTAAAAAATATAATTATCTTTTTTTTTCTTTCTTTTTTGCCATTAACATTTCATTCAATTCAGGTTTAATTTCACTAATATAAATTTATTCTTTTATTATTCTTTCATAGTATGATTTTACACATTTCAGTCAAGTGTTGCTGGTGAAGTGGTCAGCACACTCGCCTTACAAGCAGTTGTCCTGGGTTCGCTTCATGGACGATGCTTTGACACATGAAAAAAAAAGATTTCAAAATTTTTATATTTAAACTTAGTCATATGATCAAAACAATAGAATTTTTGTGATTTAAATACTGTTTTAATCTAGTTGCAAATTTATTTTTTGTTGTCTCAACATATTTTTGTCCTAACATATTTTTAAAACAATTTAAACATAAAAATAAATAAATTAACTGGATAAAACAATATTTAAATGATAAAAATTCTGCTGTTTTTGATCATATGACTAAGTTTAAATGTAAAGATTTTGAAATAATGCTTTTGGAATCTATAAAATCATACTATGAAAGAATAATAAAGGAAGGAATTTATATTAGTGAAATTAAACCTGAATTGGATAGAATACCAATGGAAAAAACAGAAAAATAGAATATAATAGATTTTTTAATTAAATGTTTTTAGGATATTTTTGGATAAAATATATAAGTATAAAACTTGTTGTAGAGAGTATTTCTAGATTCTTGAATAATTTTTAAAAACAATTTATTGATTTTGATCATTACACAGTTTCTTCTTCTTTTGAGGCTTTTGATGAGATAAATAATTTTAAAATGAAAAGTAATTGGGTATTTGGTAGTTTAGATATTGTAAATATGAATCAGTCTGTTAATGGATTAAGCAGTATTGATGTTCTTATGTCTATGTTGGCTAAGCAATGATCTTTGTCACAAAATAAAATTATAGTAATCAAAGATTTGTTTTTATTATTAAATGACTATTTATTTTCTTATAATGATAATTTTTATACAATTAAGAAAGGGTGGATAATATGTTATATTATTTCTCCTTTAATTTGTTCAGTTTATATTAATTATTTGGAAGATGAAATTATTATTAATATAATTGTTTATATTTAAAGTTATTTGTTAGATATTACCAAATCACACTTTTTTTTATTTTTGCCTTAATATCTTATAAACACAATTTATCTAAACTGCTTCAAAGTGTTTGAAGCAGTTTGGATAAATTGTATTTATTTGTTAGATATGTGCATGATTTTTTTTTGTAGTTGAAAATTATAAATTGAAGGAATTGGTAATTGAGTTTAATTGTTTTGATCTTTCTATAAGATTTGTGTTAGAAGGAGGGGGGGTTAGATTTTGTTGAGTTAAAATTTTTAGATCTTTTGGTGATTAGAAATGTAAAGACTAATTGTTTACTATGTAGTCATTATGTTAAAAATAAAGAATTAAGGTCTATAATTAAACCTGAAGTAGCTGCATTAAGAAATTATTGTTATAGAAATAAGAAATTCAATAATTCTAGTGGGGTATCTTTGTTTCAGAAAGGTCAATTTTATAAGAATTATTTGAAAGTTGGCTACGCTGTTAAATTTGTTAAAATTATTTTATTTAATAGTAATATTTATAAAGATATAAAGAATAAAGAAAAATATGATTTTATTTCTTTGCCATTTAAATTGTCTTCTAAAATTGTATGTAAAAATAGTAATTTGTTTAGAAATATACAAATTGCTTGGAAAAGAAATATTACTTTAAATAATTTATTAAATAATAAAAAGGAAATTTTTGATAGAAATACTATTCCTGGTATAATATATATTATCCATTGTTTTTATAAGATGGTTTATATAGGTCAGAATAGTTTGAGCTTAAATGAATGAATAATGGTACATAAAAGTAGGGTTAGAAATAAATATTGTAGTTCTGCTTTGTATGTCCATGAAAAAGATACAGGCCACACTATTAATTTTGATGAAGCTAAGGTTGTGTTCTTTGAGAGAAATGAAATAAAAAGAAAAACTAAAGAATCTTTATTATTAAAAATTTATTATTCTGAAGCAATTAACTTATTTAAAAGTTCTTTTAATATTAAGGGTGGATGGGAAGTAAATCAAATTGTGGGTAATGTTTAATATAAATATGGTGTTGTTTTGTAGTTTTTTACACTTAAGAAGTCTGCTTGTAGCAGTGAAATCATTGGTTGTGTTTTGGGATTTTATATCTTGGCTAGTCTGCTTGAGTTTTGGATAATTTTAAATATTTATATTTTGGGATTCTTTGGAATTTGATATTTATATTTATTGCTATATATATTTTCATTTTTCTTTATAAAGATGCTTGTGGTTAAGACCTATTCAGGTCCCTACCTTCACATTTTCTACCACACATGCTTTAGGTTTATTGCCTTAGTAAATATTAAAGACTACAATAGTAAATAGTTGAAACGTTAGTAAATAGTTGAAATGTTGGTGTCTATTTATATATTTTGTAATAATCAGGTACTTGGTTATTAGTCCTCCAACATGGAGCATGAATTAGACATGCTATGTCTTTTCACATTTATATCAATCCACTGATAACTTTGTAATATTGTGATCTAACCAAAACAATGTGTACATGTATCTTGTACATGATATTTTTTGCAAAATTTGCAAAAAAAGTAACATAAACACTCACTCATCTTGTACATGATATTTTCAGATTTACAAAGTTATTGACAGGTTGAATACCTTATGGGAAAAGGCATGATGGAGCAGAATTATATATGACTATCACATGAAAAAGTATAAAATTTATAACATTAAAACAATAGTAAATGAAGCAGAATTTACATTTATAACAATAATTAAGGCATATAAATTTGATCAAGAAATCAATATTAAAAAGAACATTAAAAAAAAAATTGATTTGCCATACACAAATATATACTACTTTCAGATGAAATTTTAAAATTTATAATATCAGTAAATCGATATTAACAAAAGAACCTTTAAAAAATATTGATTTGCCATCCAAAAAAATATATACAACTTTCATACTGTAACATTTATAACAACACCACAGATATGAATTTTACAAAAAAAGCTGATCTTAAAAAGTACATTTTCTTGGCCCAAAAATATGTAAAATATAAAACACCATTACTCTAATACCAAAACTTTAAATACAGACAGAACAATCACTAAATTATTATTTTTTAAAATATTACTGACAAAAAAACATAAAATATGCACATATGCTATTTACCTCCTAATATATAACAGGAATTTTTATGTTGGAACAAGCAATTAGGCATTTACATTTTTGATACAAAATGGAGAGCTCAACTGAAACTTTACCCCCAAAATGGAGTTTTACTGAAAACATGATTGTGCAGACTAATGGCTGAATGAAATTTTCCTAAGAAAGGTTAATAAATGGATATATATATTTAAAAAAACAAAGTAAAACAAAAAAAAATTCACAAAAATAAAGAAATATAAATTACATCATTTTTATTAACTTTTTATCCTGGCAGAATTTTTTTTTTTATGTCATTCAGTATGCAAATGAATGCATTGTTATTTTTTATACAATCTATGCAACACATAAATTTGGTGTTGCCTTAATGTTCCATGCTGTTGCTTATTTTGCCATGATATAGTTTTTCAGTGCTTTTGTGTGATCCACAGTTGCTGGATTAAAGGAGTTTATATCTGCAGTTCATGTGAAAATGATTATAACCAGCTATAAAGAGTTATGAAAAGAAAATCAAAAGGACAAAAATGAACACCACATATACTTGCTTAAAATCAAATGAACTCAGATAGAAATAATGTAGAAATACTTAGATGAAGCAAAATGCAATTGAAATGAAAGCTGTTGTCAGAAAGAAATCTGAACATTAACTGAAAATGTAAAAAAAAAAAAAAACATATTTTGTTAAAGAAAAATACATTTTTACATGAAATTGGTTAACATTGCAGGATTTATTTTGCTTAAATTTGATTTGATCACAAGATTACACATTTATTGTAGATGTGAAAAGGTGAGATGTTGGTGTATTGAATTTATATATATATATATATATATATATAAATATATATATATAATATATTTGCAACGTATATAAATAAATGTTACAATATATATATATATGTCAACAGATGGCGTTCTACCAAAAACACCATCAAGCGTTTGGTTACATAAACGTCAGAGCATGCATTCACTATCTCTAACTTTAATTCCACTTTCAGATCATGATTTCAAGCTATTTGCTATCGTCAGTGAAAGACAGGAATTTTAGAAACTAGATCTAAACACAAACTCTGAGAATTTATGAAACAGTTTCTATTCAGCTTGCAAGCGTGAATCTTTTAGACGTGTAATGTCTTCAAACTCTGTGTTTAGATTTAGTTTCTAAAATTCCTGTCTTTCACTGACGATAGCAAATAGCTTGAAATCATGATCTGAAAGTGGAATTAAAGTTAGAGATAGTGAATGCATGCTGTGACGTTTATGTAAACAAATGCTTGAGGGTGTTTTTGGTAGAACGCCATCTGTTGACATAAATACAAGCGTTAGCAAGTTTTTAACTTGTTTTTTTGTTTTTCATAAATGTACCTTTGAGGTCTTTCTAGCAATGATATATATTGCAGAGGCTTCTACTATGTGGTGATGCTGAACTGAGATCAGACCCATGTAGCTATCTGGCTTTCTATGCTGAGTTTGAAAACATTACATGTCTAAAAGATTCATGCTTGCAAGCTGAAAAGAAACTGTTTCATAAATGCTCAGAGTTTGTGTTTAGATCTAGTTTCTAAAATTCCTGTCTTTCACTGACGATAGCAAATAGCTTGAAATCATGATCTGAAAGTGGAATTAAAGTTAGAGATAGTGAATACATGTTCTGACATTTATGTAAACAAACGCTTTATGGTGTTTTTGGTAGAACGCCATCTGTTGCATAAATACAAGCGTTAGCAAGTTTTTAACTTGTTTTTTGTTTTTCATATATATATATGCCATTACAATTTAGTCAGTAGCTAAATTTGTAGTAATGTGCATAAAAGAAAATGTAAAACAAAAATCATCATCACATTTTTATATAAAAAGAAAGCTGTAGGGCATCCAAGTTTAAACCCTACAAGATCAAGTTTTAAAAGCTTAAGGCAGAAAGAGAGTGGGACAACAGTTATATTCTTTAATTGTTTGTGTGTTGATAGAAAACTCAAAAAGAGTAAATACACACATTTAACTATTCAATATTTAATTTTTTTTGTGTGTTAAAAAGTAAAGTAATAACACATATGTATAAGCAGTGTGTGTGTAAGCTGTTTAAATTGTCCTTGTATATTTCAAATATTAAACTCTTTTCAAGGCTAACCTACATTTGCTAAATTCTGATGTTATATTCTATTTCTATTTTATTATTCTATTTCTATTTTGTTCTTTGTCTATGATTATAATTTGGGGCTTAAAAGTTGTAGTTTGGGGTTTAACAATTGTAAGAGTTTAATGTAGATATTAAAATCATAATTTCTAAAAAGCATTTAGATTGTTTTATAGGCCTGTTTTATAAATAATTTGAATGAGTGTGGATGTACATTGCATACATAAACTACATTTTTATTTATTAAATATTGAAAGAAAAGAAGAAAATCTGTTAAATTATTTTTTTTTTACTCAACAATTTTGTATTATAAGGGTTGTTTTTCTGTTAAAACTTAGAGATGATGTGAGAAGTCTAATTTTAAAAGTGTCTCATCCTAAGATCAAAAGAAAGAAGCTCAAATTTGAGATGTTACATGGGTGTAAAAAAGGATTAAGACTATTTTTTCCTTCAAAACAAAAGTTTGTCTAAAAATCAGGATAGTGAGATTTTTCATACTATCCAACTAAAAAACAATTTGGTTGAAAATAAGTTATAAATGTAATTAAAAGAGGTGGTCAAAAATAGAAAAAAATCGGATATAAAAGCAATCTGGAAAATCAGTTGATTATAGAGAGACTTTTAAAAAAAATATTGAAACTAGTAAAGACAAAGATTTTTAATTCGACCCGATATCCTTTTTTAAATCATTTTTTTAATATAAAGTTTTGAAGGTTAAAAACATAAGTATGTCAGGCTAGAAAAAATATATATTCTCATCTGGAGGATCCCAGGACCTGCTGGAACCAGCACATCATATAAAGAAAAAAAAAGGGAAATGTCTTGTCTGAAATTATAATATTCTACACCATCTTACTGACTGAGAGAAATAAGATGTTTTTAAATAGAAAGAAGAAAACATTCTCCTGCATTTGAAAGCAATCAGAAAAAAAAGAGTAATCTATTGATAAATATTAAATCATCAAGTCCAATTAATAGTTCCAGTAACTGAGTTTAAACCCAAGAAAAAATATAAATGCGAAAGCAACTGCTGTACTTCATCCACTAACAGAATCATACTTGACAGGAAGAGAAGAAAAGTTAATATAATGATTTCTAAATTGTCCACTAAAGCAAATAACCTCAATAGAATCATCATCATCAAATAATTATACACCTCAAGAAAGAGATTGTTCCAAAGTAAAACGGAAATGGTAGCTGCAAAATATAGACATTAAACAAGATAAATTTGACTCATTGGAAGTCGCTACAAAGAATAGAACTGGTAATATAAATTTTTTTTTATATATTTTCTTTATAATATCAGAGACTTAGTAAAATTTTAGCAACAGAGTGGTATATTTTTGTTTAAAGAACTTTTAAAACAACCAAGATCAATTGAAACCCAGAATTTCTTAATAAAGATAAACATAAGCTTCATTAATGATTTTATATGTACTAAAATTATGATTGTCTATTAACTTAAAGTTATGAAATGTTATTAATATGTAACATATTTTTTGTTATTGTTATTTTGTTTTAAATAATATTTGATTATTATGAGGATATAACACGCACATACATAATATATTACTTGTTGCATATATGTAATTGTGTGTGAATGTAAAACAATAGGCAATATTAAGAATATTAGAGTATTGTGTTTTAAGTTAAAGTATAGCATTTCAGAGGGTAGAAAACGGGGAGAAAAATAATTTAAAAATTGTTCTGGAAATCTTGCTATTTCACTTCTACGAACATTTTTTTTGTCTTTCTACTTTACATGTTAGATTATAAAAGTATGTGTGCAAAAGAGAAAAGAAAAAAAAGAGTGAATATTAATTTTATGAAATATTTTCTTGTGAATTGAAAACTTTAGCAAACTTAGTATCCATTTGAAATACATTTATGGGAAAGGGGAAGAATTTAAACTTAATGTTATGATTTTAAAACAGTGGATCATGATTATTGTTGTTATTGTTAATATCAATTTTCATGTAGATATAGAAATTTTTATGTATACATTAGAAATGCAGTAATAAATGTTAATTTGTTTTATTAAACAGAGGTGTATATATTTCATTAAGTGTAATCATTCATCATCAAGGTGAATATCAGCTATTTAAGTTCCTATTAGCTATACTAAAATTAAGCAATAGTTATGAATTTCTTTACAAAAACTAGGTTTATGATTAGGCTTAGTCCTAAAGCTGTGGTTGAAACCATTATAATTATCATCATCATCATCACATTTTAATTAATGAGATAGATAAATGTTTAAAGGCCATAAATAAATAGTAATTTCATAGTATTTAGTTGACATTTGTGAAGAATTGTAATAACCATGATCCCATCATCTATATCATGCAAGGATGAGTGAATTGCCATCCTAAATTAATAATATAATCTGAGCTAGTAAAACTTATAGAAAAATATTAAAATGCATTTATTATTTTGAGATCTGGGAAATGATTTCTGTCTAAGGAAATTTATACACTCCACTTTAGTTTAAAGATCTTTTATGTTTACCTAAATTCATTGCATACAGTGATATGGGTCTAAAAGCAAAATCTTCCATTTTTATTAGAAATAAAGTACCAAAAAGGGATTCAAACCTGGTACATGTGAAAAGGTTATAAGATATAACTTTGTCTAGATTCAGATAATCTAGTGGCACCCTGCTAGACCATATTCACTTGTTATTAACTTAAATAAGCACTTGACATGAAACCAAGAGATGAAAGTGAACAAAATCTACCATCTGTATACCTGAGAATTATTTTATTGAGTTACCAGTGTACTCACCCACTTGATGTTACTTCCTGAGCTATAAAAGTTTGTTCTGAATAATTTGTTTATTGTTTCTACTTGCTTATTGATGATACAATGCCTGCCTAACTAGGGTTTGAAATAAACAGACATCTTAAATGATTAGTCTCCAGGCATTATTGTTTCTAATTATTGATATTGTGATATCTTTGAGAAATCTACTATCTAAGAAATATGTTTCATTTAATCCAATGTCCCTTAATTTGATTGATAACTCAGTCTGATATTTTGTTTAATAGCCACTACTCAGGTTAAATAATTCTTTTTTTATATATAAAATAAAAGCTACAATTCTTTTTTTGTTTTTTAAGTTATATTATTTGAATATTTGACATTTTAATATAATAATATTTGGATCAATGATCAATTTTATTAAGTTACAATATATATATATATAAATATATTTATTAAATTTAATATATATATATATATATATATATATATATTGAATTTAATAAATTATTTTGAAGAGAAAATTGTGTTGGTGATATTTTTAAAGTTCTATGTAATGCAGTTGCAAAAGGTCACCATCAAATAGCAATAGTATATCTTTTACTCTCTCATTATAAACATGATTTTATAAAGTACTTCAACAGAGCTGAAATGCAAATAAACATTATATGTATAAGATATAGTTACTCATATATAATTATCTTTTTATATTATATAAATTACATCATATGTATGTGAACATAGTAAATATACTGTGCCTTTTTCATTAGGGCTGAATGTACTAAAAAGCCAATTTCTTTAAAAATTTTAAATTAGGAGAAGTATAGGTATTATAATTGTAATAATAATATCTAAATAGATTTAAAACTTGCTAAAATAAATGCATAAAAGGATAGAAAATATTTTAAAGCTATTTTAAATGTTAAAATAGTAATAAGAAAGCAGAATACTTTTAATATTGTATTGTTGGAAGGACTAGTCTTAGTTATATTTAAAAATATATTGAATATCTTGTTAAATAAACTTTTAAAAAACCATTAATTTTAATGTAATGTTTAATGTATTTGAATAAATTATTAAATTTATTTTCTAAAATTAAGTTTAAATTGTATAATAATTATTTATTGAAGTTCTTCAGGTCTTATGGTATATCAAATGTTTTAATTTGTAGTAAGTGTTATAAAAATGTCAAAATTTATTATTCTAAATTTTTATTATTACATTTAATATTTTTTAATATGTATTATTTTTTGTAATTAAATATTCATTTGGTTTATGGTGGACAGTAATTAAAAAAATTGCAACATTTGTCTGGAATGCAATATGTGTATTGTGCATGCATAGTTTTAGACAAAGTTTTTAATTACTTTCTAAAATCATTTATAGAATTGAAATATTTTATACATGATGGGATAAACTTGAATAAATATTATTTAATTTTTAAAAATATTTTAAGGCTATCCAATGTAAGCAAAACATTGCTACATTTTTAAATTAAATATTCTTATAATTTCATAAATTAGTAAGAATTAATAAAATGTATCAGTTTAATGATTTTTGTTTAATTATAAAATAAATTGGGTATTAAATATTTCTTATATTATTATTTTAAAATGATGACTCATAATTTTCATTCTAATATAAAAAGAAATAAATCTATTTATTACCATTTTTCAACAAAATTCCATTCAGCCAATATACTTTGCAATCATGTGTTCATTTTGGAGGGAAAAAGTTGAAAGTTTTTTACTTCAAATCTCCATTTTCTCCAAAATAATTGATCCACTTATAATAAAATGCAACAGAACACTTACATTTTTTCATTGTTATATATTGCACAGTAAGTAACATATGGGTATATTTTATGTTTTTTAAAACTATATTTTAGCCAATTTTTATAATTTAGTCATTGTTTTGTCTATAATGGCATGTCATTTCTTTAGTATTGTTATAAAATTTATACTTTTTCATGTCATATATATTTTATGTTTTTTAATGATATTTTAGTAATAATTAAATTTACTTCATTAATATTTTGTAACTTTTATGCTGTGCTCTAAATGCACATCAGTGAAGTTATATATTTTGAAAAAATTTCAAGTTTGCACTTTCAGGACATTCTTGATCCCATATTCATAGCTTTTTGTAATTTAGTGATTTTATGGTCAAATTCATATCTTCAGTATTATAAATTTTACCTTTTTATGTAAATGTCATATATATTTAATGCTTTTTCTAATAATAAAATAATTGAAAACTGATTCTTTGGTACACCTGAAATGAAATAATTATCAATTTCAAAATGGGCTCTACAAGAAAAAAAGTTAATAGAAGTTGTCTAAAAAGGATTATTTAAACTGAATACTTGAAGTTACCAGGAGAAAATCTAGCATGAAAAGATATGAAAGTTGTAAATTCATAAGGACTAAAGATAAAAAAACATGGGTAAAATGTTATTGTAGTGTGCACATAATACATTTAAATGTATTTATTAATATAAATAATAATTAATAGTAATAAATAAATTTGATTAATGTTCTTTTTGTTGACATGTTTTTTTATATAATATTGATAGTAATTGATTATAAGGCATATTTTTTAGTTATTTTGTTCTAAACATTTTTTCCATTCAACAATGCAAAAGAATATAGGACATTCCATTTTTATAAAAATGGAAGAAAATGTTTTAGCTAGTTCTAATATTTTTATCTTTTATTGTAAAATGTTATTTTCAGATTTAATCACTAAAAGGGGGGATAAACTAAAAAATTCATGTTAATTAATTTAATAATAAAAAAAAACAACTGATTAATTTTATTAGCTATATAAAAAAATATTTTTTTATAAAAACATGAGATTTTTAATTATCAAATTATTTTCTGAATTTAATTTCATTAAATAATTGTTTAAGAAAGTGTTAATATCTTTATTTCTCTGACTATCTGTTATATGAATTGACAGTGTGTATCTTGATTTCATTCTAGCATTATGCTTTCATGAATCTATAAACGATCCTTGTAAGACTAATTAAATTGAGATGGATTAAATATATACATTTATGTTTTTTTTTTCTTTTGTGATATTCACAGTCCCAGGGTTCTTCTAATCTTGAGCTATTTCTGGAGTAATAAATGATAATTTGTACATATGCAGGGATATATGTTTGTGTTTGGACATGCTGATGGCATAAATCCAATATCATCTTTATGTTCTTTCACTGCTCTTTATTAAAAAAATAGATTAAAAATTAGTTTAAAGTTGGTCTAAACAATCATGGTATCATATGGCCAGAACATTAATGATAATCAGAATGTAATAATATTCCACCATTTTGTTTTTATTATAATAAATGTTTTAGCACTTAAGTATGTGAATGAAAATTATTGTATTTATATTATGTACCCCAGTTTGCTAGTGGCTAGAAAAATAACATATATTTGATAAAGAATCTCTTTTAAATCCAGTCACAAGGGTTTACTGTTGATTATTTTGTTTAATGCTGGTGAAGTAAATTATTATTATTATTATAATAGCTAAAACACACAGGGTTATATATACCTGTGTCTATATATGTAATATATAGGATATATGAGCACAGACTTTCACATACACCATTCTCCACACTATCTCATAGTACTGATACACCCGAACACACATATGTTGAAAAGATAAATAATCACCAATATACGTATCCCATGCTAAACCAGCAATCATCAGTTGATCCAGATTACCATCTCCACACATATATGTTATAAGCACTCAGATATATATATTAAGATAGCCAAACCTCATACCCTAATGGGCAGGCCTCAATCCTCTCCATACTCCAACCATCCATCCAATTGAAAATCTGATGCTGGAATGCTCAAAGGCCACCCTGAAGCCGAGATTCTTGTCACAGCCATGTTGACCTAAGGTCAATCTGACCCCTTGTGTACAGGACATAATCCATTTAATACACATAGAAGGGATGGACAGACATCTCTACTATTGTAATATCTGGATGTCTGCCCATCCCTTCTATGTGTATTAAATGGATTATGTCCTGTACACAAGGGGTCAGATTGACCTTAGGTCAACATGGGTGTGACAAGAATCTCAGCTTCAGGGTGGCTTTTGAGCATTCCATCATCAGATTTTTAATTGGATGGATGGTTGGAGTGTGGAGTGGATTGAGGCCTGTCCATTAGGGTATGAGGTTTGGCTATCTTAATATATATCTGAGCATTATATATGAATGGATATAGTAATCTGGACCAACTGATGATAGCTGGTTTAGCATGGGATATGTATATTGGTGATTATTTATCTTTTCAACATATGTGTGTTTGAGTGTATCAGTGTTATGAGATAGTGTGGAGAGTGGTGGGTCATGTCAAAGTCTGTGCTCATATCCCCTTTATATTACATATATAGACACATGTATATATAAGCCTGTGTGTTTCAGCTATTACATTAGTAGAGGTGTCTGCCCATCTTTTCTATGTGTATTAAATGGATTATGTCCTGTACATGAGGGGTCAGATTGACCTTAGGTCAACATGGGTGTAACAAGTATCTCGGATTCAGGGTGGCCTTTGAGCATTCCATCATCAGATTTTCAATTGGATGGACAGTTGAAGTGTGGAGTAGATTGAGGCTTGTCCATTAGGGTATGAGGTTTGGATATCTTATATATATCTGAGCACTTATAACATATATGTGTGGAAATGGTAATCTGGACCAACTGATAATTGCTGATTTAGCATGGGATACATATATTGGTGATTATTTATCTTTTCAACATATGTGTGTTCGAGTGTATCAGTGTTAAGAGATAGTGTGGTGAGTGGTGGGTCATGTAAAAGTCTGTGCTTACATACCTATATATTATTATTATTATAATTATTTATTTTATTAAATACTGATTGTCTCATGCTATTTTTATATTTGTTGATGACTTCTCTTTGACAATAGTAATTGAGATGATGATGATTGTCATTTTCTCTAATACCCTCTATAAAATCCTCTACAATATATATATATATATAAAATCTTAAAATATTTATAATCTAAAATATTATATAAATATATTAAGAGTGAATCTCCAATCACAGATTACAAATAACGTTAAAATGCCAAAACGGCTCTTGTCTCTCTGTTAAACAGACAAAATGAATTCTTTTTTTTTGCAATCTAAGAACATATATGAAATGTAAATCTAGATACTGATAATGACATTTGGAAAAGTCTTTATTCTTAATATATTTATATAATATTTCATGCCATGAATTTATTAATATTACACATTAATGAAAATATCATTCACAAAGTTATCAAAATGAAGATTTAATGATTACACCTGAATAATATTAAAGTTGAATAAAATTTAATGTGGTATTATTTACATCTATAATGAATAAAATATTTTTATAGCCATTTGTATCTAATTTGCCTTCCATACCAATTCTTGATTTACAGTCAAAAGGACTCATTCACAATATATATATATATATTGTTGAAAGGAGGTTGCCTTGGAAACAGATTGAAATTGTTGATTGTTATTGCTTTTGGGATTGTCTAAGTGTTGATTGGTTTTAATGATATATATATATGGAAATCTTGAATGTGTGGAATTATTCATTTAAATGAACTTAATTAGAAAGTCACTTAGCCTAGAACCTGCCCCGGGCCAAGAGTTTAAGTAAACCGACAGTCTGGTGATATATATATATGTCAAAGTTTTAAATTGGATTTCAAGAGATTGTAAAAGTCATAGAAAAAGACCACATGTGAGCTGTACAGATGAAATGAGGAAGCTGTCTGATGTGTATGGAGATAAAAGATAATAATTGGAGAAAATGGATAAACATGGAAAGACTTATTCTGCAGAAGACTGATAATGGTTAAAAAGTGGCAATTGGTAATACACATATAAATTACCATTTATAGTCATGCATATCAATGCTAACTAAAGGAAAGGAAATAGCAAACTGAAACTATTACAAACATTTTTATATAAATGTAGTCATATATATGATTTTAAAACTTTCATTTGATATTTTACAATATTTTACTTTAAATTACTTTTGTAGCAAGTGGTTCTAATGAAAGTTTTCAAGACCTTGTCTGAATATAGCTCTTCAATTTATTCTACGCCTATTTTTATTTACTAACGAAAGAAAATAATGTTACAACTTTTTAGATTGCCTTTAAAGTTGTTTTTATAATATGAATAAAATCTGCTTTTTCTACGTAAGCCATCATAAATTAAGATTGTTTCTTTTCATTTACTTTCCATGTCATAATACAATGCCACTGTACCTTACAATTAAACTACCAATAACATTATATATCCAACATATTTATGATATTGCTTTCATAATTTCAAAATATTACGGAACCCCTTTTAATAAATTTGTTCTGCTATTTTATATTAAACTGATAAAGAATATATGACTCATTTTTGTACAATAAAATAAACATTTATAAATCAATAATTTTGCCCAGCATTTGTATGTAATAACATAGAAGGAAATTAATCATCAAACATGCATGCTGTTTAAATTTAAAGATCAAATCTAAGCACACTCACTTGTCAGTAAAAGTTTTAAAAATAAAATTGAATTTATTGTGCTTAGAATTTATTCTTATAAAACGGACAACAGTTTTATATACTCTTATTTTAATTAAAATAGTTTTATCATTTTGTTGAAATATTTTTTTAACAACTACATATTGCAATAATATATTGGAATCTGTGGAATCATTTTATTTAAAAAGATATTAAGATATGAAAATTGATCGACAACTTTTAGTTAATAACCATATATATAATAGTAGTAATATTGGTAATTATTAAAGTAATGTTTTCACATAAACTGAGAAAATTAGTTTTTAACTTATTTTAAAAATAATAATAAAATAATTCAATTGTTATTAATGAGAATTATTGTAAAGGAAACAGCAGTGATGTTACTTACATAAAATTAATTGTCGAAAATAAATTAAAAAAAGTTAATAATATTAATAATAATAATAATAAAACACTTTTTAAAAAGATTCTTTAATAAATCTTACAATAAGAAAATGAAAGTTATTATAAAAATACTTTCTTTTTAATTGAAATAGAAATTTCTTTCATTAAAACTATATTTGCATTTAAAAATAATTAAGCACAAACCAATATCAATTTTTCCTTATAATTAGAATATACAATCTTGTTGACAATAATAAATATCGTCTTTTCATAAGTAAAAAAATAATTACTTTCTACTCCAGTATTTGTTTCTTTATCTAAAATCAATGTACCAAGCAATATTCATAGAATTTGCATTCATTTAAAATTAAATGTTAAATGCAATAGAAAAAATTAATAAATACCATCGAAACGCAATGAATGAATCAAATTATTCAATTTTCACTCACTTTTTTAATAGTTCTCAAGTTACATAAACATTATAGCTTTACATTGAACATAAACATTATAGCTTTACTTTGATAAAATATATGATCAGTTGTAATAAGGGCACTTAAAGTATTTGGTAAAATATTGATTCACCACCAGGTATCCCTACCAGGTATCATTTACTGCTTTTAATACATTTTAACTATAGGAATTGCACCTTGCACTGTACATGAGGCAATGTAAGAAAAACATGTATAGAGCTTCTTGAGAATTTAAAAAAACTATTTTTTCTTAAACAAAATGGAGAAGCACCACAAAATAGTACTGGCTATGCTTACTTGTAGGGATCAGTAAATTACAAATGGAAATTATTGCCTTAAAACCCCAGAAGATTTGCAATGATATAAAGATGTTGCATTGCATGAATATAAAACCAAAGATCATCAGGATGTCATCCAGTACCAAGAATCATAAGAAAGATATGAAATATATACTGGGAAAACCTATAATGTTGTTTTTGTGCCAGGTTTCATGGCTGAAAGTCTATAAAAAGCACTTTATATAGATGCCTCTAAAATTCATTGTGTGAATATTTTATTTTTAATATCAAGGTGGTTCAAGTTTCTCTAATAGATTTTTAATTCATATAAAAGTTTTCTTATACTATAAACAAACTTAGACACAATTCAATGTAAAAATCATTGTAAATTTACTATATGGTTATAATATGTTACTATATTAGATACAATTAAATTGACCCCTAGTGATCATATGGATACAATTTTTCCAGAACGAATTATAATAATATTGTTAAAAAATTTTGTCTACTAAAAGACACTTTCATCTATTGTTAGAATAAAATTTTCCATCAGATTATGATGATTCTTTTTCTTTCATCACTAACATTTGTGAGCAATTTTAACTTTTTATTAAATTTTAACATCTTATGATTAATAAAGGACAATTATATATGCAAATTACTTATCACAGCACACACACACACACACTCTCTCTCTCTCTCACACACACACATATATATATATTGAAACAGTAAGATTCGTATTCGAATCTTAAGTTTCACCTTTTCTGTCGTCTTTCACTGACCGGTCTATCCCGCCCAAATTTAAACTTTTTGGTATCGAATTGTGTGTGTAGCAATCTTAGAAATGTATAAATATATGTAGAATTCAGCATAAACATGCACACATTTCGATCTCAAATTAAACGCAATAAATAGGGATAAAATAATATAATTTAGATTTCTTTTAGTTATATAATTTTGTATAATTTTAATCATTTATTTTGGATTATAAAGTTCGTATTTATTGCTTTGTTTAAATTTCGTTTAAAAATAATTCTAAAAATATCTGATGTAATATTTAATTAAAAGTTAAAATAATCTTATGTTCCCTTTTTGTTTTTGAAATTTAAAAGCATCGGTCAGTGATAGATAATAGATTAATTAAAGAAAAATTCCCCAAAATTAATTAGTAAATGTAAAATGTAAACAATAGAACGGCAGCTTTCTTTAATTAAAAAAACCAACTAAATGCATTGATTATCCTCAGGGCAGGTTAAATAGAACCTAAAAATATCTTAACAAAAATGTGAAAAATCAAGATAAGAAAAGAGGCCATCTTAGACTTGCTGGAGACATTCACTTAAACTTTAGCTTTGCTCTCGATCACTGAGAGTCTCCAAAAATAATAAAAATAATTTGTTCCTGCCAAGGTATGACCGAGTAAAGCACCTAGATTATTCTCCATCGGTAGATGGCCTATCGGATGCTGAACTTTCATTGCTCGCTGCTGCCATGAAATTAAATGAATATCTAAATACAAGAAAGACTTGCCACTCGTGAACTTTTTGCTGCTAAATTAATGGAATCAGAAAACTTCTTATAAAACAGGTACATGTCTGTATTCAAACTCTAGAGTACTCTAATAATATGCTATAGCTCTTCTTCATACTACTTATCTAAATTATAAAATGTAAAATTACCATATGTATAACTAAAACTGAATAATTAATTTAATATGTTAATTTCTCTAATAATCTAGCTTACCTCATTCTGTCTTTCTTGGGTGCATATTTCTATAATCTACATTTCTATCTATAGTTATTATTTAATTATTGCATGCTCATAATTATTTCAATTTTCAAAGTTTAAATCTATGATCTCTTAAAACAATGAATGCGTGTCAAATTTTCATTAATATTTACTTTCCTTAATAACTTCACTTTCATGTAAATCGACACACATTCAGTGCATCATTATTGTAATGCAGGGTCTACTACTTCGCAAATGGCTGGCATATTAGTTGTAATAACTCCCAGTTTATGTATATTTTATATTTATTAAATTTAATGAATAATTCTAGAAAATCCCATTTCTTTGAGAGTCACCAGAGTTCTTGAGTAAATGTTGGTAATGTAGGACCAAGTCAGAAATCTATTTAAATCTCGTCATCACCGTTTATACAGTATACATGTGATACATTTTAGAGATGCGATGACCCATTCCGCCGTGAAATTTCCGGATTCTTCAGGGTTGAAATCAACCTCAGTCATCCTACACAAGCTGGCATAATGGGTGCTCCCGTAGGATTTGACAATGCCATGCAGCCAGCCGGCAAATCGCGCCATGTACCGCTTGTCCCTGGTTATGCTTATGTGACACCTTACTTCGTCGGACTGAGGCAGAGACCAGTCTGATATCCTTATAAACCCATTCGCGGCATTGCAGTTTCGATATACTGCCATTCCATATCGGCTTTCTAAAGCATACCACATGTTCCTTTGCTTAATTTTATTATTCTATCTATCACTCTGCCTCTGCATTATCTTCAAAATTCCCTCTCAAATAAATGTTGGCCCTTAGTTATAAATAAGTATTTTAATTAAATAAATATGTCTGCCATTACTCTTATAACCCATACTTTAGACTCTTGCATTGCAAAGGTGTAAATTCCCCAAGGCATGCATTAGAAATACTTACTCGAGAATTTTAGGTAGCTAGATTAAGCCTTCAAATAAATGTATTCCTTTTGTAAACATTACAGTATCGGAAATACCGCTACTGAAATCCTCAATATAAAACAATGTCTAAATAAATAAATGTACTCTTTAAAATATAATCATGTCGCAAATCCCACTACTGAAGCTTTAAATCCACAAATATTATTAGTAAATGATCATTTTATTAAAATGTGTTAATAAATAATTTTAAACTATACGTCTGCAGTTACGTTTCATTTATTCGATATCCATTCTATATAATATTTCCTCGATTATGTAAATATGAATGTTTAATTAATATTAGTTTGATTATTGGCTAACTCGAGAATAAAATCATGAGTCTCTTGCATATCCCTGACCACCGTGCCTAAGGAAATATTTACTAATGTCGCATCAGATGCGTTGTTTCATGGATTGTATTGTGGAACCGATAAACTATGTTCGAACTCAGTACCACAGGTGGCTTCGCTACTCGATGGTGCTGCTGTTCTGTATGGTGGTCGAATTCTGCACTATGTTTACGAGTCACATGTTTTCTGACCATTACAGTATATATATATATATATATTTACACATAATTAAAGTATACAAAATATACTGGAACACATAAAACTTTTTCTATCTGTAAAGTAACTAAAAAACTCTTCACTTTGATAACAGCAAATTAAAGATTAAAATGCAACTATTTATTTTTTTATGCTTTTGATTTTAATAAGATAAGTTTGCTGGCCATATTGAAATTTTGATGTAGAAATAATATTTTCAGCTGATAGAAAAAAGACCATTATTAATTATAAAATCATAATAATTTGAGAAAAAAGATAAAGACAGCACATTATTTTTAACATGTTGTAATTTCAAAATTAATAATATCATAATTGGTACAAGTATTATTTCCACATCAAATTTTCAACATCGTCAGTAGACAAAGCTTATTAATATTAAAAGTTTAAAGAATATATGTTTTAAATATTTTTATTTAAAATAGAATTCCTGTTTGATTGATTGTTTGCTAGTTAACCAGCTTATCAGGGTAAGATTTAATATATTTATATTCACTACACATTGTTCAAATTTTACACTTTTATTATAAATTATTGACATTGAAATGTGACACTAAAAAAATATATATTTAGATTGGTTGCCTATTTTTTTAATTTTAAAGATGTTTCTTAGATAAAATTTCAAATTTGTTGACATTAAATTTTAAATACATTGATATCAGTTCAATATGTTTTCAGAAATATGGATGAGATTGTGATATATATATATATATATATATATATATATTAGAATATATATATCATCATCATCATCATCATCAACCATTATCAATCCACTGCAGGATGAAGGTCTCTCCAAGTTTAATCCATCTTCTCCGATCTTTAGCTTCTCTTTTCCACAATCTCTTGGAATCCAGTTTAAAATTTCAATTGTCCATCTATTATCATTTCTTCTAGCAATATGTCCAGCCCAACTCCATTTCAATCATTTAATTTTTTCAATAAGGTCAGTAACACCTGTTTGTTGTCTTACCCATACATTGCATTTTCGATCTCTTCTTGTTACTCCCAACATACATCTCTCCATACTCCTTTGAGTGGTCTGAAGTCTCTGTATTGCTCTTCTATTAAGTGTCCAAGTCTCAGATCCATAAGTAAGAACTGGTAAAACACATTTGTTAAAAACCATTCTTTTCAAACACAGGCATATTTCCTTTTAGTATCAAGTTATTTCTACCAAAAGCACTCCAACCAAGTTTAATTCTATGATTAATTTCCTCCATTATGTTTCCATCTGTATTAATAATCTGACCTAGATATTTGTAACTGTTAACTTCTTCTAATTCTTCATTATCAATCTTTATTTTCATATTTTGAGCAAATCGATTAAACATTACATTAGTCTTTTTAACATTTATCTTTAGCCTACTTTTCTACTTTCATCTGCTAACTCCTGCAACATTTCCTGCAGCTCTGAAGCATTATTTGCAAAAACAACTACATCATCTGCAAAATCTAAATGACATTAATACTCTCCATTTACTTTCATTCCTTTAGTTTCCCATTTTAATCCACAAAATACTTCTTGCAGTACTGCTGTAAAAAGTTTTGGAGATATGGAGACACCTTGCCTTACACCTTTCTCAATGTTGATTTTTCCAGTATCATTATGTAATCTAATTGTTGCTGTTGCATTTTTATAAATATTCTTTAAAATATGACAATATCCTGGATCGATACCTTGATGATCCAATGCTTTAATCACTGAAGAAATGTGTATAGAATCGAATGCCTTTTCATAATCTACAAATCCAAAACATAATGATAACTCATATTCATTTGTCCTTTCTATGACTTCTCTCAATACCTGGATATAATCTATTATACTAAAACCACTTTTAAATCCAGCTTGTTCTTTTGGTTAGTGGAAATCCAAAGTTTTCTTTAGACGAGTTGTAATTATCTTGGTAAAATTTTTATATAAAACTGATAAAAGGCTGATAGGTCTGTAATTTCTAATATCTTCTTTATCACCTTTTTAAAATATTAATATTATTACTGCTTTCTTCCAATCTTTCGGCACATCTTTATCATTTAGACATTTGGTATATAACTTTGCTAAAATTGTTTCTATTTCTTCACCTCCTTCTTTTAATATATCAATTATAATTCCATCATTTCCTGGAGCCTTTTCTTTCTTCATACATTTAATTGCATGTCTCACTTCTTCATTTAAAATTCTGGGCAATTCAGAAGATGTAATAGATATAGGAGGTACTTGTTCTTTATTACTATATAATTCTTTATAAATATCTTCTACCCATTTCATGATGTCATCTCTGTTTTTAGTAATAATTCCATATTTTTTTCTTATTGCAGATATAAATTTTCTACCAATACCAAAATGTTGTTTAACATTCTTGAGACTTTTATTTTCTTCTACAGCTTTCCTTGCTATTTCACAGTTATACTTTCTTATATCATTTTCAACTCCTTTCCGTACCATTTTACAAAATTCGAGATATTCAATTTTTTTTAATACATCATTTTTGTATATCTTCATATTCCTTCTTTTCTTCATAAATTCTCTGGTCTCAGTAGAAATTTTATTAGTCAATTGCTGCTTTTTTCTACCAGCTATCTTTGTTGCAGTTTTTAAAAGTGTATCAGTTACTTTCATATTAATTTCATTCAAATCTGATTCATGTTCAAAATCTCTTAACACTTGAAACCTATTTGTAAGTTCTAATTTAAATTCATTAGAATGTTTCTGAAGAATAGGAATATCAACTGTAAATATTGTTTTTCTCAATAATTTTTGTCTCTCTAGTTTTACATTAACACGTAACTTACATCTTACTAATCGATGATCACTTCCTGTGTTAAATTTATTAAGAACATTACAATCTTGAAATATGTATTTCCTGTTAGTCAAAATATAATCCAATTCTGCTGTACCTTCATTTGGATGCTTCCATGTCCATTTCCTTTTAACATTTTTCTCAAAAAATGAATTCATAATATAAAGTTTTTCTTTTTCTGCAAACTCCACAAGTCTATGTTCTCTCTCATTTCTATTACCATAACCAAAATTACCTACAGCAATTTCATCTTTCATTTGTCTACCAATTCTAGCATTAAAGGCTCCCATAACAATTTTAAAATGTTGTTTACTCTGATCAAAAGCATTTTGTACATCCATATAAAAATCTTCTATTACTTCATCACTATGAGAACTTGTTGGGGCATAAACCTGAATTATCTGCATTTGGTATCTGCTATTAAGTTGTATAACTAATCTTGCAAGCTCTGTCTGATACACCATCAATCTCCACAATATTGTTCTTCCACTTTTTATTTATAATGAATCCTACTCCACTTGTATTTTCAATATTTGTGCCTTTATAATAGAGTATATGTCCACTTTTTAAATCAATAGTTTCTTCACCTTTTCTTCTAACTTCACAAAGTCCAATAATGTCCCATTTAATATAAGACAATTCTTCTTCTAATTCTTGCAATCTTCCTTCACTTGAAAGTGATCTGCAGTTGTAAGTACCTAAATAAAATGTCGTCATCAAATGGCAGCCTGGGTCCACAATCAGGGGATTCTTAGCACCCTCCGCCTTCGGCCACCAACCACTGCCTTGGTTGGTGACTTTACAGCCTCCTGGGAATAAGGGCCATGCTTTATTTTTGTCTGTCATAATTGTATATATGTATTGGAAAAATATTTATCATTTACACAAACATTCATTCTGCCTTATCAGGCACTGAGAAGAAAGACCATGGTGTTTCTTGATCTTAAACTCAGAGGTAAAAAGCCAATAAACACACCACTCTGGCTAATGCGTGTTGGTGAGCAGCCCATCCATGTTCGTATACTATATGAATAATCACATAGTAATAACAGCTGCAACGACAAGAACGTATGGAGTGGACATTAGGAATTTGCCCTGCTCGGTTTCTTTAAGGCCTCCAAGAGGAATCAAAGGGTCTCCTTTCAATTAATAGCAAACTCCTTTCTGCGCCAGAATATATATATATATATATATATATATATATATATATATATATATATATATATATATTAGAAAACAGTCACCTTCTATATTGGTTTGTTTAGGTGGTGACTGGTTTCTAATGGTTATATATCCCATTTAGCTTTAAGCATTATTTCACTTATTATATATATATATATATATATATATATATATATATATATATATATATATATATATATATATATATATATATATATATATATATATTTCATATGATGGAATTAACATCCATTATGTTGTCTTTATAAAATACTTTAATATAAATATTTATATTTTTATATTAAAGTATTTTATAAAGACAACATAATGGATGTTAATTCCATCATATGAAATATTATTGAAAAAAATTAGAAATCGTTTTAAATTAGAACGTCATTGAAATATTTATATTAAAGAACGAAGTGACTTTAGAATTTTTATCTACTAAAGAAAAATGCAAGTTTTTATATAATTTAATAAATATAATGTCTTTTAATTTATTTAAAGATTTTTATAAAGAAAATTAAAAAAAAAGTGCTATATTGAGGATATACCATCTGATTTCTTTCAACTCTACAGACATTTATGTGATAGGTGTCTTCTGATTGTTGATAGTGAATTTTATAAACTGTATTCTTTAAATTGTCATAATTTTTATGAAGCCTTTCTCATTAAGGTCATAGGATGATAGTTTCTGAATTTTGCTCCAAGAATCCGTGAAGTTAAATTGTAAGTCGTCAATTAAACATTGAAAATTTTAATAATTTTAAAGGTTTGGTTTGAACAATAAGTGCATACTAAGTTAATATAAATCACGTGACTTTTTGATTTATTCTAACATCTTGAGAAGGTTCATTTTGAACGAAAATCGATTCGATGCAAAATAAATTTATTATTAAATCAAATAAAGTTGTCTATAATATTTATTTATATTTTTATATTATATATATATATATAGTACTCAAAATATTGAGAGATACTATCAACAATGCTCATACGGTTGGAAACCCTAATCAACTGAAAAACCAAAAGTGTAGCCAATAAAAGTAAAAAAGGGGGCTGCATATATATATATATATATATGTTGAAGCAGTCGGATCTCTAAGTTTGATCCTAGCTTCATAATATCTGACCTGCAGCCCACTTCAAAACCTCTTACTAACCATGAATTTCCAATGCAATGGGGCTTTATACATTCAATACACGCTAGTTTCATTAAAAAAATAGTATCATATAAATGTGTGTTAAAACTAACTAGTTTGACATTTAAACTAATCAATTCATTAATAAATTCTTGATAAAATTATTTATGAATTTGTATATATTATAACTGCATGGATTGTGTGTATATATTTATAAAATTTAAATATATATATTCATTATAAAGTTTCATTGCGTCAGGAATGTTTTATTTTACTTTTAAACAGTTTGTTCAAATTTTAGTGATTAAAAGCTACATTCTTTTAATAAGCTTTCAGATTGTCCTTTTTCAAAAACAATGGGGAAAGTTTTATTAATTAGCAAAAAGATAATAATTTAAAATGTAAGGACAGTTCCTAATTAAAATCGTTTTTTAGATATATAAATTCATTTTCTAATTAGTTTGAAAGCCTTATCGAAAGAATGTATCAAAAATCAGTAAAAATTGATAACTTCGATAATGCAAGAAGCTCTAGTCTGAAGGCACCTAAATTTGGAATAGGCGGGAAACCAGAGAACAGTATAAATAGCCCGGAAAAGTTTGGAGGGGGGAGAAGCCATCTTTGTTTAGAGAAGTGCTAATAGATCTGTGTGTCTTTAAATTATGAATTTCAATAGTGTTTCCATCATGGTGAGGGGCTAAACTTTGGGAGTCTGACTGCTGGGCCTGATGTTCTACAGAAAATCTTCAATGTAGCTGCTAAACTAAACCTTTTCCAGACCAATCATGCTGCCCCAAAATCATGAAAGAATCAATCATTCAAAATTTCAAAATGCATGCCTATGTTTTATCCAACTGGAATGTGCCATGTGTTAATCTAAAGAACCAACCATGAAGGAATGGTACTTTCTTGAAACAACTGCAACTTTCTGGCCATTTTTTGAACTTTATTTTACACCACCTTTTAAGCTATCTACTGTAAAATTTTCTTTTTATTTATGCTATGTAGTAATTCTCTATTTTAATATCTAGTCTTTAAAATTAGTATTATGTTAACTTCCTTTTTTTTTTACGATGGCGGTTCATTTATCTAACCTTACTATATATATTAAATAATCATTAATGTCATTCATTTCTATTATATGCCAATAATCCTTTGACTTGATGATCTCCTTTGTTTCATTTGCCTCATGCAAGTAATATAATATTAAGTCTTATAGTAAGTCTCATCCATTAGAACTAGATTAATACCATTCTATTAATCATCCAGTCAAAATAATTTATTAAAGGTTTACTATTTTATTAATGGCTAAAAATAAATTATTAGCTCAGTTTCTAACCTATGTGCCTGGCTCTTTCTCTAGTTTACAAATATTTATTTATTCATAGTCTTAAAATATTTTTTGCAAAAGGGTTGATAAAGGAATTAATGTCAATATACTTTCTATTAAATTCAGGGAGGAAATGATGTTTAGGGCATAATTAATACAATTTTATATTTGTGTTAAATAATTTTCTATTAAAGCTCGTTTGACTTTAATTTAACTTGATCAGGTCATCACGTAGAGCATTCTTTATATAAATGAGTTTTATTCATTAACCATGATGATTACCAAGTCATCATTTTTCTGAACATTACTTGCATGAGCCATCTCCTGCTTCGTAGGCTTGTCGTTGGTGATATTACTATTATTACTTTAATTTTATAGGAAGAAAGCACTTTCTCCACTGGCTCATTTATACTGGAACACCAAAGGTTTGTGGCTATGACCCGGCTTGCCTTTCCCCATGTTCCACATCTCCTTGGCAGTGCAGAAAGACTTGTAAAACACAGGCCACCCTCTTATTTATATCACTGACAAGCTATTATTTCTGGTATTCATTTTTATAGCCCATAAGACGCCAGTACCGTTTACTTCTCAGCTCAAATAAAGCCCCACTCTCATGCTCATAAATCGTGATTAATTGATTTCATTAAAGTTGAACAAATTCTTATTCATCTATAATTAAATAAGTTTTCTGTTAAATAGTAAAGTTATGCCCTAAATATGTATCTTGCTCTTTGTGAATTGATTTGCGAATGTGAAAATAAATCTCACAACTCTTTTCATTTAGAATTAGAATCATAATTTCTGTCACAGCCAAATACCTTTATCTACCTTTATTTTCTTGTCGGGGCATAGACTTATATAATTTTCTTAGAATATTGTGTAATAGTTATTGGCATATAATAAGGACTGCCATTCTTATTGTAATTATAAATTCCATTTAAAGACTAGAGGTAATCTATATAATCATAATCTAAAAGGTGAACAAATTTATTATTATTATTAAACATTTTATTAACACATTTGATTTTTTAACTTTGTTTATTCAATAGTTATTTTAATATTAATGCTCAGTCTGTATTGGCAACCCGAACATAGATACATATATGAGTTGACTTAGAACTATCCTTAGTTATTTTATGGTACATTATTAGTGTCAGATCAGGTGTCTCAAATCATTATCATCCATTGAGCTAGTTTCTTTGTGCATAGTCATGTACTGTTGACATATTTCATCCATTGATTTGATCTGAACTCTGAGTTGGGTTTGAATTTAGTTTGGTTCGACTGAGTTTGAATCCAACTTAAAGTTTAGTTTGTTATTGTGGGTGGGTTTTTTGACCAGTACATTGGTTCTGTTTTTGGCTGCCCAATTGTTGGGCTTTGATTTAACACCCTGTAGACAGTGTTTATGTTTTAAATGCTCAATCATTGAGGCTTCAATTTAATAAATTCACACCCTGTAGACAGTGTTTATGCTTTAAATGCTCAATCATTGAGACCTCAAAAAATTAAATGCTACATTCTATAAAGAGTGATTATATTTCTGTAGAGTGTTATATTTATTTGGAAAAATCGTTTTGCGATTTATAATGCTCAACCAAAATGATTTTAATAGGTTAAAATGTCATTTTTAATTTTTTGTCTTATACTTAAAAGTTTTTAAGATTACGTAAGTGTTCGTTGATTAAAATATTTGTTAGTTAAAGACTATAACAGTATTGTTAGTCAAAATAATTATTTAAAAAAAAAGTAATAAGATAGAATATATGTATAAATTAAGTATATGTGTATTTTATACTATATCAGTATATATATATATATATATATATATACTGATATATATATGAACATGTATTAAACAAACGTCTATTATATATATATATATATATATAATAGACGTTTGTTTAATACATGTTCATGACAGTAAGAAGGGAAGAAAATTATTGTTAGAAAAGTAGTAAGAGTAGATCAAAGCAAGGGATAAAATTAGATGAAATATTTTTCTTTGTCAAAATTAATTAGTGTTTATCTTAGTTGTTATATTAAAAATATCCAATATTGCTATCATGTTAAAAGTTTAATTTCAAACTATTGCTTGCTAGCACATATAATAAATGTTCATTTCTTATTAGTAGCCTCAAAGCAGGAAAAGACCTTCAAACAGGGAATTGTATGTCAAGTGGTCCAATGTAGTGGACAATATGCTTTAATGACAATGATTTCTAGAGTAATCTCAAAGTAGGTGAAGACTCTTTGTGTAACACCAAGCAGCCAGATGCAGTTGGCAAAATACTTCAATGGCTTACATGCTCTTATGCTAGCAAGATTAAAAATGATATCAACAAATCTACCAATTAGTCAAGTAAACTTATATGAATGTATCACATATAAGTAAAGTGATTTTTTTTTCATTGTTTTTTTTTTGAAGTAGAAAAAAATGAAGTAGTCAGATCTAAGTTCGATTCTAGCTTCATGATATCTCACCTGCAGCCCACTTCAAACCCTAGTACTAACCATAAATTTTTGATGCAATGGGGCTTTATACATTCAATACATGCTAGTTTCATTAAAAAAATAGTATCATATAAAATTGTGTTAAAACTAACTAGTTTGATGTTTAAACTAATCAATTCATTAATAAATTCATGATAAAATTATTCATGAATTTATATATATTATAACTGCATGGATTGTGTGTATATATTTATAAATATTTAAATATATATATTCATTATAAAGTTTCATTGCTTCGGGAATGTTTTATTTTACTTTTAAACAGTTTGTTCAAATTTTAATGATTAAAAGCTACATTCTTTTGATAAGCTTTCAGATTGTCCTTTTTCAAAGAAAATGGGGAAAGTTTTCTTAATTAGCAAAAAAATAATAATTTAAAATGTAAGGATGGTTCCTAGTTAAAATCGTTTTTTAGATTTATAAATACATTTCTAATTAGTTTAAAAGTTTTATTGAAGGAATGTATCTAAAATCAATTAGTAAAAATTTATAACTTGGATAGTGCAAGAAGCTCTAGACTGAAGGCATCTAAATTTGGAATAAGCAGGAAACCAGAGGACAGTATAAATAGCCCGAAAAAGTTTGGAGGGGGGAAAGCCATTTTTTTAGAGAAGTGGTACTAGAATTTGTGCATCTTTAAATTATGAATTTCAATAGTGTTTTCATTAAGGTGAGGGGCTAAATTTCAGGCGTCTGACTTCTGTGCCCATGTTCCACAGAAGATCTTTAATGTAGCTGCTAAACTAAACCTTTTCTGGACCAATTGTGCTGCACAAAAATCATGAAAGAATCAATCAGAAAGTCATTCAAAAGTTTAAAATGCACACATACATTTTATACAACTGGATTGTGCCATGTGTAATCTAAAGAACCAACCATGAAGGAATGGTAATATCTTTCTTGAAACAACCACAACTTTCTGGCCAATTAGCGAACTTTATTTTACACCATCTTTTAAGCTCTCTACTATAAAATTTTCTTTTTATTTATGCTATGTAGTAATTCTCTATTTTAATCTCTAGTCTTTAAAATTAGTATTATGTTAACTTCCTTTTTTTTCTTACGATGGCAGTTCGTTTATCTAACCTTACTATATATATTAAATAATCATTAATGTCATTCATTTCTATTATATGCCAATAATCCTTTGACTCAATGATCTCCTTTATTTCTATTAATCATCAAGTTGAAAGAATTTATTAAATGTTTACTATTTTATTAATGGCTAATAATAAATTACTAACTCAGTTTTTAATCTATGTCCCTGGCTCTTTTATCTAGTTTACAAATATTTATTTATTCATAATCTTAAAATGTTTTTTGCAAAAAAGGCGATAAAGGAATTAATGTCAATATATTCTAATTCAAATTTTATACTTTCTATTAAATTCAGGGAGGGCATGATGTTTAGGGCATAATTAATATAATTTTTTAATTGTGTTAAACATTTTTGTATTAAAGCTTGTTTGACTTTAATTTAACTCGATCAGGTCATCACGTAGAGCATTATTTATATAAATGGGTTTTATTCATTAATTATGATGATTACCAAATCATCATTTTTCTGAATGTTACTGGCATGAGCCATCTCCTGCTTCATAGGCTTGTCATTGATGATATTACTATTTTTACTTTAATTCCATAGAAAGAAAGCACTTCCTCCACTTGCTCATTTATATTGGAACACCAAAGGTTTGTGGCTATGACCCGGTCTGACTTTCCCCATGTTCCACAACTCTTTAATAGGGCAGAAAGACTTGTAAAACCCAAGCCACTCTTCTATTTAAATCACCGACAAGCCATTATTTCTTGTATTAATTTTTATAGCTCATAAGGTGCCAGTACCATTTACTTCTCAGCTCAAATAAAGCCCCACTCTCATGCTTGTAAATCGTGATGATTTGATTTTATTAAAGTCAAACAAATTCTTATTCCTTTCTAATTAAATAAGTTTTCTGTTAAATAGTAAAGTTATGCTCTAAATATGTATCTTGCTCTTTGTGAATTGATTTGCGAATGTGAAAATAAATCTCACATTTTTACATTTAGAATTAGAATCATAATTTCTGTTACAGCCAAATATTTTTATCTACCTTTATTTTCTTGTCAGGGCATAGACATATATAATTCTCCTAGAATATTGTGTAATAGTTATTGGCATATAATAAGGACTGCCATTCTTATTGTAATTATAAATTTCATTTAAAGACTAGAGGTAATCTATATAATCATAATCTAAAAGTTGAACAAATTTATTATTATTATTAAACATTTTATTAACACATTTGGTTTTTACCTTTTTTTTATTCAATAGTTATTTTAATATTAATGCTCGCTGTTTTATTGGCAACCTGAACATATATACATATATGAGTTGACTTAGAACTATCCTTAGTTATTTTATGGTACATTATTAGTGTCAGATCAGGGTCTTAAATCAGTATCATTCCTTGAGCTAGTTTCTTGGTGCATAGTCATGTACAATTGACATATTTTATCAATTGATCTGATCTGAGCTCTGGGTTGGGATAGAATTCAGTTTGGTTCGACTGAGTTTGTATCTGACTTTGAGTTTAGTTTGTTGTTGTGGGTAGTATTTCGACCAGTACAATATATAGTAACCAAAAATGTTGAGAGATACTATCAACAATGCTCATTTAGTTGGAAACCCTAATTAACTGAAACACCAAAAATGTAACCAACAAAAGTAAAAAAAGGACTGGCTCAGTAACACTTCAATCCCATCAAATAAATGCACCAATATTGTAACCTAAATAGAGAGATATATGCTGCAAAACTTTCTCAACCCATTGAACAGGACTTATAACTGACTGAAAAGTTCAACACAAGCAAGTCAAAATTGTAACCTAAAAAGAGATGAGAAAGTATATAAAGCTACAGTTCTCAATATGCAAGACATATATAACCTAAATGATAATAAGCTCAGTGATATAATATACACTAATCTCAGGGTTATACATATACTAATGTGCTAAAAATAAAAGTGAAATAATAAATAAACATTAATAAGACAAATGCCAAAAAATCTACAACATATGAAAATAAAATTTATAGCTGAAACATAAAACTTTATCATTAAAAATATTTATGCAGTTTTTAAGAATGATTTTTATAAAATGGGCAATGGCTGCCAATGGGTTTACCTTCTGTTGCTCAAATATTTAATTTTGTAATTTCTGCATATAAAAAAAAATATGAAAAAAGGAATTTTATCAAAAAATATTACTGTATACTATCGATATGTTGATGATGTTTTTGTATAAAGTGTTGTTTAAAGAATTAAATAATTGAAATGGCTTAGAATGGATAAAGCCAGATGAAAATTTAATGTGTATTCAGTTTTTTAATCTTAAAATAACTAGAAATCAATGTATGCTGGATTACTTTCATGACCATTAAACCAATAGTAAAAAAAGGTTATATTCTATATAAATCAAGAGTGTCAATATCACATAAAATCATAGGTTTAAAATTATTATTTCAAAATAATAGACTTTCAAATATTCATTGGATAAAGGCAAAACTATTGAAATATATTCAAATGAATTGTTAAATGTTGACTACAATTATAATTATATATATAATGTTATTAAAGATTTCAATATGAAATATAAGAATAAAAATGTTAATAATATTATTGATTCGCCTTCCAATAAAAAATGTAGATATCAATACCATATATTTCAAATGATCAAGTAAATTTTATAAGGAAAATTTAGAAAGGTATATGTGATATTGCATTTTACACACCTCCTACATTAAACAAATTAATAAATAACTCTAAAGATAAAATCTCATTTATAAATAAAAATTGTATCATTTATAAATAGATATGTTGGTGTGGCAGTGGATATATAGGTAAATTAAGGTGTATGTTGGAAAAAGAACTAAATAGCACTTTCTGTTATTAAAAAGAGTTCAGACATCCAAAACAAAATTGCAAAGTAGATAATAATGTTTCAGCATCCATTTTTTTACGATCATAATTAGTCATGCATTTATGGTTTTAACTTCAATTATAATAATGTAAAAATATTATAAATTAAAAATGATAACAACAAAAGGAAAATAAAGGAAGCTATGCTAATATACAAATACAAACATGACTTAATTAACAGGCAGTCAGCAAACGTTATGATTACAAAATAATGGGAAGGTTAGCTGTTCAAAGTGTTAGTTAACAAAGACTATGAGAATAGTCAAAAGCACTCCTAAGTGGATACAATTTTTAAAATTATACTTTACATATACCTGATTATTGTATATATAAATATTCAATTATATAATTATGTATATTGTATTGAATAAATACAGGCATCTAATTATAATATTATTACATATATAAAAAAATCTGTGAAATGAAGCGATTATTACCTATAAAGAGAATCACATTTAATAATTATACATATAAAATTATTTCCATTTTTGGACGAAGAAAAAATAATCTGTTTATATAAAATGAAATTGTAGTTTTGTATTTCTGTAGTTTATATTTCAAAACTTTGACTATTACAGAAATTCACAATTATATTTCTGAATATTTTTTACTCAGCTTTGTAGAAGTTTTCAATTCTCTGATTCATAGATTAAAATTATATAGCAACATGTAAATAAATGGCTTTATTGAATTTGCTTTATACCAAACAAATAAATAAATAAATAAGCATTAAAAAACCCTAAACAAAATTTAAAATAACTCAAGCTGTTTGTTAAAATATTTTACAATTATTAAATATTTATTAAATAAATAATGCAAATTAAATTACAATAAGCATTGAATTTGTAATGTCAAAATAAAATTTCCATTTAAAATAATGCAATACATAATATTTATCCACAATTCTATTGATATTTATAACCTTTAAAGTACATATTTAATATAAATTTTTGATTTAATATAAAATGAATATATATTTTAATTTTTTTTAAATGACAATTTTTAATGATAGATTTCGGTATTATTTCTTTATCTTTTCCACTTCTCTCTCTCTTACATATATATTATAATGATAAAAGATAGCTGTTCAGAAGGATATAATAATGATGGTGGGGGTATGAAGTGAATATGGATCATTGTGAGAAGAATACAAAATATTATTTTATGGCATTCAAACCACATCTAATCTAAATATCCGGGCTTATATTTACATAAATTCATGACCTTTTTTAAGTGTATCCTAAAAAAAAGAAGTGTGCCATAGATAGGATATAAAGTTCCTTCCTATATATTTTATTGTTAATTGAAATCATAAATATTAGTACTAAGTATATAATAAAAGTTTTAAATCCTAACAGGAATGGATCTGAGTTAGAGACACCATCATTACCCCAAATATGTTGTGAATTATATATAATTGGCATGTGGTAATAATTTAACTTAGATTTTAAAGACCGATGACTAGTTATACACTCACAGAAATTTATAGATTGACTACAATACTAGGAAGCATTTCATTTTCTGTAGCTAATAATCAGACGTTTATCTTTTTAAATATATATACCACACCTTCATCGATATTAATTAGTAGTAATAATGCACCAAAAATGATTTACGTGAATTGTACTTGATATCATCACGTTGGAGGAATATCATATATACATTTTCAAAACCTACATACATATGATATTTATAATCAGAAAGCATTAAGATGGCTCAACAATCCCCCATTATATGTGTTGGGTGTATTTGAATATAATACTTCAATTTGTATTTTGTATGTAATCTTGTATAAAATCATAAATATAAAGTGACTTTGAATGATAATTTCAAATTGAAACCAATTCTTTGTTAACTAAGCCAAACTATTATACGTTTTCCTCAAATAATAATAGTCATAAAATTATCTGATGGAGAATCATGTGACTAATGACATTTAATAAGCAGATTTAATTCAGCAGTTACATTTAAATAACCAAATTTTTGTTTTACTTCACTTAAATAATCGATACAGAACCTTTAGTTCTTCATTCTGTCACTCTACGTCTGCACTAAAGAGCACAGAAATTTTCTCAAATGTTTCTTTATTTGATTTACATTCTATATAAACATTTATCATTTTATATTATTACATAGATATGATATTCAACATAGATTATTTATGAAATATTGTGCTCAAACATCTTTATTTAAATAAATCTACATCATTAATTGGCCAAGAAATTAAAGAAACCAAATGGGAAATTCCCAATGTTCATCAACACATTATTGTCATTGCTGCTGTTATTATACAATTAAATATATTGAATGTAAACATGAATGGGCTGCTCACCAATGCATATCACTCATCGTGGTGAATTTAATTGTTTTTTTTACTTCTGAGTTTAAGACCAAAATATCATAGATTTTTCCCAGTTGTTTGATAGTTCTTAACTAAAATATCAGTTGAGTAGTCTTGAAGGCAGAAATAATATGTGTGTGAATGAAATTTTTTAAAATAGATATTTACAATCTCAAGAGAAATAATTAAATTTTTGCTTTTACTTCCAGGAGGCTGTAAAGTCATCAGATATAGCAGCAATTGATAGACAAATGTGGAGGCTGGTAAGAATTCTCTGATTGTTAACTCAAGCTGCCACTTGGTGACAATCTTTTATTTATATATTTGCAACTGTGAATAAATTTCAAATGATCGAACATGACATGGCATGAAATAGAAGAACTATATAATATTAAATAAACTTTATAACATTAAAAGAAAGGGTGAGGAGACATTTCATTTTAAAAGTAAAAGACAAATATTGGAAGAACAAGTGGAATGGGATTCGTTATACATAAAAAGTGGAGGAACAACATTGTAAAGATTGGATAGCAAGATTAGTTATTAAACTTAATGAAAGATATCAAATACAGATAATTTATGTTTATGCTCTCATTGTAATAAAGAAACAGATAATTTTTGAGGACTAAACAACATTTTAAAATTGTCATGAAAATCTTTAATGCCAGCATTAGTAAATGATTGAAAAATGAAAGTGCTATAGGAAAATTATATTATAAGACCAGAAATGAAAGGGACTCAAATTAATGGAATTATAGAAAAAAAAAACTTTATATTATGAATTCTTTAATTGATAAAAATATTAAAAGAAAATGGCTAAGGAAGTATCCAAATTAAGATATTATAGCATTGGATCATATTTTGACTAATAAAAAATACACTTACAGAAAATATGTATTTGAAGATTGTAATGTCCTTACTAAATTCAATGCATAAAGTTATTATCAATTAGTGAGATATAAGATACAAGTAAATGAAAACAGAGAGAGAGAAAATTATTAAGAAAAACAGTATATCACAATTGGTATTTTAAAATTTTCTACCAGAAACATTTCGATGAATTCAAATTAAAACTTGCAAATCATTTTAAAATATTAACAGATTTTGAAGACGATTCAGATTGAAATGAAATCAATAGGAATATAATTAATAAATTACAAAGAACTGCAACAAAGCTGATATAAAAAGCATCAATTGATCAGTGAATTTTCCATTAGACAATATGTCTGAAAAAAAAAACAGTAATATATAAAAATGATTTATTAAAAAAAAATTGAATATCTAAAGTTTTATAAAATAATAGAAAAAAAAAATAATGATATAAAAAATAAAAAATGAATTAGCAAGAGAAGCTACAGAAAAAAATAAAAGTTTCAAAAATGTAAATTAACATTTTGACATTGGTAGGAATCTTATTTCTGCAATAAAATGAAAAAGATGAGAACTGCTACTAAAAAGAGAAATGACATGAAATGTTTTGAAGAGTTATACAAAAATTATATAATAATAAAAACCAAAAAAAAAAAAAAAAACCACAAAATATTCTCTATAATTACTCTATCTGAATTGTCCAGACATGTAAATAATTGTGTAAAAATGGAGTTATAAGAAGCAAGTGAAGAAATAGAAAAATTGTGTTTATGGTTATATTTTAAATGTCTAAATGATAAAGATGCACTAAGAGTTAAGAATAATGCATGAATAAATTAATATTTAAATAAAGTGATACAGAAATTATTAGAAATTACACACCTATCAGTCTTTCATCAGTTGTATACAAAACTTTATTACAGCTCTCTATAGAAAACTTGGGATTTTAGTCAACTAATTAAAAGCAATTTTTAGTTCAGTGGATTACATCTGAATAATATTAGAATTTATAGAAAAAAACTATGGAATCATGAATTACCTTTATACTTTGAATTTGGAGATTATGAAAAGGACATTTGATTTTCTACTATGGTTAAAGCATTGGATCATCAAGATATTGATCAAGTATATTATCATATTTTGAAATAATGTTTATAAAAATGCAATAAGAATTTAGATTACATAGTGATACTAAGAACATTAATGATGAGAAGGGTGTATAACAGTGTGACTCCATATTTTTAAATTGCTTTGCAAGAGTATTCCAATAAATATTTTGGGGATTAAAATGAAAAGCTATGTAAATAATAATAAGTGATTATTATTAAAGCCATCATTATTTTTCAAATAATCTCTGAAATTCAAGAAGTGTTGCAAGAGTTATCAGATGATGAAAGAAAATAGGACTAAAGACAAATGCTAAAAAATAAGTAGTGTTTAGTGGATTTTTTCAAGAAAAGAAAATAAAGATCAATAATGATGAATTAAAAAAATGAATTAAAAAATGTAACATCTATAAATACGTTGGTCAAATTATTTATATAAATAGAATCATAATGAATTAAATTAATCATAGAATTAAACTTAGTTGACATGCTTTTAATAGTAATAACAATATTAAAACATATATCTATGTGTTTAAAATGGAATGCTTTTTTATAAATGTGTTTTTCCCAGTTCTTATTTATGGATCTGAGATTGGTACACTTAACAGAAGAAACTATAGAGACTTCAAATCACTCATTGAGTATGGAAAAATGTATGTTAGGAGTAACAAGAAGAGATCAAAATAAATTCATGAAATGAGATAACAAACAGGTATTTTTATATTATTAAAAATATTAAGATACTAACATGGAGCTGCACTATACATAATTTTTAAAAACGATGGTAATACATAGACAGTTTAAATGTTAAATCATATAATAAAAGTTTGCAAATAGAGATCAGATGTGGGATGGATCGATAAAATAAGGAAATTTGCTGAGGTGATGTGGAGAGGCTAGATGTAGCAACTTTTTCTATAGACTATTGCTTCCTAGTGAAAGCCATTCTAATCAACGAATGTTAGAAAATATATGAGAGAAAGTGCATTAAATTTAGGAACACTTTCATAATGCATTGGATTGATAGCGATTAAAAATAAAGATGATAATTTCATTCATTGAAATTTAACACTAATATAACAATAATTAAAATTAGATTTAAAGCTACAATTTATATTTTAAACTTAAGAAATATCTATCAAATAAAATCATAGGAAAGAACACAGTAGATTATACATAGTTTTAGCAAATTATTAAATAATAAAAAAACATTATTTTCAAAGAAATAACAGTTCATTATATACCAAACCATAATAAGAAATTTAGTATTTCAAAATAAATAATAAGTCATTATATTCCAAATTATAACCTATCAGTTTCTAGTTAATAAAAACTCATAAATTATATTGTATATAAATAAGATATAAAATTTATGGTTATAAGACAGGCATACAATAATCTAGGGGTTGAAGAATTGTTTTTAATTTAAATAAGATTGTAAAAGTTTCTGCATTATTTCAACTCACTAAATCACTACATAAATATTTGGAATATATTTCTGATTATAATCATTATATCTTTGCAGTAATGTAGCATACTCATTAATTATTAATTGCTGAATGATTACATTTTGTTTCAGATAATCATAATCAGTATTTATTAAATATACTCATGCTATAAAACCTAGAATAACATAGTGTTATGTATGTGTTCATGTGTTAAATACATGTATATCAAATAATAATTGTAATAGGACTATGTACATATGGGTATGTAAAATACATGTAGCTTCTTAATAACAGGAAATTTTACATGATCAGAAAAGATTAATTTCTAAGTAGATGAAAAGTGCAATTAGTTAAACTCTCTGGAGATAAATGAAATTCTTTCAGTAAAAAAATATATCATTAAAAATTAAATGATTGTGAGTTCCTAGTCCATTCATTGATAACAATTCTAGAAATCCAAAACATAATTTTTTAATAGAATTTAAATTTCTCTGGTCCAGAATGTATCTTGAATAAATGAATACCTTATCAGCAATATCTGAAAGAAGAGCCAACCAGAAGAATAGTTGGACAATCAATTGATAGAAGCCAAATGAAAAAAAGAAATGAAAACTTGCTGTTAGAAGCTTCTGATATGCAGATGGATATTCAGCCTCAGTGTTGGACATCACCATATGTGCCTTAATCTTCCAATACAGAAAGACTTGCTTCTGAACAAGGCAAAGCAAGATGACTGAACATGTCACATATATCTTATTATTTCTATATGCTTTTGGGTTCATGTAAATTTCTTATATAGAGATATTAAATAGTAAATTTTAACCATATTAGTTGTAATTTTTACCAGGAGATAAATTTAGATATCATGTGGTCTGGAGAGCAAGAGTTACCCTTTCAGATATAGCAATTGGCATAGTTCTGATTTAAATCTTGAATCACTGTTTTAATGGTAAGATTTTTGTGTATTGAATAGTTAGCTAAAATGCAATCATCAATCAGAGAGTTTGACATCAGTGAGGCAAGTAGTTGGAAAATGTCAAAAAAAAAGAGTTGAAAAGGATAAGATTAAAACAGCAACATTATTGCTTTGCTGTTAAAAGAGTTATAGAGATAGCAAGCTCAGAACCTCAGATGCCTGAAGATTTTTCATATGATCAAATTAAAGCTCAATTATTAAATTATTTTAATTCCTATCCCTCTATATATGTTTCCAGACTTCATTTCCATGACAATAATGTATGTAGGAATTAAATAATAAAAGATTATGATATTGCTTTTTGTAACTTGGTAAAAAATTGTATCTATATATCTTTCCTTGATAAGACCCTCTTAGAGCAATTTCTGAATGATTAGTGACAGTTTAAGGCAACAATTATTGGCCAATAGAGATTTAAATTGTACTTAAGCTACAAAATGTGGGATAGCTTATAGTTCTCAAGCAATCTGGTACTTCATTGAGTTTAAGGAAAATGGTAAATGCATAAACCGACATTGGCAAAATGTATAAACTAATTAAAAAGTATCTACTAACATCAAAGACTAATCCTATCAATAAATATATATTATATTTTTGTAGTGGGGAAAAATCATCACCAAACCTGTGACTGTTTTGAAAAGGATGAACATTGCAAAATTTATATATATATATAAAAAAAAAAACACATCAAAGCACTGTGTAAAAATAAAATTTTCAGCTTGGCAAACAAAGAAATAGCTGTAAGAGTATATTCAATAGAAAGGGAAATCAATTAGCCAATATAAAAAAATACATCAACCACTGAAGGTGACAAAATATTAAAATTAAAATTGTGTGACCAACTCACTGCAGGGTATCTCTAATATTAGTCCAGGAATGGTTTTCTGTATCTTCAAATTGTACTAAACTCTAGCAATAGAGAAAATTGATATAAAAGGCTTAGATATAAATGGGAATACCATAAAAATTAGAGGTATGGTTACAAATGTTGTAAGCAGAATAGAGTGAATAGTAGGTGAATTTCCTCTATATTTAGTTTATACTCCTATTAGCCCATTGATAGGCCAGGACTGATTTAAAAAAATTGGGAATAAAACACATTTGTTAATAAGACTGAAATTTAAAAAAAAATGAGAGCAAATTTCCTAGGTTAATTAAAGTGGAACTTTGTACTATTGAAATGAACCCTGTTTTATTAGAGATAATCCCTGAGGCAGTACCCATAATTTACAAACCATGTAAGATTCCATTTTTTCAGAAAGATAAAAACTAGAGAATGAAATTAATGAATTAGTCAAGTAATGCATGTTAGAACCCACAAAAAATCTGATTGGGTTATGCTGTTAGTTATTATTACTAAACCCAACAATCAAATTTGTTTGTGTGATGATTATCAGGTATCAGTAAACAAAGCTATTAGCAAAATGCATATTCTGTTTCCAATGCTAAAGAAATAATAGTAAATATAAAGAAATCAAAATTTTATCATAAAATTAGATTTAATACTGTTTCCACCAGATACTTATCACTGAGAAAGCTGCTGAAATATTAATATTAACTATGCACATGGGGTTAGTTATTTAAATGCAACAGGCTTTAATCTGGGGTAACTTCTGCCCACATAACCTTTCTGTCAAAAATTGAAACCCTCCTTAATGGATTTAAGGATGGCATTCCATTTCTGATGACATTCTTGTTACCACTACTTCAGAAAATGAACTTAGAATTTGTCTACATAAAGTATGCAACAAATGTAATGAATATAATGCAATGTTCCCTGCCCCAGACAAGGCTAAAACTGTGGCAGAAGTCTCAATATCTAAAAATATTAAGCAATTACAAGTTTTTCTGGGGCTTGTAAACTATTTTGAAAATTATTTGAAAGGGAAATTACCTACTACCAGACCTTTATAAAATCATCTTAAAAAGAAACAGAAATGGAAATGAGAAGATGATCAAGAGAAAGCATTTTTTGTGTAGAAAGTTGCATTAACTGCAAATAAACTACTAGTTCAATATAATAGTCATTTGGAAGTTACCATTACTACTGATGAATCTAAATTCAGAGTTGGAGCAGTTCTATTCCACTCTGCATAGTCAGGTGAATGACCCATTGCTTATTGTTTATGTATTTTAACCAAAGCAGAAAAAATTATAGTCATCCAGACAAAGAAGATCTTGCAATATAATTTGGCATTAGAAAACTACTTCAAATTCTTGTATAGATGTAGATTTATTATAATAACTGATCACAAACCCTTATTTTATATTTTAGGCAACAAATAAATTCCTGAGCACCTTAGCTCCCACACTATAAGATGGCTCAACCTTCTAGAAGGATATCACTATATTCTAGAATATAAAAAGTAAAAGAAAATAGGGCATGTTGTCACTCTATCCTCTCTATCCCATATGTCTGACCAGCTAAAGATTGATAAAGAAAAAAATAGAAATTAACTGCATTGATATGTTAAAGCAACAAAGCCTCAAAATTGGAATAGTAGCTGCATTGTTAGAGAAATATGATGAATATCAATGGATTATAAATCAAATCAGTATAGGGTTGGTCTAAGCAATGTCCAACTTTTCTCCATAAAGAACTATGGAATGCTAATGAGCAATTTTCTTCTTCAATGACTGTATTCTGAGAGGTGATCATGTGCTAATCCCTGTTAAGGTGAAAAATCAAATTCTTAAGTTATTGCATAAAGGTCATCCAGACATTGTTAGGCACAGGCTTTCTTCCATAGTTATGTCTGGTGGTTAATCACAGTGGCCCAATTGAGAGACATTTATTCATAGTAGTCATGGATGCATATTCAGGGTTGCCCAAATATATATTAATTAAAAGTACTAGTTTGGACAAATACTTCATAAATGGTACATTTTTTCATACCATGGTTTTCCTGAAATTTTAGTTTCGGATAACAGAACTGGCTTCATATCAAAGAAATTTGAGAAGGCTATTCAAAAAATAATAGAATATTTATCCATACCATCTTACTATCTTCAATCTAATGGGTTGGTTGAAAAAACCATGCAAAACCTTAAGTCATCCATTAACAAAATGAGAAAACTAGAAAACAGGAAGAAATCCTTACCACACTACTTTAACAGCATTCAACTTCTGCTGCCAAATCTGGTAAATCACCTGCTGAAATATATCTATGTTGAAAAGTGCAGGCTAAATGATCAAACATTGTACTGATAGAGGATCACAATAAACTGTCTGACACATGAGAAAAGAGTGTGAGTTAAAAATAAGCTAAATAGATTCTGGTCACAAACTGTAGTTATATGTCAACCATCAAAGCAAGTGGTTACTGTTCATATGGAAGATGAAAAAATATTATGCAAACTTGTCAATAAACTGTGTAAAGATGAAAGCATGCATGTAATGCCTGAGTTATTCATGAGAATTGATATGAGCAAGAATAGTACTAAAGGAAGATACTAAACCAGAAACAGAGTTTATCCACAGTGATGAAAATCAACTATGTGCACTAGAGGGTAATATAACAAGCAAAGCTGTGATAAATCCACCTCAACATGTAAAATGAGAAAGAAGGATTCCAAACCTATGTAACCATTTTAAATCCAGAGGAAAAATAAATCTTTGAACTTGGGAGAAATGTGTTATGTATATGAGTGTATGTTTTAAGTCATACACATAAAATGTTTAATGACAATGCATATACATGTATGTAAAATACATACACCATAATTTAAAAATTTAGTTTCTTAAGAATGGTAACTAAAATAAATTAAAATGGTATTACGTAATCAGAAAAGATTTTAAGTAGATGAAAAGAGCAATTAGTTAAAACCCCTGGAGATAAATAATGAAAGTCTTTCAGTAAAAAAATATACTGTTAACAATTAAATGATTGTCGGTTCCTAATCCATTCATTGACAACACTCTAGAAATCCAAAAATAACTTTTTATAGAATTTAATAGAAGCAGAATTCTCCAGTCCAGTATGTATCTCCCGTAAATGACATACTTACCTTATCAGCAGTATCTAAAAGATGAATCCATCAGAAGAGTAATTGGACTATCACATTTAACCTGTTCTTGTTGTCACTATATATACTTTAAGCTTCCAGTGTGGAGAGATTTATCTCCTCACATGACAAAGCAAGTTTAGGGACTTGGTCATGTAGATCTTCATTATTATTTTTATATGCCTTTGGGTTCATGTATACATTGTAAATTTTATATATGTTAATTAATAATGTAACTATCTTATATAGAAATATTAAATGCTAAATTTTAATTGTATTATATGTGGTTTTTACCAGGGAATAAATTTAGATCTAGTGGGTCTGGAGAGCAAGAGTTAACTTCTAGATATAGCACGTCTAGCTGACAAAGTAATGGTTTAAATTTAAAATATAAATGGTACTATTAATTTTAAATTTCTGTTTCTCTATTTCAGTTGAAACATAGATGAAACTGTTACGAAATGCTTTTATTGCACATATTCAATAATGCAAAACTTTTTGCTGAACGTTAATGTTAAAATTAATTAATTAGGCTACTTTAAAATATTATTTTTTGCTCACTTCGTAATTACAAAACATGACATTATTAAATGTAATCCTTTACAATGAAATATGTGTTGAATGACAAATATATTCATACTGCATAGTCAAAAGGTAAATATAGAGCAATATAAATAATATTGCACAAAAAAGACTGACTGATTGTAATTAAAGTTCACGATATTAAAAATTAAGTTTTGGATTTTTTATAATTAGATAAATTCTGTTTATATTTAAATTGTCAATTGCAGAATTTTGCCTAATTTTAAGCACATCACTTCATTTATTTGTATTTAGTTGGTATTGTAAACTATTATTACATGCACGAGCTTGCATGCACACACGTATATAATAAAATAACAAAATAAACTTTTGTTTAAAATTCTGTTTGCAATCTGAAATTATATATATATATATAGATAGAATTTACCTCAGAGCAAAGATCATTCTAGCGCACCTTAAAAAACAGACGTTTATAAGGCTTGTCCAAAACTAAAACGTGAAGGATTATATTTTATTTTATCTTTAAGCTTAGAATAGCAAGATCATATTTATTAAGCAATCAGTTAAAGATTAGATTTAAAGTTAAAATTCTATTTATCTGAAAAAATAAACCTTTTGATTTAAGCTTCAATTGGATTTGAACTCCAGATCACAGACATAGAAGCTAATTGTTTTAACCATTCAAGCTTAAAGTCTTTTAAATATATATCATTACAAAAATAGTATGACCGTCTTAACTCAATGAAAAGTGTTTAAGAATGATGAATTTTGCAATAACTAAAAATATTTCATTAAAAACAAATATGTCTACACATACCATTAGCTATTTTTTAGTGACCTTATTTGATTATTTTGTAATCTAATATTTAATATCTTTTGCAGAAATTTTGTTTTCGAAAAGCATTAACTCTTTGTCTGATTGTAACTTTTCATTATATTCTAAAATTGTCCATTTTTTTCTAAATATCCCAGCTGATGTTGCCTCTTTTTAAATATTTATTATTACATAATCATAACAAATATAAAATCTTCTTTCTCAAAAAACAAATGTGCCCAAGTTTACTCTCAAAACATTCTTCAGAAGTTTACTATCCATTATTTGCTCTTCATGATCATATCATTGTAATAATTTCATGCTATAGTAATTAGTACAATTAATATAAATTCCCTCCATATATTGTAGGAGACTAAATCATATGAGACTAGGAAATGTTTAAAGAGTAATATCAGATATATTTTATATTCAAGTAATTGATGCATGATAAACCTACTAATCATCTATAGTTGGTTGGTAAAAGATTCCTCAAAATTATTAATTATTAATTAAATATTTGTTGGAATAATTTTGATGCACTCACTGCAAAATATAGTTATTATGATGTTTCATTTAAACATGGTAGCTAAGTGTCAGACTTTTGTGAATGTTTAGCCTTAGTTTACAATTACCTTTAAAACTTTTATATAATGTACAATAGTGCTAACTCATTGCTGAAAAATTTCATGTGACTTTAAAATAGTACTTAAGTTTAAATTTTCTAATAATAATTTTAACCAGATAGCATTTCAACAGTCTTTATAATTATAGTTTTATTACAATAATGTAATTTTGTTCTAAATTAATAATAAATAATGTGTATTTTGCTTTATATTTTTATAAGTATGTGTTAGTAATTATCAAAATATAAAACTCTAAAGTCAAAGATTAAAGTTCAATACTCATATTGCACAAAATTGGATCAATTGTTCACATTTTATTTGTCAAGCACAGCTGAAAGAAAAGAAAATTAGGTTTTAGATTGTTTTCAATAATTGAAAAAAAAAAAAAGAGTTTTTGTAATAAATATAAAATGTATTAATTTTTATATTATATGAAATTTTAAAAGGATTTAAACTTACATTGGAAAAAAAGAAAAGTTGTTCTTGATAACTATTTTAAAAACAAGTGTTTTTTTATTTCATTTCTTTAAATAAATTTATAACTTATACAATTTTTTATTTTTTTTAAAATAATATTTAAAATCAATTTTAATGTTAATAAATAGTTTTATTTTTACAAAAACATTATTTAAACTGAAAGCCACATATGTAAAAAATAAAATTTGATATCTTTAACCTCAATTTAATTTCATAATTTGACAAACAGAAAAGATTTTTAAAGATTTAGTCATGTAAAGATAATTGATTTTTTAAGTCATTTAATGTAAAATTATTGTGATATATTCTACACTATATGTAATGTTTCAACAACTCTAGTAAAAGTTTATTTTAAACATACTCATTTTATTTAAATGAATTATTATACATTTTTAAAATACATCTTAAATTTCCATTTCACCACAAATTTTTGAAACATTTGAGTAAAACATCTGATAATGATAAGTGCCTCCCAATATGCATTTCATATGTAAATAACATTTATTTGATCCAAATTTAATCTTTTATATATATATATTCATTATTTATTCAGTATTTATTAATAACAAGATATTACAATTTGATCTACAAATATTAATTTTCTTCATTCACATCTGTAATATCATGTATTTTAAATAAATACATGAAAGTTACAACTTATTATTTATTAGGTTAAATATTATTAAATTATTATATAATTGGTTTTATTTTCACAAAGATTTTAAAATCAATATATATTTTTTAATCATCATCATCAACCATTATCAATCCACTGCAGGATGAAGATCTCTCCAAATTCAATCCATCTTTTCCTATCTTGAGCTTCTCTTCTCGACATCACCTGCACACTTTCTTATTTCATCCATCCATCTCACATGTGGTCTCTTTCTGGGTCTTTTACAATCTCTTGGAATCTAGTTTAAAATTTCAATTGTCCATCTATTATCATCTATTCTAGCAACATGTCCAGCCCAACTCCACTTCAGTCTTTTATTTTTTTCAATGAGATCAGTAATATCTGTTTGTTCTCTTACCCATACATTGTGTTTTTGATCGTTTCTTGTTACTCCCAACATGCATCTCTCCATACTTCTTTGAGTGGTCTGAAGTCTCTGTATTGCTCTTCTATTCATGTTTTTTAATATTATTTTTTATATACATTTTTCAAAAATTATTTATTTTTTTACAATATGTTTATTATAATGACAAAAATATTGACAGTGACTTAATATTCTTTATATAATTTTTCTTCTAATCCCAAATTATAACTTTTGGAAATATTTTTATATCTAGTAGTAAACACCAAAAGTTAATAAGTTTTAATATTTATTTTTAGAAAATACTAAATGATAAAAATTATAATAAAAAAATTTACAATTATTGAATAATTGTCACCAAAAACAGATTTTTTTATTGCTAAAGTATTGAACACTAGAAAATATAATTGATAGATAGATAAATAAACCAGCATAAGGTTAATGCTCAGGAAGTCACATCTCATAAGAATATGAAAGTGATAGGCCAATCACAATGGTTCCATTTATTTTACAAACTGATACTTACTTTAATTTTTCTCTATGGGAAACTCTAATTTATTAGCTCTTGAATCTGTTATTTGCATCACAGTAATAAATGAAAGAATGCACTGGTAACTTAAGTGGTTAGTGTTTAGGAGTTGTGATATGTTACATGCATTCTTTTATCTACATTTTTGGGATATGTATTATTACAAATTTTACTTTTGACATTTTAATTATTTTTTATTGTATTAAATAAGATTGCATATGTATACATACATACACAATAATTGATCAGTACATTTCAAAGTACATGTAAATATTGGAATGCCGAATATTCAATCTGTCAAATTTCCTAGCATACATAAATATCATTGCAAGTTCTTTATAAGACCTTATAGAATAACAAATGAAATTATTCAGGATAAATCTCAAATTAAAAAAAACAAACATTGTATTTACAGGTAATCAGATCAGACTTGTTATCTCTGTAAGGTCCGAAGTAGATGAATGGTCATGTTGCATATTTTGCACAGTTTGATTAAGTGTTGGTGCACTGATTCACATACAAATAAATAAATACATTTATTTACTTCAGAATTTTTACCTAGAAAACATTCTTTTATATTAGGCTTTTTACTAAAAAAATAATTATTGCAAAAATCATAAAAATAACAGAATGATTACATGCTAGTTATCTGAAGAGCCAAATTAAATTTCAGTCCCCTAATATTTTTTTCATGTTAGTCACATACTAAGTTTAATTGGTCAGGATATTACATGGATTTAAATTAAATAAAAAGAGACATGCTATATTGATTTAGTATTTTTATTTGTGGGTGTTTTTTTTTTTGGTTGGTAGAACGTATTAATTAGTCTGGTGTGATAAAATTCGTCTGCACAAATAAATGTTTTTATATAACGACCAAATTAAACACATTTACGATCTTCTAAAAAGGTAATGGATTAATTTTGTAAGTGAATATTAGATAATATTCTGATGAGAAGACAGTTATTAGTCAAAATGTTTGTTTTTGCTGCTGATTTTACTCCCAAACATTGGCGGTGTTTTGTTCAAGATTGTCTAAAAAAAAAGTAGCTATTTGTAACGGAAAGTGGTTCAAATCTAAGAAATCTCAGTCCACAGCAGTGATGCTAAAATATTTTGTAAATGGACAGAATTGCACGGTTAAATATATGTATATTACTTTGTTTTAGTTTGATTACCACTTGTAATAAATTTAAATTGTTAAAATTTTTCTTGTTGGAAGATCTTTTTTTTCCCCAAAATATTTATTAAATAAGTACTAGGTTTACAATGACAATTATGAATACATAATGGGTCAAACATAAAGAAGGCTATAAAAGCTGTACCTGAGGATAAATAAATATAAGATAGTAATATTGTGGGTAAAAGATAAACCTGTATACCTGGACTACTGTGAACACACAAGTAAGCCATTAAACTCGCCCATCTTACCCTGATAAATTACCTCATAAAACCAAGAGTCACTTAATCATTCCAAAGATCGCTCAAATCATAGCTGGAAATGTCTCTGCAAATCTGGATGCTTAGGCATTGAATGCTAAATCTGATATGTTAAGTAAAACGTAATTGCGTGTTTGTTTCATTTCCACTAAATAAAGTTATAGGTGGCCATTTTTCAAAATAAAAAATCTTTACAAGTTTAGATGGAGGAAGATAATTGCTCATAAAAAATGTAAATGCGTGTTAGTAGATATCATTTCCAGCAAATAAGGTTATAGGCCGTCATTGTTCTAAATAAATATTCCCGGACTAACACGTATGTAAAATCTCACCGCCAGACTAATACGTAAGTACTTTTTATTTTATAATTTGTATTTCATTTAGATTTTTTTTTAACTTTCAAATATTAGGTTAGATTAACTTTTCCTCCAAAATTATCCTTATCAAATAACAGTTTATTACTACTATCATTTTTTTTCAACGACTTACTAATTATTATGAGACATAATAGCATTTATTATTTCAAAATTAATAACTATTACGATTTTCAAGTTAAAGTTCCACTCATATTTTAATAAAAAAAAAATAAAGCAAAGAAAATAATCATCGTTATAAATTATAAGTATGTTGCGATAAATTTTGTTGCTGTTTATTGTAACAAGTATAAAAAATATTTGTTTACAAACTGGGTTTAAAAAAATCTGTCAAGTAATCAATCATGGTAGCAATAAAATGTTCTGTGTGGTCGGAACATTAAAGAAACGTTAAAGAAGGTGACAATGTAAGATTAATGACAGCATTCTAATCACGTCCGTACAACTATACTCTGCGCTAAATTAATAGCCTATAATATATATATATATGAAATCACTTTTTACGATTCATTAAAAAGCGGTAATAAACATTTTGATTGGAGAAATGACTTGGGAATCTTTCTTTAATCTATAATTAAATTTACAAGCGTTTTTAAGATTAAATGCAAATTAATTAAAAAAAAAAAAAATTCTCCACCACCCCACAATCGCTTTAAAAATAAATCTTTAACAACTGATAATTCTTATGTTTACTATAAGTATGAATATCTTACCAAACATTAAATACAAATATTATATTATGATATTAGATTAAAACAGTGATAAGTAGTAGACTTGTGAGCTAACGATTCCTGGACTGATTACAAGCAGAAGAAAGTTTTATAAAAAAACATTTCGATCAAATTAATGGAACTGTTGTGCTAAACTAAGCGCTTACAAATCACATGATTACTGAGCAGACTATGATTATTTATATAGAATTATATTTTGCAACATCTGAGAGAAAATAATATTTTCTTTAAAACAAAACAAAAAAGGACATATACACACAATTTCATCTTCGATAACAATTACATTTGGAATATATTTCTGCATTCATAAAATATTCTGATAATGGTAGGCAGCTATATTAAAAAAAAGTAGCTTTCCAAAGATAATGAGTATCAGCTTTTGTGAAATATTTTATTCAATTTTTGTTAATTAAATGACATCATTTTTGCAAAAGTCTAAAATATCTTGTATATATTAATAAATTAGTCGAAATGGAAAGTAAATTATATCAAAATATCCTAAAATCTTTATCTTTAAAGAGCCAGTGATCTTAAACCTATTTAATTCACTTATTGTTTAGACAATTTTCAGAATAATTCTTTTCGAATATAGGACCAACAATGTGTTTATCATAAAAGCTAAAGAAATAAAAAGTACAAATGATTAGAATAAATCCAGATTTTATACCTTTTTTGATTAAAAAGAATGTTGATGATAATGAAGTCCTACTGTTAACTAAAAAATTAAAATATTTAAAATTTCTGATGAGGTCATAACATTTTTATAAATACTTAGAATCTCCAACAATCATTTAAGTAGTGCTACTTGTTTATAAATGTTGAAAGTAGTTAATAAAATTATTACAATCATTTGATAAGATTAGAGAAATTAAAGCCAAGTTACAATTAAATCATTTATTCACACAATTTTTGTTTTTGCATAATGCAGTAATGCAGATCATCATCATTTTATTGCTATTCAAATATTGTTTTGACACATTGGGATATATTCTAACTTTATAAACCTTGAGACTGCTAAAATAAATTTTGATTCATGTTATGTTCACAATGGAGCAATAATCACAATACATTTAATTATCTAAAAGCATTTGATGTAAAATAGTTAAGCATCTTTTACATATACAAAAACTGTACTTTCAGGCTTGTTTTACAATATTATTATTTATTAAATCTTTATTTATATTCTTATCTATTTTATCACTTACTCTGATAAACTTAACATGTTAACAAATACCAAATTTATATCGTATTCATCTTAATTAAAATTCCATTATTAACGACTAAATCAATTACATTATTAATTTAAAATTCTGGATTTTCAAGTACATTTAGTAAATGATTAATGACACATATTAGCTTTTACCATATGATATGACACTGCCATTATCAAAATGTTTTTTTTCTCATAAATTTCAATAATTAACTAATTAGTACTAATTCTATGTTGTTTTAATACTAATTCTTTGATATTTTTTTGAAATTTATATCCCTGAAAAAACTAAAAAACAAACAAACTAACCAACATATTTTGAAACAAAAAAGATTTACATTTAAAGCTTATTCTGTTTTATATAAAGTAAACTAATGGCATGGTAAATTGTACATAAAAAAGTGTCTGATGTTTATTACCATTTTATTATATGTTCTCACATCTTTCTCAGATATTAAGCCAAATTTCAATTTTTCAAATATTTTTTGAGAATTCAAAAAAAATCATTATACAGAAAGTATTACTCCATATTTGCAATATTTCTTAAATTATTTATACCTTTTTAAAAATCACTTTACAATGGGACAGGAAAGGTAAATATAGGATTCTACAAAAATAATGACTTTGTATTTTAAATTAAAGTGTAAAATTATAAACAGGCAGCAGAACTTTAATATTTTGTGTTCAACAGCACAAAAGCTTGATATTGGCTATATTATAGATCATTTTGTATAATTATCATAAAAACTTTGTAAAATTCTTATATAACTTTACACTAGATAATCTATATATCTAAGATATTGTACACATTGTTTTCGTTTTTGAGAGCTTTGAAAATTATTTGAGTAATGATAAATGCTTTGTCTCTGCAACTTTAAAATTAATATTTCCAAAAACATTATATTATTATTGTTTTTAAACTTATAAGAGTTGTATTTTGGGATTCATTATTCTTTGTAAATTTTACTCAGCAATCTTTTTATATATTTTTTCTAGTACTAATGTAAATCACATCATAGGACATACTTGTTTTAATCTACTTTATTTTAAATCATATTCTGACTTGTAATGTTTTATAATAGAATATATACATAATATTTGAAGATATGTGATATTTTACTTGTAGTTATATATTAGACTTTTTCCTTCATATAACTTAAATGTAGTTAGAAAAATTTGAACTTTGTTTATTATATTCCAAATTTATTCAGGCATAAATAATATTACACAGGTTAGTATAAAACACAGTATTCTGAATGTTAGTCATCTCTTCTTCAGTATTTATAACATAATCATTGACTCATATTATACTTACCTTGGATAACTTTTCTTAGAAAATTGTAATTAAATTATAAGCACAAAAAAGACTAAATAAGAAAGGTTTAAATGTAAAAGTTAATTAGAATCTTATACTTAGTGGCATTTATATCCTTTGCCCAATTGAGATTATTTGCTTTCATAGATTTACGTAGTTCACCCAGTAAAAAAAGACCATCTTAGGATTTGGACCTCAATTCATGGGAGGCAGCTGAAATAATCCAATGATAGAACTCATCTCAGATATACAAATGAGATTCTTGGATAATCCAAACATAGAGAATGTTATCAGACTAATTGCTAAAGCAACTGGATATAAATCTATGAAAACAAACAATCTCAATTCGTCAAGGAATAAAAATTCCACTATGAATACAATTGTAATATATTTTTAGACTTAAACCTTTTTTATTTATCATTCATAGTGCTTCTAATTTAATAATAAATGGTTTGTAATAACAGGCCAATTAAACTGGTGACCTTTAGATTTTTTAATACTGAAATTTTAAGATGAGTTTCTAACAAACTAGACTACTCAATAAAATTTTTATATATTTTCTATAATTGTTCTTATAATGTCTCTATTTCATCTTTTTAAAGATAAAGGTAATGAAAGGTTTCCAAACATTAATGATTATTATGTTGGATTGACTTATAGGGTAAAGAGGTAAAAGTAGGAAACTGATCACATGTAATATCAAATAAAACAGTACATCAATCTAATGTGATAATTCATAATGTTTGAAAATTACCCATTAACCTGACTTACAAACAAGAAAAATCAGAATTTTTATAAATAAATATATATTTTCTACTGATTGTTATCTATGATATCTAGTTGGTTAGAATTTTTATAAATAAATATATATTTTCTACTGATTGTTATCTATGATAGCTAGTTGGTTAGAATAACATATAAAATTAAATATTTAGTGTCACTTTAAAGTCAGTATTCATCCAAAAGTCACCCATTTGATTCCTATGCTAACATTCTCATTTGTCAATCCAGGCATATTTAAATAAAGAAACAGAAAAATTTAATTGAAAATATTGTGCTATATAATAATATGTTATGGTTAATAGTAAAATGTATTTGGAAAATTATAAATGAAGTCTGAATTTTTCTAAAAAAAACATTTAACAATTAGGCTAGATGATGAAAATAGTCCACTAAATAATTACATGATTATTAACTACAAATATATTTTATTGCTAACATTGTCACTTGTTCACTATTAACCAAATCAGAATTTGAAGATTTCCTATCAAAAATGTTTGAAATTTCATGTATCTATATTAAAAATATAATAAAATACTATATTATTAATTTTGTTTTCTTCTTTATCAATATTATCATTATTGATTTTATAAATATATCTTTCTATTTCATAAGAAAGTCACCAGCTACAGTGAGTGATTTAATGAGACAATGCTGACAAATATATAATCTTTGCTGAACTAAAAATATTATTCAAGATCCAGTTCTAATGTGACCAATTATTAAGCAATGATTTCTTCTTTTCTGTTTCTCTAGAAAAATATAACAATATAATTTTCTCCTTCCTTTTCTTATGTATTGATTTTTATATTTACATACCATGCCATTTTCAACATACTTATATATTTCAACTCAGATTTTTCAAGCACCCTTCAACTATCCACACTATCTCATACAACTGATACACATGACCACACACATGTAGAAAAGATTAATAATCACCAATATATGTATTTCATGCTAAACCAGCACTCATCAGTTGGTCCAGACTATCATCTCTCACACATATATATATAATCAATGCTCAGTTTATATTAAGATAGCAAATCTTCATACTTTAATGGACAGGCTTCAATCCACTGCAACCTCCAACTTTTCAGCCATCCATATCATTGAAAATCTGATGATGAAAACTCAAATCCCATGCTGATGCTAATATTATTGCCATGCCCATGTTGACCTGAAGTCACTCTGACCCCTCATGTATAGGACAGTATCCATTAAATACATATAAGAGGGATGGACAGGATACAAGCTTAATATGTAAATATTTGAAACCAGGCACTCTTCACAAACCTGGGAGCTTAATTGTAAGTATAGAGGATTTGAACTCAGATTTTCAAGCACCCTTCAACTATCCACACTATCTCATACAACTGATACACATGACCACACACATGTAGAAAAGATTAATAATCACCAATATATGTATTTCATGCTAAACCAGCACTCATCAGTTGGTCCAGACTATCATCTCTCACACATATATATAATCAATGCTCAGTTTATATTAAGATAGCAATAATATTCAGCATGGGATTTGAGTTTTCATCATCAGATTTTCAATGATATGGATGGCTGAAAAGTTGGAGGTTGCAGTGGATTGAAGCCTGTCCATTAAAGTATGAAGATTTGCTATCTTAATATAAACTGAGCATTGATTATATATATGTGTGAGAGATGATAGTCTGGACCAACTGATGAGTGCTGGTTTAGCATGAAATATGTATATTGGTGATTATTAATCTTTTCTACATGTGTGTGGTCATGTGTATCAGTTGTATGAGATAGTGTGGATAGTTGAAGGGTGCTTGAAAATCTGAGTTCAAATCCTCTATACTTACAATTAAGCTCCCAGGTTTGTGAAGAGTGCCTGGTTTCAAATATTTACATATTAAGCTTGTATCCTGTCCATCCCTCTTATATGTATTTAATGGATACTGTCCTATACATGAGGGGTCAGAGTGACTTCAGGTCAACATGGGCATGGCAATAATATTAGCATCAGCATGAGATTTGAGTTTTCATCATCAGATTTTCAATGATATGGATGGCTGAAAAGTTGGAGGTTGCAGTGGATTGAAGCCTGTCCATTAAAGTATGAAGATTTGCTATCTTAATATAAACTGAGCATTGTCTATATATGTGTGTGAGAGATGATAGTCTGGACCAATTGATGAGTGCTGGTTTAGCACGGAATAAGTATATTGGTGATTATTAATCTTTTCTACATGTGTGTGGTCATGTGTATCAGTTGTATGTGATAGTGTGGATAGTTGAAGGGTGCTTGAAAAATCTGAGTTCAAATCCTCTATACTTACAATTAAGCTCCCAGGTTTGTGAAGAGTGCCTGGTTTCAAATATTTACATATTAAGCTTGTATCCTGTCCATCTCTCTTATATGCATTTAATGGATACTGTCCTATACATGAGGGGTCAGAGTGACTTCAGGTCAACATGGGCATGGCGATAATATTAGCATCAGCATGAGATTTGAGTATTCATCATCAGATGAGATAGTGTGGATAGTTGAAGGGTGCTTGAAAAATCTGAGTTCAAATCCTCTATACTTATAATTAGCCTCCCAGGTTTGTGAAGAGTGCCTGGTTTCAAATATTTATATATTTCAACAATACTATTTTTTATATCAAAACTTATAAATAAATTTAAAATAAAATTAATTAAGAGTAAAATAAAAAAAATACAAATGATTATTTATAATGGTCATGTTAAGATGTATGTTTGATTATGTATATAAATATGTGTATAAAATGTATTAATTGTATGATTATATATTTGAATATTGTAGCTCTGATGATGACTGCAGAATAGTCGAAAGTATAAGTTTTGATATAAAAAATAGTATTGTTGAGGTGCATAAGAAAGTTGGAAATGGTATATGTAAAAAAATATAACAGTGGATTGTTTAATATATATTATGCCAGAGATACATGTCAATCTGTATCTCTAATTATTTATAGATTTAAAATCAAATCAATCATTATCAGGGGAACAAAAAGTTGAGCATCAGTTGTCTACATTAATCTGATCTTTATATTTACTATTCATAAAGATATATTACTTGTTTAAAATTTTTATAAATTCACAATCAATAAAAATACTTATATATGCTGTTTAAACTATTTAATTAGCATTCAATACATGCTATATAAGATAAAGATAATTTTTATCTGATTTTGCAACTCTTTATGAAAAAAAATCAAACATTCATGCATGTATGCAATATTATGTGAGTTTGACAGTGAATTTATTTAGCTTTAAAACAAACATGTCACATTTACAAAATAAAAATATAGAGATCATATTTCATTTTAATATATAAATTTTTTCATACCTGCACTTCAATATGTAATATACAGGGGCTTTGAACTCAGACTTTCACATGACCCTCAATTATCCACACTATCTCATACTGCTGACACCCTTGATCCCATACATGTTGAAAAGATAAATAATCACCAATATATATATATATATATATATATATATTTCATGCTAAACTAGTGCTCATCAGTTGGTCCAAATTATCATCTCCACACATATATACAATCAATGCTAAGCCTATATTAAATAGACAATCTTCATACTTTAATAGACAGGCTTCAATCCACTCCACCCCACATTTCTTCAGCCATACACTTCATTGAAAATCTGGTGATGGAATGCTCAAAGTTCTCACGGGTGCCAACTTTCTTATTCTAGAGGTATAGGATGAAGTGGATTGAATCCTGTCCATTAAAGTATGAAGATTGGCTATCTTAATATAAGCTGAGTATTGATTGTATATATGTGTAGTCATGATAATTTGGACTAATTGATAAGTGCTGGTTTAGCACAAAATAACTATATTGGTGATTATTTTTTCAACATGTGTGGGATCAAGGGTGTCAGCAGTATGAGATAGCATGGATAGTTGAAAGTCATATGAAAGTCTGAATTTAAACACACTATTTTTTTCATTTAATGTGGAAAGTCTGAATTCAAACACACCATATATTTCATTTTAATGTGGAAATAAGATGTTCAGTCATTAATGATAAGTAATTTGTAATTAAAATATAATGATATAGAGAATGACTTAAATTTTTATGTTAAATAATTGTTTTTGATTCTTAATAAATTTTGAATCTAATAAAGTGAATGTTATAAATTAACAAGACTGATTAATTTTCTACATATTTACACAAATGTAACTAACATAAAATAGGTAATTAAAATGAAATTGTATTAAGATGATATAAAATATTGTATATTAATAATAAGATCACGTTATCTTTTTGTCATTTTAGTTTATTATTTATTGATTGGTGTATAGATTAATTATTATTTTTAATTACTAAAGACGAATTCATAACTTTAATCCTTCAGAAATTATTGATTTAATCACATTTTATTTAGTAATTAGGAAAACGCATCAATATAAATACAATATTTTTGAAGTTAAATATTTGTTAAGTTATTGATCAATATTTATGACTTCGTTTCTCATTTATAAATTTCTACAACAGAAACATCATAACAACGACATCTTGAAGCAATTTATTTAAAGCGATCAATAATCTAAATTGAAAGAACATTTTGTCCAAACAATTCATCTTTAACGAGTTGAAAAATTCATTGCCATAAGTCCGGAAGAAAGAAATCGTTGTTAAAGCAAACTAATGTTAATACATCTAATATACTTTTAATAGAATTATTTTACAATTAAAAAGTTAATTAGCACATACATATTTAAAATAATTTATCATTTAATTACATGGTTTACTGATTACTTAATTTTGTTTGAGATTATCTAAAATTACATTACTGCGTTGCTATTTTTTAATATATAATTTTATTAATTTGTTAATAACATCCTTCTCCGTTGTTTCATTTAAGGCAATGATATAGTGGTGGACTGTATCTAAAGTCTCTAGATCATAGCTCTATTTTTTCACTTACATTGAGTGAAAATTACGTGAATCTTTACGAAATTCTTGAACAACATATTCTATTATTCTAGCTTTCCATATTGTACATTCAAGATTATATAAAAAATGAAAATTTATATAGATGTTCCTATGACTTACTCATGTTAACAGAAAATTAGCAAATATTTTTAAACAATTAAAATACAAAGTAAAAAATCTTTAGACTAACCAACAAACTTTTCAAATTCATTTATATAAGGATAAGGATAAAAAAAAAAGAATAAATAATAAACGATTATCAATAACTTATGCAAAATAAAGTAATCTTCAATTAAAATATAACTGATTTATTTGTTTTAGAGCTCAGGTATTTATTTTAGTTGTTGATTGCAATTCTTTTAATCCTTATTGAAATATTTCAATTATACTATAATACCTAATTCTCACCCTCTCATTTATATGTAATTCCTTTAGCCTATGTGCAGATGTTTAATCACTTACATACTGTCTTTCCAAATTACTTACTTTTAAAAATAATAGCAGTGTGCATAATAAATTAACAATCATTACATTACATTATATTAAATAATTTTTGAATATATATATATATATATATATATATGATCAATAGATGACGTTTTACCAAAAACACTGTCAAAGCATATGTTTGTTTACATAAATGTCAGAGTAAGCATTCACTACCTCTTTCATTAGTTCCACCTTCAGATCATGATTTCAAGCTGATTTGCTATCATCAGTGAAGGATAGGAATAAGAAACTAAATCTAAACCCTAACTCCGAGATTTATGAAACTTTCTATTCATAAATGCTCAGAGTTAGTGTTTAGATCTAGTTTCTTATGACTATCCTTCACTGATGATAGCAAAACAGCTTGAAATCATGATCTGAATGTGGATTTAATGAAAGAGATATTGAATGCTTACTCTGACATTTATGTAAACAAACATAGGTTTTGATTGTGTTTTTGATAAAACGCCATATATTGATCATAAATACAAGCATTAGCAAGTTTAACTTGTTTTTTTTTGTTTTTCATAAATGTACCTTTGAAGTTTTCTTGCAAAGATATATATTGCAGAGGCTTCTACTATGTGGTGATACTGAACTGATATCAGACCCATATAGCTATCTGGCTTTCTATGCTGAGTTTGAAGACATTACATGTCTAAAAGATTCATGCTTGCAAGCTGAATAGAAATTGTTTCATAAACATTCGGAGTTAGTGTTTAGATCTAGTTTCTTATTCCTATCCTTCACTGATGATAGCTAATCAGCTTGAAATCATGATCTGAAGGTGGAACTAACAAAAGAGAGAGTGAATGCTTACTCTGACATTTAGGTAAACAAATATATGCTTTGTCAATGTTTTTGGTAAAACGCCATATATTGATCATAAATGCAAGCATTAGCTAGTTTAACTTGTTTTTTTGTTTTTCATAAATGTACCTTTGAAGTTTTCTTGGAATATTATATATTGCAGAGGCTTCTACAATGTGGTGATATTGAACTGATATCAGACCCATATACCTATCTGGCTTGCTATGCTGAGTTTGAGGACATTATGTGTCTAAAAGATTCACGCTTGCAAGCTGAATAGAAATTGTTTCATAAATGCTCAGGGTTAGTGTTTAGATCTAGTTTCTTATTCCTATCCTTCACTGATGATAGCAAATCAGCTTGAAATCATGATCTGAATGTGGAACTAACAAAAGTGATAGTGAATGCTTACTCTGATGTTTATGTAAACAAACATACACTTTGACGGTGTTTTTGGTAAAACACCAACTATTGATCATAAATACAAGCATTAGCAAGTTTAACTTGTTTATATATATATATATATGTCCACAGATGGCGTTCTACCAAAAACACCGATCAAGCGTATGTTTTGTTTACATAAATGTCAGAGTAGTATTCACTATCTCTAACTATAATTCCACTTTCAGATCATGATTTCAAGCTATTTGCTATCATCAGTGAAAGACAGGAATAAAGAAACTAGATCTAAACACAAACTCTGAGCATTTATGAAACAATTTCTATTCAGCTTGCAAGCGTGAATTTTTTAGACACGTAATGTCTTCAAACTCAGCATAGCAAACCAGATAGCTATATGGGTCTGATCTCAGTTCAGCATCACCACATAGTAGAAGACTCTGCAATCTATATCATTGCAAGAAAGACCTCAAAGGTACATTTATGATAAACGAAAATGTAAGTTAAAAAACTTGCTAATGCTTGTATTTATGTCCACAGATGACGTTCTACCAAAAACACAGATCAAGCGTATGTTTTGTTTACATAAACGTCAGAGTAGTATTCACTATCTCTAACTATAATTCCACTTTCAGATCATGATTTCAAGCTATTTGCTATCATCAGTGAAAGACAGAAATAAAGAAACTAGATCTAAACACAAACTCTGAGCGTTTATGAAACAATTTCTATTCAGCTTGCAAGCGTGAATTTTTTAGACACGTAATGTCTTCAAACTCAGCATAGCAAGCTGAATAGAAATTGTTTCATAAATGCTCAGAGTTTGTGTTTAGATCTAGTTTCTTTATTCCTGTCTTTCACTGATGATAGCAAATAGCTTGAAATCATGATCTGAAAGTGGAATTATAGTTAGAGATAGTGAATACTACTCTGATGTTTATGTAAACAAAACATACGCTTGATCGGTGTTTTTGGTAGAACGCCATCTGTGGACATAAATACAAGCGTTAGCAAGTTTTTTAACTTGCATTTTTGTTTATCATATATATATATCAAAATATTAATATATAACAAACTAACCAAAGGAAATATATATAAAAACAAAAAAAAAAGACTTATAAATCCAATAAATAATATTATATTTCAACCAGAGGACTGGTTTTCATCAGAAAGAAAAAAATACACAGTAAAATGGCGATAATCAAAAATTACAGATTTGGTAAAAGATTAAAAATTTAACAAAACCCCCCTGATTGGTCACAAAATCTAACACAGAATATCTACCCAATCAATGACAAAATTCAAACAAAAAAAAACTACATTCCCTCCTAATCAAGCTTAAATTCTATTTAAATTAAAATAAATATAAAATTAAAAAATCCAAAATTAAAAATTAAAATATACGTATGTGCATACATAGAAAAATTAAACTATGCTCACATACTAAAAATAGCTGTGCTCACATTAATATTCATTAAAAACTAAAATACTTATACATTTTAATCAAAAATTATAGTTAGTGCAAAGTACAATAATTTATAACTAATTATTTATCTATAAACCAATTAAACACAGATATTAAACATCCATGTAACCAATCTTTACATAAAAAACCTCATATAAGAAAATTTTCACATAAAAAACACACATATAGAAATCATTTAGGAGACCAGATAACCCAGAGATGTAATAGTTCCAGTGTTCAAATTCAATCCATGTGGTTCTAAGGTCTTGAATTTAAAAATAAAAAAAACTCTCCTTTTGTTTCCTCTCCCTTGTAGAAGAAAAACTTTCCTGAAGAATCACTACTTTTAAATCATCAATTGAATGATTCGGTAAGTTAAAATGTTTTGAAACCGGTCTATCTTTATTCTTATGCAAAATGTCAAATCTATGATTAGTCATTCTGACATGTAAACTATTTGCTGACTCACCTATATACTGGTTTAAACATCTACTACACTCTATCAAATATATCAAATTAACACTTTTACATGTAACATAATTAGGAATATACCATTTGAAATTACAATTCTTTGTACTAAAGACCACTTTTGTCACAACAATATGTTTACATGTAAAACATCTTTTATCTTTACATGGAGAACATCCTTTTTCCTGTACAGAACTACTAATAAAATTTGTTTTAACAAGTATATCTCTAAGTGATCTATGTTTTCGATATACAGCCTTAGGTGGATCAGAAAAAATAGATTTTAAATAATCTGTGGACTGTAATATGTTAAAATGTTTTGCCAATATCCAGTTAATATTAGGTAAATCTCTATTAAAAGTAAGAACCAATGGTGGAACATCTAATTGTTTTTTACTCTTTTCAGATAAAAGAAGTTTCTTTCTATCAATTAAAGAAGATCTCCTTACTGCATTATCCAACAATGTCTTAGGATACCTCATTTTGAGCAATCTATTATATAAAATACTATTATTTTGTTGAAGAAATTTCTTATCATTACAAATCCTCTTCATCCTTAAAAATTGACTATAAGAAATATTAGCCTTTAAATGTTTAGGATGGTTACTATAAAAATGTAGATAGTGGTTATTATCAGTTGGTTTCCTATATACAGTAGTAGTAAGAACTCTATTAGTGTAAATAACTTCAACATCAAGAAAATGAGCAATTGATTTTGAAAAATTTATTGTGAAATTAATATGTTTATTAAAATTATTTAAATAACTTAAAAATTATGAAGTTCAACTTCACTATGTGGCCATATCATGAAAATGTCATCTATATATCTAAGCCAAGTGTGAGGTTTCAGCTTAGCATTATCAAGTATAGAGGACTCCAGTTTTGACATAAAAATATTCGCATAACTTGGTGCCATATTTGTACCCATTGCAGTACCTTGTTTCTGTAAATAGTATCTAGAATCAAAAGTAAAAAAAATTATTTCTTAAAACCAAATATATTAATTCAACCATAGTAAGTAATAAGACCATGATCATACTCTCTATCTTGTAAAGCACATTTAATAGCCTCAACCCCATCATCATGATGTATATTTGTGTATAATGATACAATATCCAAAGTAACCAAAAAACAATCAACTGGTAATTCAGATTTAATATTTTCTAACACACAAAGAAAATGAGTAGTATCTTTAACATAAGAATTAAATGATGGTGGAATAAATTTAATAATATTATCAACATATGCTGAAATATTTTCTGTAGGACTACCAATACTAGCTACAATAGGTCTGCCTGGACAACCAGGTTTATGAATCTTTGGAAAAATATAAAAATTACTAGGATGAATTTTGGTTGGTACTAAAAAGTTATATACATTATTATTTATAAGACCCCTAGCTCTCATATCTTTTAAACTAAAAAGTATACCCTTGAATAATGAATTAATAATGGTTAGTGAAATAGGCTCATAAAAAATTTTATCATCTAAAAGCTCCAGAGCTTTTTTAACATAATCATCTTTATTCATAATTACTATTGATCCACCTTTGTCAGCTGGTTTTATAATAATATCCAGTCTTTTCACTATATTACGTAATGCATTCATCTCTCTCAATGTTAAATTACTCTTATACTTACTATGTTGTTTAAGTCTAATTTCATTAATAATATCCTGATATACATTATCAATGTACGTATCTCATTCCTTTGATGTGGTGGTGTCCAATCAGATCGTAATTTCCCAATAGTATCACATTCTTGGTTTCCAAAAAATTCTCTTAATCTAAGTTTTCTTGAAAAATTTTCTAAATCCTGATGAATTTTAAATTCATTTTTTTGATAAAATGAGTGAACTGTAGGGCAAAAAGATATATATATATATATATGTTAAAACGAAGATTTATGTATTTTATATATATATATATATATATATATATATATCAGGGATAAAGGCTTCATGTATTGAATGGAATGATTGCTTCTGCAGAAGAAGAATTCACTAAAAAGTTCAAAAGTTTTATGTAAAATTTAATCTTAAAAATTCATTAAAATATATACACATTCAACCTCACAAAATCAATCCAACAAGTTTCACAGAAAATTCTGTAACCTATTTTGCTAAACATAAAAAAAAGAATGAATTATTCAAACTCATTATTTTTTCTATGGAATTTCTGTTGACTTTCAATTTTTTTACCAATATTGAATTGTTTTTATATAAGGCAAATAATGAGTTTGACCACCACATTACTAGTTGATTATAAGAAATTCAAACAAAATTAAAACTTAACAATGTTAAAAGTATTTGGAAAACAAAAATATCTTTATACTGTATCATCTATACTGAAACTAGCCATAGTCTGATTAACATATAAAGGAGTTCCATATTTTTTTCTAAAATATTTTGTCAAACATAAAAAAAAAAATGAACAATTCAAACTCATTATTTTTTTGTATGGGATTTCTGTTATCTTTCAAATTTTTTACCAATAGTTGACCTGCTTTTATTAAAGGCAAATAGTGAGTTTGAGCATCACATTATTTTTGATTATAAGAAGTTCAAACAAAGCTAAAATGTAATTAATACTTAAAACTTAAGAATGTTAAAAGCATTTAAAATATCAAAATATCAATAAGAGAGTTCCAGATTTTTTTTAATTGTATGTAATATGTATATATGGTCAGATTTAGACATTCACACAACAAAACCTAAGGTCCAGGTAAAATTCTTTAAAGCCAATTGAAATGGGATGGTGAGATCACAGTCTAACCAAGTTTCAACCTATTTACCAGAGCTTTATGGCTTAACACCCTATGAATGACATTTCTGAGGTTACACACATGTCTCACTTTAATCCATGAGCCCGCTCTGAACAGAGAGAGACATGAGACCCCAAAATTAACCACACAAGAAAAGTAATATCAATATTTATGTTATAATGCATATGTCATACAGAATTAAATAAGTTAATTGGAATTGGACTCAAGTAAAAGATATGGAAATAAGATAAATTTTAAATGTTTATTAATAAAATGAAATCAAACAAATAAAATAAAACACACATTATCTTATAACACAATATATGTGGTTGAATGCACACAGGCATTACACAGTAGGATGAGATAGATTAAGGTTACAGTTTATCTCATCATTAAATATTTGTAGATTGCTGCAGATTATGCCTACATAGTATTAATACGCCAATCTTGTATGTTGATAAAAAGACTAAACTAAATATGCACAGAAGTTTGAAAACCAGATCTCTAGTATAAAAGGAAAAATACCAAAGTGATCAGGGTTTTTGGCTGGTCTTGAATCACAAATCAAGGACTACTCTACACTGAAATAATTCTTCATGCTGGAGTAGACCAAAGCTTTTGGTATCATTCATCATGAAGACCATCAACCCCAGAAAAGCTTTCATAAATAGCCTTTAGGATAGAGCAAGAACAAGTTAAAACCAATGGTCACTGGCTCATTCTCTCACATAAAAAAATCATGCATGGTAATCAACTGTCTATGAAAATTTGCTAAACTTACCAATAAGCTAGGATTAATTATTCCCAATTGTGACTAAAATTAAGCTTATAATATAATCCTGATAGAGACATTGATTTTCTTTTTATTTCACTTTAAAGAACTTACTAGAAAAAAATTTGATGTTAACTGTTATTGCTAAACTGTTTTTAATTAATTGATTCATACCTGGAATAGAGTGTGTATTCTTTCCAACTTATTTTACTGTGCTTTAATATTTTAATTTGTTAGAATAAAATATTTATTTCTAATATCAACTACTCATTGTACATTACTAATGATAGTTATTAAATTTATTAATGTTAGATTATTAGGATTTGAGTGTATAATGGACCTTTGCCAATATTTGTTGATTAAGTTCCGGGAATAATATTCTCTAAAAAAATAAAGTTCCAGGAAATCATAACCTGACCTTTTAATTACTTGCATCAAAATAATGTGATATAAAGACATTAAAAGTCTATTGATTATGTCACCCTCTTATAAATTAAAACTAACTTCATCAGCAATTCCTGTCATAGTAATTAGTAGGCCAATTAATCAGAAAATATAGCTAGGTCTTTAGAAATATGAGTGAAATATTTTTGTGCTTCATAGCTTATCTCACACAACCTAGTATGTAATTGAAGGCTATCATGATAAATGTGAAAAATGTTACAATATATATATATATATATATATATATATATATATATATATATATATATATATAATAGACAGGGTACGAGCACAGACTTTCACATGACCCACCACTCTCCACACTATCTCATAACACTGAACACACATATGTCGAAAAGATAAATAATCACCAATATTCATATTTCATGCTAAACCAGCAATCATCAGTTGGTCCAGATTACCATCTCTAAACATATATGCTACAAGTGCTCAGATGTATATTAAGATAGCAAATCCCCCTACTTTAATGGACAGGCTTCAATGTACTCCACACTCCAACTCTTCAACTGTCCATCCAATTGAAAATCTGATAATGGAACGCTCAAAGGCCACCCTTAGACTGAGATTGTTGTCACACCCATGTTGACCTAAAGGTCAATCTGACCCCTCATGTACAGGACATAATCCATTAAATACATATACAAGGGGATAGGCATGCTGGTTTAGCATGAAATACGATATTGGTGATTATTTATCTTTTCGACATATGTGTGTTCAGGTGTATCAGTGTTATGAGATAGTGTGGAGAGTGGTGGGTCATGTGAAAGTCTGTGCTCGTAACCTGTCTATTACATATATAGACACAGGTATATATAAGCCTGTGTATTTCATCTAATATATATATATATATATATTCTAACCCAGTTATTTATTTATTTTGTTAGAAAATTATTTTATTTATTTCTATTTTATTAGTTTAGTTTATTTGCACTTGTGACACTAATTTTTCAGGTTGTAGTTAAGGCAACCAAAATAAAAGCAACATATCCATTAATTTTCCAATATGATCTAAAATACTTTTCATATAATACAATTGTACATTTAATTCTCTTAAGCCATGCCACGATTGTAATAACAACAATAATTGATCACTTATTAATTTAAAGAATAATTATAATAATATTAATCTCAGGGTTCTTTGTTTCATGTAAGGAAATGCTCGGCAGTATTGTGTTGTCGCATATGACTGGCATTCTGGTCGGCTATAGGAAACATTTATTTTACTTAAATTCAATGTGTCTTCACCTCTCATATCCACTGCTATATTATTTAAAGAGATGATAATTCTATTCAATAATGACGTATAATTTTGAATAACACAGCCTTTTTTTTTTTTTTTTTTTTCAGAATCTCAGTCAGAATAATAAAAAGACAAAGGTGCTTTTTGTGTCCTTCCATCATCCATGACAACACAATAATATAACTAAGATTTATTACTTAGACAATTTAACTAAATGGGAATGGAATAATGTGCAACCAAAGTTAATGGTTTGGGAATAAATTCATTTTTTTTTTTTTATACAAAGGTGAATGTTTAGTCTTAAGTTTTCAACTCCATAAATAATTATCATTAAACTAAAATATAATGACATATTCCGATCTGCTTAACTTTATTTATCTGGTATATTAAGTTTTTAAGAATTTGGAATGATTTCGGACTCAAGAAAAGGTTTTGCAAATATTGTGCAAACACTTATATTTAGCATATAAAAACAAAAAAAATGAATCTACAACAAATTTTAACAAGACTATAATTTATTATTATCACAAAAAAAAATATATGAACATTTATTCAATAATCCCATAGTAATACAAAAATATAAAATATAACTGACATTAATCTGTATACTCTTTTGGTTATGGACTAGAGGTTACCACTTCTCCTGTATGCAATCATATGGACTGATTAACCAAAAATACATTTCATTACTAATACATTGTTTACTAAATTTTGATAACCTTGTAGAATCTTTTACTCAAAATTATTGACTAACTATTTTTTTTTTTTAATGATTAATCCCATCATATGCAATACGCAAAATATTAAATTTATTTCTAATACATTTACTTTATCTATGGTCTTTAATGGGATAACCTATTCTAATTATAGGCCAGTTATCAGAAGTTACACTTACCATCTTACATTTAACTTAATGTTAACTTAAGTTATGATACAAATTTTATTTATACGTATAATTTTAAATATGAGTATTATTTAATTACTATCCAGAATTAAAGATTGCATTTGAATATTCCCTCAGTAAATAAGCGTTTTACAACCATGCAATTTTAATTACTTTCTCCATTGATTTACTTGTCAAATACTAGCAATATTTAGCAGCACAATACAGATATTGATCTTAGTTACTAACACACTATTTATACTAAAGTGGATCTTGAGGAACTAACACCTCCAATATAACCTTTATCTTGCCCGAACTTTCAAAATTAAGCACAATAATCAACACCTTCCATGGTGGATCTATCTTTATTTTCACATGAGGAGTATGGAATAACCACGAAGGTTTGTAAAGTAATCTACTACATTAAAATATTTTGGTGGTTTCTTGCCTCTTACTTGGGCATACAACGAACACACACCAAATACAATCTTCTACTGGGATTTAAACGAATGAAGCATACTAAATGCTAGATAAATTCTTGATCGTCCTATCTATGAGAATCGATCACTTGGGCTATAAACATACCCGAACATTATATTTAAAATCTTCCTCTCATGGAAAACAAAGCTTTTGGGGAGATCATTTGTCATCCCACAAAATAAATACATTATAATTATTACCTATGCGAATATTAAGCATATACCAATGCTATATCTGGGCAGGATAAGTAAATACACTGATTATAATAAACTTATGTTACTGTGTATACTTTGATCAACATCCGAAATCAATGGACATCATAGAATAAAAGTATAATAATTTTAATTTTAATAAAGGAACATTCAAAATAGTTGGTAGCATACTATCTTAAACTAAATAAAGTGGATGTGTTATTAAAGAATAATTAGGAATAACTTCCTCAATTAAAACAGTATAAATTCGTTTCAAAACTTTAACAAGAAATATTTTGTTATAGCATTTTTTTTTTCTTTTAGTTACTTCTGATAATTTTCAATATTTATTTTACCCCTTAAATATCTAAATATTTTTCTTTTACGTATCTAACATACAAAATTTCTACCTACAATTGTATGTAATAATTAAAACATATTTTATAGATTTTTTTTTTTTCCGTGTTTTAAATATCAACTTAACCTATAATAATTATATTAAAACATACCTTTGTCATTACAAGGCTATTAAATATCACTTGACCATACAGACTTTAATCTATGTGATATAAAAAAATACATATCATTTATAACTTAGTTTTAAACAATCATTAATTAACAAGAGCATACTCTCTCATTAGAAAATATTTTTCTGTTGAGCAATTGGTCCAGGTGTTATCCAGTCGTATTTCATGAAGCAAGTTTAAAAACAATAAACGCATGGTATTATTTCCTTTAAATAAAAGTTTTCTCTTATTTTGTGCATTTAATAAATTAGGTAAAGAAAAATATAGCAGAATTGAAGATTAATTCTTACTTGAATTAAACTGCTACAATTTTGGGATCCAAAAAAAAAAATAGACTTCTAACATAGACGAATATTTGCTTATAGACGATAAACATGCACAATATTTTTTTTTTATTGACGATACGTATACTTATTAGCTAGCTTACTTATGGACGAAAATGCGCAATTTTCTGAGAGATTATTATGATAATAACTGCAGTCAATTTACTTGTACATGAAGTTTTAATAATTCCAACTGATGTATAATATAATATATCATTTATTTTTATCATTAAGTGACTAAGATATTTGGTTTTGTTCATACTTTAGGAATTATAAATTTTTTTAATGGTAACTTCTCCGTAAGAATGCCCCTATATAACTTTTCCTATATTTACTCTGAGAAAGTTTATATTCTTTTTTATATATTTTTTTAAAAAAAATATACAGGTGCATAATTTAATCTTATTTATCATTATTATTATTTCCAGACAATTCTTGGTGAATAAAACATATTTTAACATATGTAACTACATTACTTGTAAAGGCAGACAATATTGAGAAAGAGTGCGAAAATGTTTCTAGTTGATTTTCCTTGGTTTCAAAATATTTCTTTCAATTATTATTATTTTTTTCTTTCTATACCAAGCAAATATCAATAAATGACATAAAGTTAATAAATAATTCTTTTTTTCTTGGAAATCATTTATCTTCCTTAATTAGGACATAATAACACTTTTCGTGACTCTTTTAGTTACATCTGTCATTTTTGAACTTTAGCACGAGACAATAAATTTTTAAGTATAAAAGGTCTTTAAATAGGTAGATGGCAAAGAAAATCAGGATATCTTATCAAAAAAAATTTAGCCACACATTATATTATTAAAATTTTACTTTGATTACATTTATTTCTGCAAAATAAAATGAAAAAATTTTGAGTTACCAAATTTCAGCAATGTTCCTTCCTTGAAAACTAAAAGCAGACTATATTTTTTCAAAAAAATGATCTTGATTATGAAATTGGTTGTTTCGTTTTGTTGTTGTTTTTTTTTTTTTTTACTTTAGTGACCTCTTCCAGAAAAATAATCATTTGATTATAACATAAACAAAAGAAAGGAAAAACCTATTACAATCATATAGTTTTAGTATTATTTACCTGGATTACAAAGTAATTTGACAATATAAAAAATAATAATAAATACATTAAATTAACAATCAGTGATGTATAATTCTTTAAACATTATATATTTTCTTTTTCTTTCTTTTTTTTTTTTTTTTTACAAAAAGAAATTACCAGAAGTTATTGTGCTTTATGATAAGACACTCATCTACTCCCCTCTCTACCCATCCAAAATCAATTACTGTTTAGCTTTTATACCATATTAATTTGCTCTAATTATTAATATCTCAATTAAATTATTCATGTTCTCTCTTTCAAAATGACATTGAGTTATTAAATCTATTAGTTATTCACCCAAAACATGCCAAAGTGAGTGAATAGCATACTTTATTAATCAATTATTACTATTATTATTTTATCTTTTTATTTCTTTAAAGAATAGCATTGTTTTCCTGCTGAAACAATGCCAAGTAAACTAAGTGTCAATAACACTAGGTTACAATTCTCCCACCGTTATAATAAATAAAAAATAAAATGATATATGCATTTTTAACACTTCTTATGGTATTACTAAGTTTATATCCTACTTTTTTCTTATGTCAATAAATACAGTTTAAAGGATTTAATTTTGCTTGGGATATTGTAGTAAGCTTTGGGCATTATAGGTACCTCTTGTTCCATCAGGGGTTGAGACCAAAAAGGCATTCTCACCCACTTGTTTCACAATTTCATAGGGGCCTTCATAAAGATACATGAATTTTCTAAACATATGTTTCCGGAGATTGCTCACATGGGGAGTTCTAATTAAAACAAAATCATGGACTTTAAAAGGATGTGGACTGGTTTTGGAATAACGAGTGTGTTTATCACCCATCTTTTTAAGGTTAATTATGGCCAGTGCTTGATCATGTTCTACATTATGCTGTTTCCCATATGTTTAAAAATTAGGGCCCCGAAGTGAGGAACGTTCCTGCGAGGTCCTTTTTAATTTAATGCCCCGCCACTTTTACTACCTTTTATATTTTTCTTTGGTATTGTTGGGATACCACTAGTAGAAGGCTGATTCTCATTCAGAATTCTACTTTTAACTGTTGGCCTACTGAGATGGCTATTCTGTCTACCATAGGGATTCGTTCTATATTATCCTTTTTCTCTAACTAACTTCCTCCTTCCCATATGTGACCTATCTGCGAAATTGATATTACTCACCATCAAATGGGTGTCTCTATTTACCCTAATTCTATTATCAATATTCCTATCGCTGGTCTCTAACGAATCTAAAATTTCTACTACCTCTTCTATGGTATGTCTGTCAGCAGCAATCAAGATCTGCTCTATATGCCTTGGCAGATTATGGCGAATTATTCTCACAATTTGTGTCTCAGATAAAGGATAAGATGTCAAGGTTTTCAATTTGATGGCCTGACTCCTGAAAAACTGAGTATAACTACCCTTATTTACATGATATCTTTCCTGAGATATCTGATATCTCAGGTTATCTTGGCGGTCTTGCCCCCAAAAACTGGCTAACATAAGATATTTGAAGTCTCCATATGTTTCTGGTTTAATAAATAATGATTGCCACCAGTCTTTAGATGCTGCACACAAATGGTTAGCGGCAATAGAAATCTTTTCTATCTCAGATAAATGACATAAGGTGAATAACTCCTCCAGATTCTGGAGATACTCATGTGGATTCTCCAGATATTCACCTCTAAAAAATTTTATTTTTAAGAATTTTAAGGCCATGGAGCTATTACTTTCTGGCTCTAGCATGACTTTACTTCTAGCCTCATTTAATGGATCGTATATTGATTCTACTGGATTAATTACCGTATGTAACTCAGATATTACTTGTATTATGACCATTATTTGTTTCCTTTACTTGAGTTTCAGATAAACCTTTACTTTGAACAACTTTTTTACTTTTTGTAAAATTATCCCTATTATAGTCTATAGCTTGCATTCGACTCTCTAATTCTAACTTATAGTTCTGCCATTCACAGTCTATTTTCTTTGAACTATCTTTTAGGCCTACATTTAAGTGTTTAATCTGTTGTTCCAATTGGTTAATAGTTTCATCTTTATCTATCCTGAATTTATCTTCTAACCTTTGATAGACTTTACTCTCACACTGAGTCATTAATTCCCCTATTTCATCTTGGAGATTATTATGTAATAGCTGTGCATTACTCTTTATTATATCATTAAAATTTTCTACTCTTCCCATAACTTGACTTAGCTCACTTTCTAGATTTTGATTAATCTCACATTGGGTCAACTCTTGAGTTTCTAGTTTAGCTATTAATCTGGTAATCTGGCTCTGACATCCTTTCACTACATTGTCAGGTGCTAGAGTTATATTTTTAACTTCCTCTTTCAAATCACGGACTTCAGTTCTAGCACTGTCTATCTAATTCTCCCTTAATAGATTCAACTCTATCCTGAACTTCTATTTAAAATACTACTGTTTCCTTTTGATAATTTCTTATTTCCTGTACTTCATTGTTTAATACAATATATTGACTTTTAAAGTCCTGCTGGATAGCCTCAATCATATTTTCTGCCCTTTCAAAATTTGTTTCAATCTCTTTCCTTATTCTTATTTCCAGCTTTTCAGAGGCCAATTTTGATTCTTCTACATGATTTCTCAAATCTTCCCTTAAGTCCTTTATCTCCTGTACTTGATTTTGAGATGTCTCTTTGATCTCCTGCATTTGATTGTCTAATTTAATATTTAAATTTTGTATCTGACTTTTTAATTCATTTTCTAATTTACTATTTGAGTTTTGGATCTGACTTTTTAATTCACTATTTGATTGTTCTAATTTACTATTTGAGTTTTGGATCTGACTTTTTAATTCACTATTTGAGTTTTGTATCTGACTTTTTAATTCACTATTTGATTTTTCTAATTTTTTCAAGAATTCCTCCAATGTATTTCTCATTAATTGATCTGGCTCATTTTCATGTTTTCCCTTTATTATTGTGGCTTCTTCTGGGTTAGCTATATCCAAATCTTCCCCTTCCTTTTTTAATTGTACACTAAGATATGGAGTCTGTGTATCAGTGGATTGTAACTCTTGGGATCCTTCCAAATCCTCAGAAATACTATGATTATCTTTGTTTTCACTCATATTAAAATTCTAACTCTTTTAGTATTTAACAGTACTGAAATATTAGCAATGAACTATTAATAAATTTATCGATAAGAAATTATTGACAAGACCTCCTGCCTCCCTGCCTCTCCTACCAAAAACAATCTACACCAAAAACTATGCTCTGACATTTAATATCCCTAAAGCTCCAACATTAACTACTAAATTTGCTTTTTTTTTTGTTTTCACATACTTCTTGGTCCATATAAATATCATTAGATATTATGTAATATAGCATAAGTGCCAATCACAAGACCAGACAAACAGATCATCATAAATGATAAAATCATTACAGTGTTTTATGGAATTGCCTACAGACCACAACATCCTAAACTGACAACTTAATTATTTATTTTTCAGTGGCAAAAGATTAGATCATATAATAGATATTCACATAATATCTTATGGCTAAAACAATTCATTATTGGCAAATATTTTTAATCAATGAATAACTAATCCATTCAAGTGCAAACAATATTAATATTGACTTCAAGAAAAGTCTACTAAATTCCTCGTGGCCAGCTATAGCCATCGAAGGCCCCTGTAGTTGGGCGGCCATTTCTAACCCAATATTTTTAATTGTTTATTTAATCTCTAACTCTTTATTTATTAGTTTAGTTTATTTATATTATTTTAATTTCTTTGCACTTGTGACACTACTTTTTCAGGTTGTAGTTAAGGCAACCAAAATAAAAGCAACATATCCATTAATTTTCCAATATGATCTAAAATACTTTTCATATAATACAATTGTACATTGAATTCTCTTAAGCCATGCCACGATTGTAATAACAACAATAATTGATCACTTATTAATTTAAAGAATAATTATAATAATATTAATCTCAGGGTTCTTTGTTTCATGTAAGGATATGCTCGGCAGTATTGTGTTGTCGCATATGACTGGCATTCTGGTCGGCTATAGGAAACATTTATTTTACTTAAATTCAATGTGTCTTCATCTCTCATATCCACTGCTATATTATTTAAAGAGATGATAATTCTATTCAATAATGACGTATAATTTTGAATAACACAGCCTTTTTTTTTTCTTTTTTCAGAATCTCAGTCAGAATAATAAAAAGACAAGGGTGCTTTTTGTGTCCTTCCATCATCCATGACAACACAATAATATAACTAAGATTTATTACTTAGACAATTTAACTAAATGGGAATGGAATAATGTGCAACCAAAGTTAATGGTTTGGGAATAAATTCAGTTTTTTTTTTTTTTTTATACAAAGGTGAATGTTTAGTCTTAAGTTTTCAACTCCATAAATAATTATCACTAAACTAAAATATAATGACATATTCCGATCTGCTTAACTTTATTTATCTGGTATATTAAGTTTTTAAGAATTTGGAATGATTTCGGACTCAAGAAAAGGTTTTGCAAATATTGTGCAAACACTTATATTTAGCATATAAAAACAAAAAAAATGAATCTACAACAAATTTTAACAAGACTATAATTTATTATTATCACAAAAAAAAATATATGAACATTTATTCAATAATCCCATAGTAATACAAAAATATAAAATATAACTGACATTAATCTGTATACTCTTTTGGTTATGGACTAGAGGTTACTACTTCTCCTGTATGCAATCATATGGACTGATTAACCAAAAATACATTTCATTACCAATACATTGTTTATTAAATTTTGATAACCTTGTAGAATCTTTTACTCAAAATTATTGACTAACTATTTTTTTTTTTAATGATTAATCCCATCATATGCAATACGCAAAATATTAAATTTATTTCTAATACATTTACTTTATCTATGGTCTTTAATGGGATAACATATTCTAATTATAGGCCAGTTATCAGAAGTTACACTTACCATCTTACACTTAACTTAATGCTAACTTAAGTTATGATACAAATTTTATTCATACGTATAATTTTAAATATGAATATTATTTTAATTACTATCCAGAATTAAAGATTGCATTTGAATATTTCCTCAGTAAATAAGCGTTTTACAACCACGCAATTTTAATTACTTTCTCCATTGATTTACTTGTCAAATACTAGCAATATTTAGCAGCACAATACAGATATTGATCTTAGTTACTAATGCACTATTTATACTAAAGTGGATCTTGAGGAACTAACACCTCCAATATAACCTTTATCTTGCCCAAACTTTCAAAATTAAGCACAATAATCAACACCTTCCATGGTGGAGCTATCTTTATTTTCACATGAGGAGTATGGAATAACCATGAAGGTTTGTAAAGTAATCTACTACATTAAAATATTTTGGTGGTTTCTTGCCTCTTACTTGAGCATACAACAAACACACACCAAATACAATCCTCTCCTGGGATTTAAACGAATGAAGCATACTAAATGCTAGATAAATTCTTGATCGTCCTATCTATGAGAATCGATCACTTGGGCTATAAACATACCCGAACATTATATTTAAAATCTTCCTCTCATGGAAAACAAAGCTTTTGGGGAGATTATTTTTCATCCCACAAAATAAATACATTATAATTATTACCTATGCAAATATTAAGCATATACCAATGCTATATCTGGGCAGGATAAGTAAATACACTGATTATAATAAACTTATGTTACCGTGTATACTTTGATCAACATCCGAAATCAATGGACATCATAGAATAAAAGTATAATAATTTTAATTTTAATAAAGGAACATTCAAAATAGTTGGTAGCATACTATCTTAAACTAAATAAAGTGGATGTGTTATTTAAGAATAATTAGGAATAACTTCCTCAATTAATACAGTATAAATTCATTTCAAAACATTAACAAGAAATATTTTGTTATAGCATTTTTTTTTTTTTTAGTTACTTCTGATAATTTTCAATATTTATTTTACCCCTTAAATATCTAAATATTTTTCTTTTACGTATCTAACATACAAAATTTCTACCTACAATTGTATGTAATAATTAAAACATATTTTATAGATTTTTTTTTTCCATGTTAAATATCAAATTAACCTATAATAATTATATTAAAACATACCTTTGTCATTACAAGGCTATTAAATATCACTTGACCATACAGACTTTAATCTATGTGACATAAAAAAAATACATATCATTTATAACTTAGTTTTAAATAATCATTAATTATCAAGTGCATACTCTCTCATTAGAAAATATTTTTCTGTTGAGCAATTGGTCCAGGTGAAGAGCTTTATCCAGTCGTATTTCACGAAGAAAGTTTAAAAACAATAAATGCATGGTATTATTTCCTTTAAATAAAAGTTTTCTCTTATTTTGTGCGTTTAATAAATTAGGTAAAGAAAAATATAGCAGAATTGAAGATTAATTCCTACTTGACTTAAACTGCTACAATTTTGGGATCCAAGAAAAAAAATAGACTTCTAACATAGACGAATATTTGCTTATAGACGATAAACATGCACAATATTTTTTTTTTATTGACGATACGTATACTTATTAGCTAGCTTACTTATTGACGAAAATGCGCAATTTTCCGAGAGATTATTATGATAACAACTGCAGTCAATTTACTTGTACATGAAGTTTTAATAATTCCAACTGATGTATAATATAATATATCATTTATTTTTATCATTAAGTCACTAAAATATTTGGTTTTGTTCATACTTTAGGAATTATAAATTTTTTTAACGGTAACTTCTCCATAAGAATGCCCCTATATAACTTTTCCTATATTTACTCTGAGAAAGTTTATATTCTTTTTTTTATATTTTTTTAAAAAAAATATACAGGTGCATAATTTAATCTTATTTATCATTATTATTATTTCCAGACAATTCTTGGTGAATAAAACATATTTTAACGTATGTAACTACATTACTTGTAACGGCAGACAATATTTAGAAAGAGCGCGAAAACGTTTCTAGTTGATTTTCCTTGGTTTCAAAATATTTATTTCAATTTTTTTTTTCTTTCTATACCAAGAAAATATTAATAAATGACATAAAGTTAATAAATAATTCTTTCTTTCTTGGAAATCATTTATCTTCCTTAATTTAGACATAATAACACTTTTCGTAACTCTTTTAGTTACATCTGTCATTTTTGAACTTTAGCGCGAGACAATAAATTTTTAAGTATAAAAGGTCTTTAAATAGGTAGATGGCAAAGAAAATCAGGATATCTTATCAAAAAAAATTTAGCCACACATTATATTATTAAAATTTTACTTTGATTACATTTATTTCTGCAAAATAAAATGAAAAAATTTTGAGTTACCAAATTTCAGCACTGTTCCTTCCTTGAAAACTAAAAGCAGACTATATTTTTTCAAAAAAATGATCTTGATTATGAAATTGGTTGTTTCATTTTGTTGTTGTTTTTTTTTTTTTTTACTTTAGCGACCTCTTCCAGAAAAATAATCATTTGATTATAACATAAACAAAAGAAAGGAAAAACCTATTACAATCATATAGTTTTAGTATTATTTACCTGGATTGCAAAGTAATTTGACAATATAAAAAATAATAATAAATACATTAAATTAACAATCAGTGATGTATAATACTTTAAACATTATATATTTTTTTCTTTCTTTTTTTTTTTTTTACAAAAAGAAATTACCAGAAGTTATTGTGCTTTATGATAAGAAACTCATCTACTCCCCTCTCTACCCATCCAAAATCAATTACTGTTTAGCTTTTATACCATATTAATTTGCTCTAATTATTAATATCTCAATTAAATTATTCATGTTCTCTCTTTCAAAATGACATTGAGTTATTAAATCTATTAGTTATTCACCCAAAACATGCCAAAGTGAGTGAATAGCATACTTTATTAATCAATTATTACTATTATTATTTTATCTTTTTATTTCTTTAAAGAATAGCATTGTTTTCCTGCAGAAACAATGCCAAGTAAACCAAGTGTCAATAACACTAGGTTACAAATATATATATATATATATATATATATATATATATATATATATATATATATATATATATATATATATATATATATATATATATATATTGTGCCCTTATTCTTGGTGCAGATAGTTTAAGTAGGATTTGAAATGTAGCTATTTAAAATATATATATATTATTTCTAATATGTAATTGTGATTTTATAGGTAGTGTAAGTTCAAACTCAGTAAATAGAAACCTATAAAGATGTATTAAATTGTTTAAAGTTATTTTAATGTAAGTTAAGTAATAAAATAAAATAATATATTGTTTAAAAGATAAGATGAATTTTTATTTATTATATTCACTAGATACAGTAATGGTAATATTTGTATACCCACGCAATAAAATCTAGAGTATAAGTAAAACACAATAAAGCTGATGAAATCTAAATGGGGAAGATCCAGAATTTGATCAACACTCAACCAGCTCCACCTTACTCCATAACTTAATACCATATGAATGACAGGACACATGAGTTCAATTTAATCATGGGCTGGCAGTAGCAACAGGGTGAAGCAAGAGACTCAGTGAATACCAACTCAGTGAATACCAACTAAATTCCTATTATTTAAATACACACACACACACACACATATATATATATATATATATATATGTCCACAGATGGCGTCCTACCAAGACTGCCAATCAAGCGTATGTTTTGTTTACATAAACGTCAGAGTAGTTAGTATTCACTATCTCTAACTATAATTCCACTTTCAGATCATGATTTCAAGCTATTTGCTATCGTCAGTGAAAGACAGGAATAAAGAAACTAGATCTGAATACAAACTCTGAGCGTTTATGAAACAATTTCTATTCAGCTTGCAAGCATGAATTTTTTAGACACGTAATGTCTTCAAACTCAGCATAGCAAACCAGATAGCTACATGGGTCTGATCTCAGTTCAGCATCACCACATAGTAGAAGCCTCTGCAATCTATATCATTGCAAGAAAGACCTCAAAGGTACATTTATGATAAACAAAAATGCAAGTTAAAAAAACTTGCTAACGCTTGTATTTATGTCCACAGATGGCGTCCTACCAAGACTGCCAATCAAGCGTATGTTTTGTTTACATAAACATCAGAGTAGTTAGTATTCACTATCTCTAACTATAATTCCACTTTCAGATCATGATTTCAAGCTATTTACTATCGTCAGTGAAAGACAGGAATAAAGAAACTAGATCTGAATACAAACTCTGAGCGTTTATGAAACAATTTCTATTCAGCTTGCAAGCGTGAATTTTTTAGACACGTAATGTCTTCAAACTCAGCATAGCAAACCAGATAGCTACATGGGTCTGATCTCAGTTCAGCATCATTTGATTTGTTTATTGCTTGTAATCAATTCATATTCAACTCCATGTTAATTTGTGTACTTCATTGTATATATGAATACCTCTCTAGTAGACATAGTGAGTAACTATTAATGTATTATTAACTCACTTATATATATATATATATATGCTGAGTTTGAAGACATTACGTGTCTAAAAAATTCACGCTTGCAAGCTGAATAGAAATTGTTTCATAAACGCTCAGAGTTTGTATTCAGATCTAGTTTCTTTATTCCTGTCTTTCACTGACGAATACTTGCAAATAGTTGAAGTCATGATCTGAAAGTGTAGCTATTTAAAATATATATATATTATTTCTAATATGTAATTGTGACTTTATAGGTAGTGTAAGTTCAAACCCTCAGTAAATAGTAAAACCTATAAAGATGTATTAAAGTTGTTTAAAGTTGATTTTAATGTGTTAAGTAATAAAGTACATTTAATATCTTTTTTAAAATGATAAGATGAGAGTTTTCTATCTATGTGGTGATGCTGAACTAGATACAGTCCATGGTAACTATTTGGTATTGCTATGCTGAATAAAATCTACGAGTATAAGTAAAACACACTTGAAAGCTGATCAAATTGCTAGATGGGGAAGATCCAGAGTTTGATCAACACTCAGACCAGCTCTACCTTACTCCATGACTTTACCATATGAACGACAGGACAAATGAGCTTCAATTTAATCATGATCTGAAAGTGGGAACAGGTTGAAGTAAGAGATAAGTGAATACCAACTACTCAGTGTATATCAACTAAATTACGCTTGATTGGCATTGTAAGATACACACACATAAATACACACACAGCATATATTTATAACTTGCATTTTTTTTTATCATATATATATATATATATATATATATATATATATATAAGTGAGCTAATAATACATTAATAGTTACTCACTATGTCTACTAGAGAGGTATTCATATATACAATGAAGTACACAAATTAACATGGAGTTGAATAGGAATTGATTACAAGCAATAAACAAATCAAAACAAGTTATATTTTAAAAATAATTTAATAAATAAAATGAAAGTAATCATAAATAAAACACACAATATTTATATAATTGGACCAATGGGATATTAAGCTCACAGGCATCACAAAGTTGATAAGGTTGGTAGTTACATAATCTCTCATCATAATTTTTTTATAAATAGTCTGTGGTGATCATGTTTATGCCTACTTAATATGCCAAATCCTAGTCAGTGTGCAGTCTGTCATATCACATGGAATATATTAGCCAAAGTTATATAACAAAACATACTGCACTTCTGGCATCTATTTATATATAACAGGCTAAGAGTAGAGCACATAATCTGGCTCAAAGATATACAGGCTAACATGATAATCTGAAATAAGGTTAGCTTAATGATGATTAATCATTGAACATAAGGGAGAGAAAACTGGTTTATGCTAGGTCTACTGACACATGCTATGGCACATATTAAAATATTAATAAAGATAAAGAGGGTGCAAGTGGGTCATTATTCACAGGCTTTAGCCTCAAATGCTCAGTGCCCTAAGACCAAATGACTTGCTATGAATAGGATAACATTAATAGTTCAGAGAATCAGATAAGCTTTTATAACAATCTGGACCTTTGTGTTCCAGTCTAAAATAGTTGCTTTACCTGGACTATAAGTAAAATGGTGACCTCCACCATAACTCATAAGAAAACAATGACACAGTCACAACCTATACATATATAAAACATGAATGCAATTAACTAACTTAACATGCTTAAAATAGATAGTGTTTATTTGCATATCTATATAACCAAGTTCTCAAGATTACTATCTCAAACATATTGCCTAGGGAATAAATTAACTAGTAACCCATATTAAGGTACCTCACCTGTATCTCTGATATAAATTAATCTCTGGATGAGAAAGCATATTTGAAGGGCAATTACTGATAAAACATTATAAATATGATTCACATGATCACATTTCCTATACTAGCACATTAATTGTTGATAAACAGAGCAAAACTCTCCATACAGTATTGCCACCTGTGCTAAACAGAGTAATCAATGGATGCCAGAAGGCTTGTGCATAAAATCCCTATCTAATGCCTACTCATCCAATATCCCCAGACTAGTTTCTGGCTTGTGGCCTTCGTCAGTGAGGAGCTTTGGATCTGAGAGCACTGCATCTAGATCTTAGGATCTAATGCAACCCTCTAGCAATCTCCTTTTATCTCTACTTAACTACAAAAGTATGAGAATGAAATTGGAAAACACAAAAAATATTTTAAATCTAAGCTCAATAGCTTATATAGTCATATGAGTCTGAACTCAGTTCAGCACCCATACATTTTGGTGTCTTTGGCTCTTTTACAACCATAGCCACCACTATTCTATTAGGCAGGATTGGTGTTAAACCATTAAGCATCACATGATCACATTTCCTGTACTAGCACATTAATTGTTGATAAACAGAGCAAAACTCTCCATACAGTATTGCCACCTGTGCTAAACAGAGTAATCAATGGATGCCAGAAGGCTTGTGCATAAAATCCCTATCTAATGCCTACTCATCCAATATCCCCAGACTAGTTTCTGGCTTGTGGCCTTCATCAGTGAGGAGCTTTGGATCTGAGAGCACTGCATCTAGATCTTAGGATCTAATGCAACCCTCTAGCAACCACCTTTTATCTCTACTTAACTACAAAACTATGAGAATAAAATTGAAAACACAAAAAATATTTTCAATCTAAGCTCAATAGCTTATATAGTCATATGGGTCTGAACTCAGTTCAGCACCCATACATTTTGGTGTCTTTGGCTTTTTTACAACCATAGCCACCATTATCATATCAGGCAGGATTGTTGTTAAACCATTAAGCATCACATGATCACATTTCCTATACTAGCACATTAATTGTTGATAAACAGAGCAAAACTCTCCATACAGTATTGCCACCTGTGCTAAACAGAGTAACTAGTCTGGGGATATTGGATGGGTAGGCATTAGATAGGGATTTTATGCACAAACCTTCTGGTATCCATTGATTACTCTGTTCAGCACAGGTGGCAATACTGTATGGAGAGTTTTGCTCTGTTTATCAACAATTAATGTGCTAGTATAGGAAATGTGATCATGTGATGCTTAATGGTTTAACACCAATCCTGCCTAATAGGATAGTGGTGGCTATGGTTGTAAAAGAGCCAAAGACACCAAAATGTATGGGTGCTGAACTGAGTTCAGACCCATATGACTATATAAGCTATTGAGCTTAGATTGAAAATATTTTTTGTGTTTTTATTCTCATAGTTTTGTAGTTAAGTAGAGATAAAAGGTGGTTGCTAGAGGGTTGCATTAGATCCTAAGATCTAGATGCAGTGCTCTCAGATCCAAAGCTCCTCACTAATGAAGGCCACAAGCCAGAAACTAGTCTGGGGATATTGGATGAGTAGGCATTAGATAGGAATTTTATGCACAAGCCTTCTGGCATCCATTGATTACTCTGTTTAGCACAGGTGGCAATACTGTATGGAGAGTTTTTCTCTGTTTATCATTATAAATATGCTTTAAAAATATCCTTGTGGCGAGTTTCTATAATATACAGATTACATATATAGAAAGTTATAATTCATAACTATAAGAAAGCAAACGCTGACTTTACTAGGATGTAACTGATTACTAGAATACTAATTCATAAAACTATTCAGTATAAATAATAATAAATATCTTAAGAACCATGAGTTGAGAGTAATAATTCAAATATTTAACCTTTGTTAAAATGAAGATATGAAATTATCTTCGTAAAAAAATAGACCAAATTTATATATGTATATTCATGGTTTTAAATTATTTGGTGTATTAAATCCATACAATAATCAAATGATAAAATTATGAAAATAAATTATAATAGAATAATAGGCACAAAAAAACCACAGTAATTTCCAGCTTACATTAGATTATTAGTGTTTACATTTTAAAAGAGTGATTTTCAAATTATAAATTTTAGTTTCAGACAAGATTGAGTTTTACTTTAATGAGCACTGATCAGATTTATTTACAGACTGAAAAAATAGATTTTAAATGATTTTTATATAGGTAGCTTAGGTAGATATTATAAAATTAACAGTTTATACACAGAGCTCTATGGTAATTATCAGAAAGATTACCATCTTGATTCTTTGCAGCTTTCAGCATCTGGATGATGATGAAACTTTTATTTTTGGTGGGTGGCTAGGTTTTCATAGATAGCTTCTTACAATATTAGACTGATGGATATGCAAGAATTTAGTCCATTGCAGCTGTGGTGGTTAACTGCATCACAGGTTAAGTTGAGCCTCTGGTCTACCATATCCCACAAGAGATTCTGTGAGTTTATGCCTTTTTACCCCACCATGTTAAAGATAAAATGGGTGTAGACTCAGCTGGCAATTCTTTACAAAAATATAGTATATCTCTGTGTACAAAAATTGCACTATTTATACAAATATTACTGCTGAACATCTGCTTGTTTTCCAGTTTTTATGCAATTAGAAAATCCCCTGAAATGTAAGTCATTTAATAGTTAAAATATAACTTTAACCTGATGTCACTGTTTAAATCTCAATTTGTATTGTTTTATATTTTACAACTTAGCCAATTTCAAAAGAATATTAATTCTCAGAAATGCTATTCAAAACAATCATGGTGGTCTAAATTAAATTGTTTATAAATTAAAATAAAAACTGAATTTATAATCAGTATAAAATAATTCTGCCACCATATATGTAGAATTACAGTACCAAAAATATATTCTATATATACATGATTCCAACAGAATAAAAATAAAATAAATTAACATTTTAAATTAAATGGCTTTTTTTTAACTACATGACTTTATTATAAAGATATATCTGTAATATATACATATAAAATCCAATTACAGGCTTATCACTCACATATATATGTGCGATCACACATACATAGTCACTCAATGTTGTTTGTGTTAGGTACTCTGAAAGTGTATAATCTTTGCATAGATATAGGTGTAAGAGTAAAATAAGTGAAACAGGCAAGCAATCAAAATTGACTGTTTTAATACTATAAAAATATAATAGTTTAATTCTAGTAATAAATATTTCATATGTTTAAAATAATTTTGTTTAAAATATTATTTAGATAGCAAATAATTTAATATTAGTGTAGAAGTTCTGAAAGTGTCACATGATTAAAGGTGGTTGTGTTGATGTGTTAGGTTTCAAGGGTTTGGAAAAGAAAACTTTGATTTCTAGTCTTGTTAACCCTTAAACCACTAATTATATTATTGGTTGTATGAGGTAAAAATCAAATCTTTTAATTGGCCAACTCACAAACTGAAGACAAAGCCTATTGTTAAAACATATTCGCCTATAATATTAAATTCAACTCAGATATGTTTATAAAAAGTATATTACTAATTTTTCAGGTTATGAAGAGAACAAAAGTTCTTTCAAAAATAAATTGCTATTTATTTATTCTAAAATATTCAATTTCGGCAACATAAAAGCTATAATATAAACAAAAAGGTCGACTTTTATGTTATAAAAAAGTAAATATTTCTTTTTATTAAATCTTAAATATTTTTACTAAAATCTTCAATATTTTTTGAAAATAATTTTGTTTTTTTAGTATTCTCTCTGAAAATAATTTGTAATTTCCCAAAATATTCTTTTATAATACTTTAAATCATATTCGAAATGAAAATCTCAGCGTTTTTCTTATTTTCTTTGATCAGGTGGTTTCTTTGTTCTTTCCAGCCAATCAGAATGTCTTTTTCGGCTGAGAGCATGCTAAGAACCAATCATAACTAATGTTCTTTCTTTGTTTAGGTTTAAATGCATTTTTTTATATTTTTTACTTGTAAAATAATTCGGAAGAGGGCACCATCTTACAGAACTTTTAAAAACCTATTCAATACCTGTCAAATGAATATTTTAGCATAAGAACTGGCAGAGTTAGAGTGACATCAGATGTCGATGAGGAGCCTCGTAAGAGGCGGGAAAAGGGTTAATAAAATTGGATACATTTTAAAAGTTGCAAAAATAATTCTAAAGATAATGTTTTAAAAAAAGTAACAACTAAAATTCTACTGTTTAAATATATTTTGTTTTAAAATTAATATTTTAGAGTCATTAAAATATTTAAATTGTTTTAATAAAGATATTTGATATTTTAATAAAATTATTTTATATTTAAAGTATTGAATAATTTAGTATAATATTTTAAAAATGATGATTTATAGTTTTAAGGCTTAATTTTAAAGATGGAATTAATTTAGTTTATGTAAATGAGAAAGTGTTTTAAAAGAAGAATTAACCAATGAAATCACTTGATTAAATGAGTATAAAAGAAGAGATTCAATCAAGTCTAGACAGTTTGCACAGTTTGAATTTATTAGTACAGTTTTGTGTTAAATTTATAATTAATTGTTTTTTGTCTAATTGTAACAGTAGTATTTTTTTATAATTCTTATTATTTTCTATTCAAAGATTTAGAAGTATAATTTAATAATTATTTTAAATAATGATGGAATAAACACCAGTAGTTCACTATTAGAGAATTGTACTTGAAGCTTAATTTTAAAACTACTATGATTTTTATGAAAGACAATAATAGTTATTTAAGTATTGGGATAATGTGTACCAAATGCCAATGAGAATTTAATCACAGAATCAGAGAAGACTTTGTGGTACATAAGGACTTTGAATTTTATATAACTAATATACTCACAATGAATGAACATTTATTTTTAATAACTTTGTCATTATAATAAATCTAATTTTTTAAGGAAATTTAAGTTAACTAATTGGAAAAAAACATTTATGAAAAATCATTCTCATACTGTTAGTATGTTCAAGAAAAGAAAAAATAATATTTTACATTTAAGTTAAAAGCTAAATTAAAGATATTTTTATGATGTGCAATAATAACTGCTTTATGACAGATGTGAATGGAACATTTATTATTTAATTAATTTTTAAATCTTAATTTAAATGAAGATATATCTGAGAATGATGTGTTTTAAAAGAAAAATGGAAAGAAAAACACTGTTGAATGTTTTATGCTTTTAAAAAAGATTTATTTACGATAAAACCAATAAACAATCTATATGTTTTGAAATGATTTTTTATTTAAAACTATAATGCACCCATTTTGAAGATTTATATTGTATCATTTAATTAACCATTGGATGGTAAAGCTGTTATTTTGCCTAAAATAATAATTAGTTAAAATATATGCATTTTAGAGAATAAAAGTCTTGAATATTTTAAAACAGAAATAACGAAGTTTCGTTAAGAAAATATGGATGTCTGCTGAAAGAATGTGAGAAATGGATAATTTTTATATAATATATTCTACCAAAGTTTTCACCAATAGAATTATAAATATATTATATGTGAGCTATATTATCATAATATATTAGACATATATAAGCATTGGATTTAATAAGAAATAAATGCTAGAAGACATTTTTTGACATAAAAATGGATTCTTAATTATTGTTTTATTGAAATATTGCATGCCCTGGATAGATATTCAGAAAAAGGACTGAAATAAATATTTATCTTCCCAGGATAACTAATATTTTTTTTGAATTTTGTAGGATTTAAATTTTATTATTGATACGTTTATTGAATAGCACCCAGAGAGGAGAATAACCTTTGTTCAGAACTATTTACCTGTAACTAGGCAACGAAGAAAGAATTTTGAAAAGTGTTGAATTTGCAAGAAGGAAGAAAGACTTTTTGTAACTTTGAAATGTTTTTCATTATTTTAGCTTAATGGTAGTGTTTTAAAATAACCTGTTTATTATAATGTACATTTTATAAATTTAATCTTACAATAGATTAGTTTTTTTTACATTAAATAAAGAAAAATGGATTTTTCAGACATTAATTTTTTGACAGGTAATTAATAATTATTTATTTCAATGGTCAGTTGAGAAGAAGCAATTCACCAATCATGGTTCCAATAATTGTTGGGATCATGGGTAATCTTATTTATTATTTATATTATATTCGCTGCTAATATTTTAAATATATTAAAAAATTAGTATTTTATTATTTTTAAGCATTATATTTCTTGAATATTTAAAGGCTGAATAAACCATTAATATAATTATTATTGGAAGTATTATAAAAATGAATGTAAGTGAATGCCTTAAAATATCTAAGGGTATTTTAAAATATTTGTTTATCTTAAATGCTTGAATATGCGTACATTTTATAACATAGTTGAGTTATTAATGGTGTCTCTTGAGATACAGAGAAATATAAAAACATTGATCTCCAAATTATGTAATGTAACAACAAATGAATAAATGTATCATATCAATGTATGTCTTATCAAGATCATTTGTGCTTGAAAAATAAATTTAAACCATCATGAAATAAATTTTAGAACATTTTTTTTTTAGTAAAGTGGTTTGGAATTTATTTTGTAATGTGGTTCTGTCTATTTTATAATGTTAATAGACTTATTTATTATGTGAAAGGTATAGGATGGTGGTCAGAAGAGTAATGTTATATGAAATCCTAGTTGTTTAGGAATACGTTTGAAAGAATGTTATGTGTGAGCTATATTGTCATAGTTTGAATTTACTAAATATATAGTTAACAAAGGACTGTATAGTTCTATTTATATATTGGACTATTTTCATCATCTAATATGAGTATTGAATGTCTTTAGAAAAATGTAACTTTATTTAAATATTCCAAATACATTCAACTATTAGGTGTATTGGAATATTTAAATAAAGTTAATTGTTTCTAAAGACATTCAATACTCATATTAGATAATGGAAATAGTCCAATATAAAAATACAACTAGAACACCATCATCACAAACTTTCAACAAAACACAAAGGATTGTATACTATTTTCCCATGGACAGTTATGTTACCTTATACTAAATAAGAGCTGAAATAAAGCCATGACATGAATTTTAGGTGCCTGTTAAATACAGACCTATTATTTTTAGCACTGTATCCATGATGATGCTTTCTTACTCATTGGAGCTATTATTATTATTATTATTCCATATCCCACACTATAATCATTGTCAATTACCACTGAGATCAGTTTTTGAAGGATAATTTTTACAAGATGGTAATGTAATGGCTAAACTGTTAGAAGTTATTAGTTTATATAAAGGCAAGATGATATATATATATATATATATATATATATATATATATATATATATATATATATATATATATATATATATATATATATATATATATATATATATATATATAAATTTCTATCACAAATGATATTGAAATATTTAATGGTTGTCATATTATAAATATAGGAGAGAAATGACTGATATTCCTATGAATATTATAAATGTTAGAGATCATTAAACTCAAATAAATGCATATTTGAATTTGAATGAAAGAGAGAGTAATAAAAAAAAAGAATGATATGATGAATGTAAAATATAAAAAATAAAGGAAATATAAAATATCAAGCAATATAATTTATTAATAGTTTTTTTTAAAAAAAATTGCTATAAAGAATATAAACCTATTTAAAATAGAGAAAACCCATGAAGTTATATTTTAAGTATTTTTTTTTATAAGTAGTTAACTTGCAAGGGGAGGTAATAATATATTTTTCTTTATTTAAATTTTCTGATATAAAATAATTGAACGTGGTAAAATATTACGGCAATGCTCTGCTGAACTACAAAGGAAGTATTTTAATAATTTTAAAATATTTTACTTTGTGCTGAGTTTAGATAGGTATATTTTAAATCTAAACTTATACTATAAGAACTATATAAGAGTAAATATATATTTTAAAGATATTATAAATGTAGTATTCAGTATATTCTTCTTAGTGTTATTTTTTCTTAGTATTACTATGTAGTCTAATCACTGCTGTGGCATTATATTAAATATTTTTCAAAATATCACAATATCCTCATCTGTATATTTATGATCCAAAATGCTTTAATCACAGTAGAATTGATTATAAATTCAAATGTCTTTTATAATCTCCAAACCCAAAAGTAAAATGGCAATTCTATATATTGATTTTTTCTAAATATTTGAATATAATCCAATATTAAACCATTTTAAAATCTAGTGTGTTATTTTGGTTAATTAAAATCTTAAATCTAAGAAGACAAGTTGAAATTATTTTATTAAAGACTTTGTATGGAACTAATAAAGAAATAAAAAATCTGTGGTGTCTAATATCTTTATTACTTTCCTTAAATATTAATTTACTATTGAATTCTTTCAATCCCTTGATAAATATTTGTTATTTAGACAATTGATATATAATTTTGCTATCTCTATTTATTTGTTCATTTTCTTTTTTCCAGATATTAATTATAATTTAATCCTTTTTGAAGCTTTTCCTATCTTTATAGATTTCAATACATGACTTATTTCTTCATTTAAAATAATGGTCAATTCAGAAGATATAATAACAGCAAGGGGAATTTCGTTTTTTTTGTTCTTTATTATTATATAATTTTTTTTATAAAATTCTTTGATGCATTTTGTAATATTATTTCTCATTTTTTAAATAATTCTATCATTTCCTTTTTATTGCAGAAATAACTTTTCTTTCAATACTAAAATACTTTAAATATTTTTATTTTCTTTGTTATTTTTCTTTACCAAATCATAATTGTATTTTTTATATTATTATTAAATATTTTTTGAATCATTTTACAAAACTTTAAAAATTAAATTCTTCTTACTAGATCATTTCTAAAAATATTCATATTCCTTCTTGTCTTTATTCATTGTCTCTCGGTAGAAATATTTTTGATAAATTTTTAGATCCAATTCTTAAGTGTAATACTTATCTTCTTAGTGAGTTTATTTTAGCTTAACTATCGACAAATCTGTTAAAAGTTTTAATTTAAAATCATAAAAGTTCTTGTGAAGATTAAAAATACCAATTGTTAATATTTGCTGTTTTAACAGTTTCATTTCTCTGGTTTTATATTAACACTGTCTTATATCTTACTAATTGATGATCTTTTCCATATTGAACTTTAAGAACAATTGAATTTTGAAATAAATAACTTTTGTTAGTCAAAATGCTGTACCTTTATTTTGATGCTTTTATATTCATTTCAATTAAGCATTTTTGTGTAATAAAATTTACATAGTAGACTGTTTTTCGTTATCTGTGAACTGCAGATAAATATGTGTCCTATCTCATTTTTATTACATTAATATAATATATTCACTGCATCTCATCTTTCAATAGTATGCCAATTTTAGCATTAAAGTTTTTTATGACAGTTTAAAAGTATTATTTAATGTGTTCAAAAGCATGTTATAAATCTATATGAAAATCCTCTACTATTCATCGCAATGACAAATTATTGAACATGAATCTGAATTATCTGCACTTGAAATTTTCCATTAATATGAATAGATAACCTAGCCATTCTGCATGACACTTTATTAATCTCTTTCATGATATTCTACATTTTATTTGTAATGAATATAATTCCACTTGTGCTTTAAATATTTCTGAACTTTGTAATAATGTATATGTTCATTTATGTCTATTATTTTTTTCTTCTAATTTCACAAAGCCCAACAATGTAAACTGCTTGATTCACCAGACACAATTTTCACAATAACATCAGTTTTAATAATGTCAGAGCAAAAAAAAAAGTTACATTGGTAGAAAGAAAAAAACTAAGGAAAACAATAAGGCTACAACAAATAGTGATTATCATTTAATAAATAAGGAAAAAAAAATTAACATCCAACATAATTATTACTTTATTGTTTGTTCATAATTTCTAATTTATTATTAACTAAGTTTAAATTACATTTTCAGTGATAATGTCTTTATATTTCTCACAAAATTAACCATATATAATACTTCTTGCCTGAGATAATCTGTAGCTTCAGAATCTCTAAAAGATTTCACATAAGAATTCTTCATTTTTATCTTGTACCCCAAACATTAAAAAATCTCAAAGGTGTCTATGAGAAAAAGAGTCATTCTAATAAAAGATACAAAACAAATTATGTCCAGAAGGTGGATATGCATTTGTCATCATAGCAATTAGCTTCTTGTCTATCTAAAACTAGAAATTTTGGGCTACTATCTGTATCACTGATAAAATGAGTCTCATCTCTTCATTTTATATTTTTTGTGTACATCAGTGATGTTTATATTCTTTATGCACACCAGTGATACTATCTTGTTATATTTATTGTCCCACAGAGATATAATTTATTTGCATATAGCTCATTTTCTAGCTATAAACTTGAAAATAATGTGATGCAAGATGTGGCGAAACTACTGACTCCACAGCATGAGTATGAAGGCATAGGCAAGAATCAGAATTTGATTCTTTGCCTGTAAACAATTCCATGTGGTATATGCATGACCATTGTGGTTACCAATATACACATTCCATTTGATATCTTTTTTTATTGGTTTTAAGTGTTTATATTTTCACATAGTTCTATGTCCAGTAAATTTTGTGATTACTTTATCAATTTCAACCTTTCTGTGCATTAGATTATCAGTTTTTAAAATTTACGTTGCACTGCTGTATATATGTAAATCATTACTTGTTATACAAACATGATGCAAGAATAAACACAAACACACTAATACAAAAATAAACATATACCTTTTAAGAATCATTATGTCTATACCCAAAATTACACTACAAAAAAACAATTGTTATTTTTGAATTTATGTTCTGTATAATAAAGAGCATAAATGATTTAATATTATATAGTACACACACACCAATACAAATGCAAACAAATTAATGTAACAATTATCAAATAATTTTAAAAAATTAAAAAAATTAAGATTAAATACTTAATGATATTCTGCAAAACAACTTTTGTTATATTTGAATTTGTATATTTACAATTAGGCTCCAGATATGTGAAGAATGCCTGTATTTTAAATATTTGTATAATAAAGAGCATAAATGATTTATCATTACATAACTTATATAGTACACACACACAGCAATACAAACACAAAGAAATTAATATACCATTTATCAAATAATTAAAAAAAAAATTGAAATTCCATGATTATGTTTATGTCACATTGAAGACCTTCATATTCAAATTATCCATGTATTTGTAATCCATTATACTAGAGTTATAAATCTGATAAAGATTTTCAGTCTTTATTGCATCATGTAAACTCATAAATTGACCAGAAAATAAAAAAAATAAATTCATCTAATTTAAAAAGTAATTGTAAAAAAATTCAAATTTTATCTGATATCAATGTAACATAAATCATTCAAAAGGTAATAGGAATATGCATTGGATGCTGGAATTTCTGTTGATGTCATGTTTATAGTTTTTACATATTTTAAAAAAGAAAACAAAATTTCAACCAATCAACCAAAGTGAACAGTTGACCCACTCCAATCACTCAAGCCGTTATTAATATTAAATAGACTTCTTTCAATTTTTTCAATATTCTTAATAAAAATAATATTTATCTCAAAATGATAACAAATTTTAAACTTCTTTCCAATACCATATGGGACAGAAATATTACACTTCAACAAATATGTATGCAATATTCAATAACAACCTGCAACAATATATTAAACCAAGAAGAATTCAAGGTTTCAGCACACTATTTATTATTATTATGTTACACAAGATGGGGATGATTTTTATCTACTTTAATGCACCTTGTGAAATAAGAAACATTGTATTATAAGTAATATATGTAACAATTAGGAATTTGTAGTGATCAACTATATTTTAAATTTAAGACTAAAAGAAATATTTTTTTTCTTATATAAACAAAAAAAAAATGATTATTTTATATTGATCAGAATTTTATAGTTTGAAAACCAGAAATGACAGAAATGGAGTTGAAATTTATGGAATTTAATATCCAAAAGGCTTCCACTTTATCATTGCAGCAAACAACCTGTGTTTCATCTTGGATAAGAATGATGAATAAATGGCATCCTGAAATCATCCTTGGTTACAGCTACTGCTAAAGTGTTAGTTATTATTACTCATTTTTTTTGTAGTGTAAGTTTTAGTCAAAAGTATAGAGAAATTTTATTCTTCTTGGGAGTGACGTCATGTTGTTAATCAGTAATGATGATAGAAAAAATGAAAAATAGAAAATGTGAAAATGAGCACTAAAAAACTGAAATAAGATTGGTTATATATTTTTCATTATCCAATTACTATTATTATATATGTGCATGCACAGAATATATATCATTACTATTATTACAATTTGATATACAAATTTCAAACATTATAAACTCACTATTTTTCTGAAGGTTTGTAATGATGGTATATTATAAGATGTAATATGTTGGACTATTTCCATCATTTATGAGTGAATATTGAATGTATAGAAACTTTTAGATAAGATACTAGGTATAAACTTTAAACTCAGTTAAAATTGATATAATGATATATATATATAATTATATAACTGAATTTTTGTAAATACAGTAACTAAATAATTAAAAATTTTATCGACTTAGGAGCGTTTTCGATTATCCCATAATCTGTGTCAACTAAAGCTTTGAAATGCTAACTTTCCCACAATTCCGTGATCTTAACATTTGCTGCATGCCTGTTAATTAAGTCATGTTTATATTTGTATATTAGCATAGCTACCTTTATTTTTCTTTTATTGTTACTTTTTTTCAATTTGCAATATTTTTACACTGTTAAAATTGAAGTCAAAACCATAACTACATGATTTATTATAATCGAAAGCGCTCCTAAATGGATACAATTTTTAATTATTTAGTTACTGTATATACAAATATTCAGTTATATAATTACGTATATTGCTTTAAAATACAGATATCAAATCATAATATTATTACACACACACACGTATATATATATGGTTTATTTCTAATTATGGGGGACTCAAACACATATCTTTAAGCTCTTTTCAGCTATCCATTTTATATCATACTACCAATATACATGACCACACACATGTGAAAAATATAAATAATTACCAATATAATATTTTGTGTTGAACCAGCTTTATCAGTTAGTCCAGATCATCATCTGCTACATACTTATGTATAATCACAGCTCCATTTATATTAAAATAGAAAATCTTCAAACTTTAGTGCACAGGATTCAATCTATCCACTCTCCAACTCTTCAGACATTCATACCACTGAAAATATGATGATGGAATGCCCAAATCCCATGCTGATACTAATATTATTGTCATGTCCATGTTCATCTTAAGCCCCTCTGACTCCTCATGTATATGATATTTTGTGTCTATTTAAAACAACAATGTTCCATACATGAAGATCAGAGTGATTTAAGGTAAACATGGACATATCAATAAAATTGGCATCAACATATGATTTGGACATTTCATCATCACATTTTCAATGGTATGGATGGCTGAAGACTTGGAGAATGGAGTACATTGAAGCCTGTCCATAAAAATTTGAAGATTTGCCATCTTAATATAAACTGATCACTGATTATAATATGTATGAGAGATGATGATCTGGACATACTGATGAGTATTGGTTCAGCACAAAATACATGTATTGGTGATCACTTATATTTTTCACATGTGTGTACATGTGTATTGTAATGTTCATGGGTGGTATGTAAAGAATGGATAGCTAAATGGAGCTTCAAAGTCTGTATTCAAATCCCCTACAATTTATATCTATATAATAGAATGGAAAATTTTGTCTTTAACCATTTTTATTAAAATTTACAATATATATTTTAACAGAAATTAAATATTTAAACTTCCCAAATAAAAAAAAAGATGTAGAAATAAAAACTGGGCAAATGAGTGTTTAAGAAAAAATCCTTCAAAATTACATTGAAAGTGATTACAGAAAAAAAAAATTTTTTGCAGCAAATTAATGCTGAAAAATACTCTAAAATTTTATAAAATGTATAAAAAAATTATACTTAAAGAATTACTAAAGTGATATAAAAATTTGTATTTCTTACAAAGAAAGATTTTTTATAAATCAGTTTTCCAAAGAAAACTGATTTATAATTTTTTACTATGATGAATTTAGGAATAATTTTATGTTGCTTGTCTATACCAGATTCAATTTGTCCATGATAAAAAAAAATATTTTTTTTGCTGAAACAGTTAGAGCAGGCACAGTCTAAAGCAGTGTTTCCCAATGTGGGGCCTATGGCCCACAGGGGGGTGGCAATTCGAAAATAGACTCATCCAGAGTTTAAGTTAACTGTATGGTGCCTTTCAGTCGCTACTAGAGCTGGGTAAATGTCAAGTATAAGTAAATTCTGTCCATCATGTTTGTAGCCATGATTTCACTGGTAGACACTAAATTGAACTGCTGGTTATGCTGAGATCGCACTTTAGCAGTATTTCACAGTAATGCTCAGCATTTTACCATTGGTGGTGATTTAAAATAAGCACATGTTAAATTGTTGTAAAAGTCTCATTGTTTTAAAAAAATATATACATTGTATAAATATGTGATATACAAATGGTATGTAAATTTAATTGATAATTTTTATTAATTTCAGTTTTAGAAGCAACATTTTCCAGAAAAATTTGTCAAATAAAAAAGTTTTTTTCTTGCCGTGAAGTAAATGTGTCATACATATTTAAATATGCAATTTTAGTCCACGTTTGCTCCACTCATATTATCTTTTTTAGTTTTTAATTAATTATATATTTATTTTTTTAACCCATAGTGAAATGAGTGGAGCATGGAAAAAAAAGTCAGTATTTGGAGGAATATTTAAAATTTGGTTTCATACCTGCTATCAAGGATGAATGGTTACCTTTTTGTCTTTTATGCCAACAATGCTTGACTAACAAATTAATGAAATGAAGTCATCTTGAAGCTGAAGGCAAAACATAATAATTCAGATTTGAATTACTTTCAAAGTTTAAATAAAAACTTTGAAAAAAGAGTAACACTAAAGTCTTTATTTACTGCTCATAATGAAACTATCAATTGTACTCTTGAGGCTAGTTATCAAATTTTATTGCTCATTGCTAAATCTTGGAAAAGTCATACTATAGAAAAAAAATTAATCATACCATCAGTATCAGCATTTCTTAAAGCAGTTCTGGAAAAAGATGATAAAGATGTGAAAGTTATGCCACTCGGTAACAATACTATCAGAAGAATAATAGATGAAAAGAGTGAAAATATTGAAATACAACTTGTTAAAAAGCTAAAAACAAGAAAATTCTTGTTGCAAATGGATGAATTAACTTTGAGAGGCAGTAAGGCTATAATTATAACTTACATAAGATATATTGATAAAGGTGATTTTTCTGAAGAAATGTTCTGTCAATCATTAGAAAGCACCACTACCTCCAAAGATATATATAGTAAACTAAAAAATTACTTAGATGTCAATAATATACCAAAAAAAATATAACATCTTGCACTTCAGATGGTGCTCCTAATATGATGGGGTAGAAAAATAGTTGCTTAAAATTGATGAAAAATGAAAATCCAGAAATGCTTCTTGTACATTGTGTTATTCACAGGAAACATGGTAGCCAAAACATTTCTCTTGTTCTAAATGAAGTGCTAAATTTAGTCATAAAGTGTATGAATGTTATTATAGTTAGTGACAAATGTGAATGTCTCTTTAAGTTATTATGTGAAGAATAAAATGAAGATCATGTGAAATTTATACTTCACATTGAAGTAAGATGACTTTCGAAAGGGAACTGCTTAAAAAGATTTATGAAACTATTTGACACTCTTAGTAATTTTTGAAGTGACAAATCTGAAATAAAAAATCTGTTAATGATCGATGGTAAGGCATTTGTGAGTAATTTAGCTGATATCTTTGAAAAACTAAATATATTAAATAAACAACTTCAAGAAACAAATAAAACTTTTGTCGATGCAAAAGTGAAGATATTTGATTTTATTACTTTTATTGAATTATGTCGAACATATATTTATAACAAAAATTTTGAAAAGTTTTATTGGCTCAAAAAATGTGAAGTGACTGATACCGCAATAATGTTATTGTCGATCATCTGAAAATTTTATTGTCTGATTTAAAAGAAAGATTTTCAGATTTGAAACAAATTGATTTTTCAATTTGGATTATGCAGCCAATGTTAGTGGATTTGTCTGACATTTCAAATATGCAGTATTAAGAAGAACTCACAGAAATTCAAAATGATGAGTCATTTAAAACTTTATTTGATATAAAAGAAGTGATGGCATGGCTTTGTGAGGAAACTGAAATCAAATATCCAAATGCAACCAAATGTGCAAGAGAATTATTGCTGCTGTTTCCATCTTCATATTTACCTGAATGCAGATTTAGTGCCATAAATGATTTGCTGATAAAAAAAGAAATAGATTGGATATAAAAAATGGGGAGATTTGAGACTGAAGTTAACTTAATTGGAATCTGACATAAAATATCTTTGCAGCAAACATCAAGCGCAAGGATCTCACTAAATTTAAATAATAAATAATTACTGATGATTATAATAATATAAAAAAATCTTTATTAAAATTATTTTGTACTTGAATTTCAGTTCTCCATTATATGTTTTGAAAATTTACTTACTATGTTTGTTCAATAATTTCCTAGTTATTTCATCCTAAAACCTATCATTCAAGTTTTTTTAGTGAATATTTCAGTTTTTGAATATTAAAAATTATGTATATGTCAGGGGGTGGGCATAAGAATTTTACAAAGACTTTGGTGGGTCACAGCACAAAAAAGATTGGAAAACACTGGTGTAAAGTATAAAGAAAGTTAATAAAAGTCTATATTATTATTGATTTTATGTAAATACTTTTAAATTTATTGTGTGGGTTGTTTCTTTTATTTAGAGAATATTAAAAGCTAAGATTAGATGTAACTTTAACAAAACATTTGATACTTTCACCAAAAGTAGTGAAAGTTATATTATATTACAAGTGATTTTATTTTTTTAATTTTTCAAATATGCATAATTATTTGGCCAAGTCATATTAACTTGGGACTTTATATTTCAAAATTTATTTGGTCAAAAATAATTTGTTTAGATTAACAAAAAAAACAACAACTAAAAGTTGAAAAAAAGTGTCAAAAATAACAAGCAAACAAGCAAAAGTTTAAAAGTAATTAAATGCTAAATGAATAACAATATTTATAAATTTTGAATGTACATGTTATAATAATAATTCATAAGTCATCATTATTAGAGTCATTGCAATAAATTTGCAAATAATGTTTTTCTTGCACCTATGACAATCTATCAATAAGATAAGCACAAGTAAGATAAAAAATAAATACTTTTATCTAACTATTATGCTATTATATAACAATTTTTTTAATTTAGCCATACTCATTTTCATTGTTTACTTCAGAAATATTAGCATGATATTTCTATGACTTTAGATAATTATTTTACCATTATTACAACTGACATTAATAGCTTTAAAAAAAAAACTAGTTTCTGTGAGCCTACACTTATTGGTTATTAATTTAAGAAAGAATCTAAAAAGGTCATTATATTACAGACAATGAGTAAAGTTAGAATTTTTTACTTTATTATTAATCTTTATGAAATCTGATATTTTAGTTCGTTCTACCTGGTGAGAGTTTTTTTGAAAGTGCTTAACCTTTTATTTCATATAAAATCTTTTATTTTATATTAAACCTTAATAAATTGGACTTTATTTCTTTTTAGTTTAATTTTATATATGAATAATATTCTAAAAACTCATATTTAACTTTTTTAAATATATAAAAATTGATTTATAAATAAAAATAACTGACCTTAAACATCATCAACTATGTCTAAACACTCTTTCAAAATGTGGATAAATTCTGTTTTATAATGCAAATGTAAAAATGTAGATTTATTGTAAATTTATTGATTTCTGCAATAAAGTCTGATATTTGCTTTATAATTATTAACAGTATTTGAAAGTATTTTAACACTGAATAAATTCTAACAGATAATATCAAACAAGATATGATTTTTTCCCATTATATTATAGTTAAGTTTATTAACTTCTAACTCTAAAAATAAAATATAAATAAATAAACTGTAAGTGCACATGTGAATTTCACTTTTTTTAAAAAAATCAATTAGTGTGTAAAAATAATCAAAAATATATAAACAATCAAAAAATCATTTTTTATTCCAAATCTTTGTATGAAAGCTAGATGAGAATGACATAAATGCTCTCTGGGAATTTTTCCACCATAACAATAATGTAAAACTTTAGATATTAGTTGCTATGCATATGATACTGACATTTTCAGATTTTTTTTCAAATAAAAAAAATCAATAAACAATAATGTGAAATCTATGTTATAAAAACTCTATATTAATATCACTTATTATAACATTAAAATTAGCAGTCTAAAGCAATGGAATATCCAATGATTTTTTTGATGGAAATACCCAATCATTCTCAATAAATATGAGTTATCATATTAAGCACAAGGAAACATGCTTCCAATGCATTCCCATTTTACTCTTATTTTCATGCAAAATTTTTGGAATGAAAATGTTTTTTTTTTCTTTTCTATTAAATATTTCTGATTATTTTTATACATGAATTGGCTAATAATTATTTAAAACAAGAATAATACAAATACACACTTTTAGTTTATTCTTGTATATTTTATTTTTAAAAATAGAAATTAATAAACTTCATCATAATAGATAACAATTAGCAATATTTGATTACACTGATCACTTATCTGTTAGAATTAACACAGTGTTAGACTTTTTTTCAAATATTGTACTCATTATAAAGCAGAATTTGATAGATTTATTATAAATGCATTTGTTTGTTTATATATAAAAAATAAAATAAAAAAGAATTTATTTTTTCATGATTATGTACTCTCATTTTGTAATATATTTTATATGCCTTGTCATTATTTACAACTCATTTTTCAATATTTACAAAGTTTTTTGATAATTTAATATTTACAAAGTTAAAATGTAATTGTTAGAAAATATTTTGTTTTTAAAATTAAATTAAAAAAAAAAATCAAGTCCAATTTATTGAGTTTTGGTATAAATTAAAGATTTTATACAGAGATAAAAACTTGACCATTTTTGAAAACATTGATTAGGTGTAACATAAAAAATTGTCTTGAGTTAAGAAAATTAATCATTGATAATCAAAGGGGTAAAACTTTATATCAGCAGCAATGTTGATAAAACAGGATATAGTTTCAAATAATAAAAGGCAGACTTAATAAGATGTTGCACTATTAAGATGAAGTTTCACTTCATTATCTATTTGCTATCTATATATTTATATGATAGTTTTATAAAGATAGTCCATTTATTATCTAACTGGTGTATTAGCAGTAATATAAGAGATGTTTTTGCAAATTTATTATAATGATTCTAGTGTGTCTAACTTTTGAATTATTATTATGGAATGCATGCTTGAAGTTTACTATTCTGCAAATATTATTAAATATACTCAGTATTGCATATTTTAAATCCTTGTTTATTTGCAGGACTATTAATATTATTTTAAAGTAAAAAAAAGGATAGTTAAAGTTTATTGTCCAGATGTTCATAAGAATTCTAATAATAGATATAAAGCCAAGCCATGAACCTTGAATTCCAAAGACTCTCACTCTTTCACTGCGCTAAACCCTAAAAATTATAAGTGTATATGTATCTATAAATTCATATTCAAAAATAGTTTATGATATTTGCTTTTAAAAAAAAAGTAACTAGTAAACTAAAGTGATCAATAATGCTGTCGATATGTTTTTATGTTTACGATTTTAAAAATAAACAGTAAAAGTAATGTTGGAAGTTTTATTAGCTTTATATGATTGTAATGACAATGAATATCTTATGTACAAAAACAGATTCCGCGCGCACACACACAAGAAAATGTCAATTCTATTTTTCATCATATTTAATGATTTTATTAATAAACATTTTTGAAAAAATATTTTCTTAAATAAAACTATCCATGCATTAAACTTAAAAATAATGTGGCAAATTATACTAATTAAATGATGATTTAATTCAGAGTAATAGAATAAACACGATTAATTTAAAATGTAAAGTTTTTCTTTAGAAGTGTGAATAGTCATGCAATTTACAAACAGCTTAATTATATTTACCAAGGAAATAATTACCTTTTCTAGATTAAATTTTAATCAATCATTTGTAAATAAATATGACATTAGATTTTTATAAAAGTTTTCAATGATGTTTTTTTTATTACATTATAATTTTAATTATCTTATTAGTATATATTTAAATATGTTTATGTTAAAAAAAACGTTTAAGTAAAACTAGATGCCAGATATTTTTAAATAAATTACTTCTTTTTTTTTTACCGTTAATGAACTACCATTAAAACTTTAATTTATATGTTTATATTTTTGATAATTTGTTTATTCAACAGATTTTAGTTTATTAAAAAAAGTATGTAAGATATGTTTTAAAACCCGAAAGCAGATGGAATATCCTAAATAATAGAAAGTATGACAAAGCGGTAACACTATATATTTCATCAATGATAGTTTGCTATTGTTTAGCACCCTTTTACCACAATTTAATCAATAATGTCAATATTTAAAGTTACATCATAATAATTAATGTCTTTTTTATTCAAAAGTTTTCATATTTTTTAGAAAGTCATCATCATCACCACTATAAATTACAGTTCTTATCACAACTATGAAATACACGTTTATCTGAATATAATGATGTTTTTTTTAATTGATTGTTGGTGTATTCAAAGACATAATTTCTTTGTATCCAATTATAAACGTTAAATATCTATCTATTTTTATTTTTTACTATAAACATGGCTAGTCCAAATCTATTTTAGATTTTTTTTAATGGTGTTTTGGATATTTTTTAATTTTTTTTTAAGTATATTTCACTTTCAATTCTTTCTTATTAGTCTCAATATATATCTTTGTATGATTTTCTATGGAATCTAAAGTCATTGTATATTTTTTTTTTATTATCAAATACTCAAATTTTAAATTCATAAATAAAGAACTATAAAATAAATTTATCAAAAACTTTCATTTTTAAGCTCATGTGCATTTTTCATTTTAATATTAAGTTATTACTATCAAAAGAACCTTGTTCGAATGCAATTCTACGATCATTTCGATTTATTATGTTTTTATTCAAGAGTTTGACTCCAAGATTATAGTAGCACTAACAATGCTTTGGTTGCTGTCTTTTGTGCTTAAAACCAGTTGTTTATTGATTTTTTATTTACTTGATAGCAAAAATTGAAAGTAAATAATATTGATTTTTTAATCTTTACATAATCTCATACTTTCTTTTGTTCCATCTGATGAGAGTTTTTGAAAATGCTCAACTATTAACTTCTACATAAAATCTTTATTTTAAACTAAAACTGAATAACTTGGACTTGATTTCTTTTTAATTTTATTTTATAAACAAATAATATTTTTAAAAATCACATTTGGCATTGTTAAACATTAAAAACTGACTTGCAACTAAGAACAAAATAGGTAAGTCTCATTAATAATGTGAGTATAAACATTCTTTGAAAGTGAATAAATTATTTTTTAAGTTTTTTTTAAAAATGCAAATCAATGAATATAAATTTGTCATGAATCTATCAAATTCTTCTTTAATTATATCTTCTTTCTTTCTAATAAGAATGTCTTGTATGAGAAATCAAGAAAATCAATTTGCATGTATGACCCTCTAGTGAGATATTTTGTGCACTTTATTTTTTTTCCAGTGTCTAATATTTTATTTTTTTTTAAAGATGTTAACATATTCAAAAATGGAGGAAATTCAAAGCCTGTGATAATAATTTGAGAAAATATTTCAAGTGCTAAAAACTTAATTTTTTGGAATGTTTATAATTATTTTTGCACAACAATAGTTTAATAATTATTACAAATCAAAAATAAATAGTATTACATATTTATTTTCTACAGAATTGTTTTATTTTTAAATATAAAAGATTATATTTTTCTGAAAAATATTACCATAGAAATGATAGTAGGAGCAATTATGATCTGTTTGCAACACATCATTATTCACAGCTTATTAGAAAATATAGCAATATTATAAAAGATACTGAAAAGTTTTAAATGTTTAAAGCATAAGTTGGTCGATTTATAAGATATTGATAATTATACATTCACATTTTAAATACAATTGCCAAATAAAAAAAGATTTAATTTATTTTGCAAAATCAATCTGCTTCTTCTAAAAGTTAAATGATAAAATAGTGCTTTGTCTTGATTAAAATTGAATTTTAAAAAAAAAATCCAAAAGTAAAGTGTGAGTTTTAGAATTTATTTAATTTCTAAACAAAAATATCTATCAAATTACATCAAATTTATTGTAATCTGATATATAATAATGATTTAATATCAAAAGTGAACTTGGCAACTTACAGCAAATGAAAACAAAGAAAACTGTTAGTGTTACCACAATATAAAAAGATTTAATTCTGATATTTGCTTTATAATTATTAAAATATTTGAAAAAAATTAATACCATGTCAAATTGGACAGATAATGATATTATGTAATGGGTTTTATACTGAGTATGGTGAAAAAAAAACAAGACTCTTAAAATGAATCTTTCTTTCAAGAACAATAGAATAAAAATGAGATTTGGCAACTGTCTATAAGATATTAATTAATCTGTTTTTTTATAAAATCTTTATTTTTTGTACAATGCTTACATAACACCCATCAACATTGACAGTTAAGGGAATACAATAAAGGAACAAATTAAGATTGTCTATAAGATACTGACTTCTTCATATTTCTTTAATTAAAAATTAATAAAAGCAGTTCAGAAGAATCTGCATTATTTAAAAAAATTCCACACTAATGATAATGACAAAATAACAAACTTCAGTCATTGAAACTATCATGGTTTTTCTGAGGAAAATACCTAATGATTCTCAATAAATATGAAAGGTATCAAGTTAATATTTTTAAAAACTTAAAAATTGTCAATATTGTATGGAGAAGCATAACACAACAAAAATAACAATGCCTCTAAATTTTTATAGTTTATTTATATATTTATGATTATTTTTATAATTATGATTAAACTCAGAATTTATTTGAAATTATTTGATTTTAGAAGAAAAGTCAAAAGGGGTAGTAATAATGGAAATAAAGCAGATTGTGATTGAATGATAAAGTGACATACTATAATGACTGTAACAGTTACTTCTTGTCAATTTTTAAAAATAATTATAAATTGAATTTTAGAACAGAATTCAATTGCTTTACATGATCTTAATAATAATTCATTCACGTTTTACTCAAGAAGTTAAAACAACTTTTGTTTTATTCTTTAAACATTTTTATTAGCAATTATGGAAATAAATGCAATAAAGAATAAAAATTAATTTATTAAAATAAAAATATAAAAATTTGGAAAAAGGCTGAAAAATTCACATGAAGTTTTTGCTGCTTCACTTAAACAGCTTGAAGCACTTCATTTAAAAGACTAAAGAAGAAAGGTTAAAATTGCAGAAATGTCATGGGTCCAAAATTGGCAATATAAGTTTTAGAAAGTACTTCATTAAGAACAGTTATACTTTATGCTATGCTTCATTTTGGTCAAGAGATTGGTCAAGGCCAATATGCTTATAAATCTTGAGGTCACCACAATAATTGTGAATGATTTAGCATTGAAATTTTATTGTACAAGGAATGTGTCACCTCATGATTCAATAGTAACTGTGAAAAGTACTGTTTTGATTATTATTATGGTAGTGGCTCTTCATCGGCTGTTTTAATTATTACAGATTGATGACAGAAAGATCATTATACTATGCTTTAAAGCCTGTCAAAAATAAAAAATAGCAAATATCTTAATAGTTATAATTATCTTGCACAGATAAATTCGATTTTTTAAATATAAAATACAAAGTAGTGGTAGCACATATCTTCTCATGCAAAATTTTTGATTCTTTATGTTACTTAGTAATATGCTTAAGTCACATTTATTATCATTATAAACCTAGTCAAAGAAAAAAATGAAATATATATGTATATTGTAATGCTCTCATATAAATATATATATATATAAAATATAAAGAATGCTCTCATATAAATATATATATATATAAAATATAAAGAGCGTGCTAATAGCTCTAAACAAGCTTATTTATTTCATTTTTTATGATAAATGCTACAAGAGAAAATGCCTGAAGCCTTTATCTATGATGGTTCCCATCCCCAGACTGGTTTCAAGTTATGGCTCTCATCAGTGAGGAGCTAGGGCATTAGATTCAAAATATTAACTCAACCTAAGCATTTATCTAATTCTTAAATATTAAAAAAAAAGATCCAAATTTTCAGACATCTACATGTCTTCAAATTCAGCTCTTTAACCAAAGAAACTATATGAGCCTGAAGATTTGGATCTTTTTCTTAATATTTAAAAATTAAATAAATGCTTGGCTTAAGTTAATATTTTGAATCTAATGTCATAGCTCCTCACTGATGAGAGCCATAGCTTGCAATCGGTCTGGAAATGGGGACCATCATAGTTAAAGGCTTCAGGTATTTTCTCTCGTAGCATTTATCACAAAAAATAAAATAAATAAGCTTGTTTAGAGCTATTAGCACACTCTTTATATATTACATATTGGTAATACAAGCTATATAGGTCATGTGACATATGACTGATTTTTACTAATATATATATATATATATATATATGATGCAAAACACACATACATTTGTGTTACATGTTCATTTTATCTGCTTTACATCATTATACAGATGACTCACACATTTTTTTTGATTGGTCAAAATGTTGTTTTCTTTCTTTACTGCTGTAAAATGTATAAGCATGACATTAACCAACATAGGGGATTTGATAGCTCTCTGATGTAATTTCCCAAATCACATTTAATTTGTTTGTTTTTTGATCAATTTTGTAATTTTCATGAAGCATTAAAGGCAGAAAATACATACCTGCCTTCAAATGGACATTTATTGGATGTTATTCACAAGAAAGGCCTACAATGAAGCCTCAACATGAAACACAATATCAGACTTGTAAGTACAAAATTTTAATTTTTTAAATAATATTTTAATTTTTTTTTTAATTTTTAAAAGAAATAATAATTTTTATTAATTTTAGTTTGTAGTTTCTGTGTGTTGACATAAATTATATATTTATTTTTGCTCATATGAAATTCATATCTACCATAATTTTCTAAAGTTCCAATCCATTTATTTTATAAAAAAATAATTTATTTTATAAAAATAATGAGTCTCAAAAAGTTTGATAATTTATTACTTATTATTATATTTATGTGATGTGTTTGTGTTTACAAGTAATGAGTTACAAAACTAATAATCAAATGTATGAAAAGATTGCATATGCAGGCAAATAATCAAATTCTGATTTTTGCTTATGCCTTGATACTCATGCTTTGGAGTCACTCTGGTTGTGCTATATATTTTATCATATTATTTTCAAGTCAATAGCTAACAAATGGACTATATGTAAATAAATTATATCTATGTGATACAATAATTATAACAAGGTAGCATCACTGATGTACATAAAAATATAAACATCACTGGTGTGCGTAAAGAATATAAACATCACTGATGTACACAAAAAATATAAAATGAAGAGACGAAACTCATTTTATCAGTGATACAGAAAATAGCCTATATTTTCTAGTTTTAGATAGACAAGAAGCCAATTGCTATGATGGCAAATGCATATCTATCTTCTGGAAATGATTTGTTTTGTATCTTTTATTAGGATGAATCTTTTTCTTATAGATGCTTTTGACATTTGTAACTTTTGGGATACAAGATGCAAATGAAGATTTCATATGTAACCTATTTGGAGATTCTGAAGCTATGGATTATCTGAGGTAAGACTATTATATATGGTTTGAAATATAATTTTGTGAGGAATACAATGAAATTATAACTGAAAATGAAATTTAAAGTTAGTTCATGATGAATTAGAAATTGTAAACAAAAAATAAAGTAATAATTATTTTGGATGTTGAAATTTCTTTTTTCCTTATTTTTTAAATGATTATAATTATTTATTTTAGACTTTTTGTTATTTTAGTTTTTCTAGTTTCTATTAATATATTTTTTTTGCTCTAACATAATTAAAACTAATGTTATTTTGAAAATTGTGTCTCAGGTCAGTACTTAAAAAATTCAACACAGCTGTTTAGTCCTAAGAAGTTATAATTAAAAAAAAATAAAATAAAAAGAAAAGTAGATACAGAAAATAAAATTTAAGAAATAATTAAAATAATAGCCATCAGATCGTTTAATAGATTTTTTTTGAGAATGATAAGGAAGGGGAAAGAAAATCCAGTTTAAATTAAGATTCAGAACTGACACTCTTTTTTTTATAATTAAATAATAAATGTTATAAAAGAAGTAAATGTTATAATATAATGAAAATAAAAATGAAATTCAAAATAGAAATAAACAATAAATTGCTTAATATAAGCAATCTTTGTAAATTATATCACTAGCAGAAATGGATTTAAATTTTGAAAAATTCCTGATCTATAAGATAGTAGATTGATCTAAAAAAAGATTCGACTATTTATTATAATTAAAACTAAAAATCAAAAAAATAATAAAAGTGAAAAATAGGAGAGGAATGTATAAAAACAGTGGTTTTATAATTGCAAGTGAATATGTAATATAATATAGCAGTTATTTACTTATATCAGGAATAAATGATATATCAGTTGTTTCAAAATTTTGTAAAAGTTAAGAGTTGGAAAAGCAACAACATTCATTGCTAAGAACTACAGAATGTCAATTTCAGTTTTAAACTCTGGTTGCAGGACCACCAGTCTTTCTCTCTTGCTACCAATGTCTTGCCTTCAATATAATACACTGCTGTATATTCTTTTCTATTATCATTTAGAGGTGCAGAAAAAGGAAAAGAAATCATCACTGATGACTGAATGGTCAGTTATGAGGAAAATCAGGGCATCTGTAACAGAAAGGACCATGAATTATGGAATGAGAACTGCTAAATTGTCAAAGTAAGTGAAATTATCTTTCTAAAATTGTTGATAAAAAGACTAGACATTATTTCTAGACATTATTTAAGAGAAAATGATCTGTTATAAAAAGGACTATTAGTATTATAAAATGATATTTAGCATTTAATAATTATTGTATGTTTCTTTTACTGTATTGATAATGTATGTGTAGTAATAGATATTATTTACTAAATATTACTTGATCTATTCTCTTTTCTTTACTTGTAGGTTTCCTGTTTGAAATGTTATAACTAATCCAGTTACATTTTCAAATGCTGAGTTTATTGACTTTTGTCTGGGCATGACAGTTATACAAAGTTTATATGATTGGATGCCACCTGAGATTAATCTAAAACAAATAATTGCCTTAAATGATTGGCACTGTTACAGCAATTATGGAAGAGTCACTATGATCAGGAAAAATGGTTGGGATGTTCGTTCATGTAGCATTGATCTGGTTATAGCTATCATTGATAGTTAATTTGTCAATATTATTCTACCCCCAGTGTGTGATCACTAAGTCAAAGCTGCCATAAACTTACAATTGATTATACAATTATTTGATAAAATTAAAATAAGTAACAAAAGTTAAAACAAAAGAAAAAAATAATAAACTACACAAATGTAATGAGAGTAGTCCATAATACCATTAACTTTATGAAGCAAATCACAAATGTGTTTATAATATAATAATATTAAGAGAATAAAAAAGAAAAAATACTATAAGTTCAGAAGTTTCAAGCCCAAATAAAAAAAGAGAAGACACCTGTGATCATTACAAATGTCATTCAATATGGATGCCCATGTTCCATAAATGGCCAATAATAGTTAAATCACTATAAATGCTTAAGATACATGATAATAAAAAGTTGAAGTTGGTGAGGAGTGTCAATGTAATAAATAAAATAAAAAAAGATATAATAAAGTATAATAAGAATGACATTTAAATAAAAAGGAGAGAGCAGAGAAATATGGGCAAAGAAATAAAGAAATTTGTTTTGTTGTTATTATAATAGGGTTTTAGACAAGTCAAGTAGAGAAGTAAAGAGGCCTGAAGACTTTTGAAGTTAGACATACATTTCATTTGAATTTAAATAAATAGAGAAATAAATGAAAACACAATCTAAAACAAAAATGGAATTAGAAAATGACAAGTGAAATTGAAAAACAGGAAGTTGAAAGTAAGGTAATAATAATGAAATAATGAAGTTATTAAAAAAAATAATGGAGCAAATGGAGCAAAATAAGAAAGAGTTAAATGACAGATTAAGTGAAAAAATAGAAGACATAAAAATAGTAAAATCATTACAAGAAGAGATAATAGAAAATAAAGCAGAAAATGAAAAAAACATTAGAAATTCTGAAAGTAGGCACAAATGACATAGTCAAAAAAAGATTCAAATAAAATTCAAATATGTGGAAAAGGAAGGCAGAGGAAATAGTTTGTCTGGTCATTAGGGTAATGGTATGTGTGTAAGCATGTCAGGCCAAAATAACCTGGCCATTGTAAACCAATTTTTAAAGACTTGAATGTGTTTGCTAGTCATGAGGAAGAATCCCCAATGGAAAACTTGGAGTAATTTGGAGTGAAATTTTACATTTAACACAAAATGAGGGAAGAAGCTAACCTATCTATTGCTATTGCTTGTAGCCATTTGCAAAGTACAGCACAGGATTGGTATGATTCATTGTTTTTAAAAACAACTTAATTTGAGTAATATAAAATTGCACTATGAAATAGCTATTGGGGTGAGGGACATCAGGAAAACATAAAGCATCAGGTGGCACAAGAGAAATGGCATTGCAGTGAGCCATTTACCCCATTCTTTCATTGCCAAGTAGTTAAATTGAGAGTGCTAACATTGAGCCCTCTATTTAAACAACAGATTAAAGTTGTTGTATGACATAACTTCCTTTAAAATGTAGAGCAAATTGTATTAACCATGGAATGTAAGATGGTAAAGCAAGTGGCAAAGTTATTAACTGCATTTGCCAGTTCTAGGTCAAGCTATGAGCAAAAAGAAAAGGGATTCAAGCCCTAACATGGTAGGCAAATATAAATGTCATAAATTTTGTTTCTTGGAGAAAGTCCTGGTAAGAAAAAACCTACATAGTTTCCCTAGCAGTCCAAAAGAAACCTGAATATTCAGATTGACAGGAAGCGACTCAGAGCTCACTCAAGCAAATTAGTGGGAAAAGCCACAATTCTATAGCCTGAGTGGCTATTGGAAGAAGTCAAATCACATATTAGAGTATCAGAGGGAAGAAAAATGATACAGGGTGACTGAAAAGTGTTTCTCATTGCTAGGTCAGGAAATGTTACAGAGAAATGGTGTAGAATATATGTCTCCATTATTTTTGTACATTTAAACTTTCATATTACACATGGAATGACTTATTACTTCTGGTGACATATTATTCTAAATTTTTAATGTGTTTAAAATAAAGCCTCTACCAGATCTGCAGACAAATATTATCAATTAAGTTTGTCTGCACATTTTTTGGAGATGTTATTTTAAACATATAGCAAACTTAAAATAATATATCATAGCAGGCTTAATATCAAAAAACCTATAGATTTATAAAAAAATTAACAGTAATTTGTTTGTGTTTTACAAATGAAGTCCAACAACAAACATTTTGTAAATTTACTTTTTTTCAGTAGCATAATTATAATCACCCAATAAGAAAAATGTTATTGTTTTAATATGTATTTCACATCATTATTTTTTTTGTATTTGCAAAGTTCAAATATGAACTTTTTAATGTTGTTTTTTTATATATAAGCTTAAATTTCTAAAAAAAATAAATCCACTTTACTACAAAATAAAAGTTTAAATACTAAAATCAAATGTTAAATGATTACAAAATTTCCACCAAAAAAAAAAAAAAAAAAAAAAACACAATGAAAATATTAACCTCAGTTAAGAAAAATAAGATAATTTTATTTAACAAAAAAAAAAACAATAAAGCAAATAAATAAAATGATTTTATTATAATTTTTTCTTTTTTATGTTGCTAATATATAAAAATATATTTCACTTTTTCAAACTTATTAAAATACATTTGTAATAATGATGCCAATGTTTAAACTTTTGAAAGTGAGTAAAGGGTTGAAATGTTGAGTAAATTTTTGTCATTTTAGTTTTTAAAATATTGATTTTTTGGGGGGGTTAATAACGGAATAAGAGAAAATTTAAAAAAGAAATGATAGTTGGATAATTAAATTTAAATCAATAATTTCCATGTATTTTTAATTTTCCATTTTAATCCATGAAGAACATTCTATAATAATAAAGTATTTTGAGGAAATTAAAATACCCTACATAGATTATTTTTGTATAATTCTGAATTTTTTAATTTTTTTATTTTGCATTACTTTTATTCGATTCATGCAAATTTTTAAACAATAAATTTCTTAGAAATATTACCAATCTTTATTTTATTAAAGATTTGATTAAAATAATGACAATTTTAAATATTTGTTACTTTTTGGAAATACAGAGGTATTATCTTTATTAACAGTAATTTTATTTTTACTTAGGCTTTAACTAAATGCATAACTAGAGTATCATACATCTTATTAAATGTTTCTTTTTGCATTGGACCTATTAATCATACTACAGTCTTGAATGCAAGTTTTTTAATAGTCAAAATATAATCCAATTTAATTTATTTTTTATCTGATGCTTCAATATTTATTTTTATTTTCGATTTTTTTAAAAATACAGAGATTTTTTCTTGTAATATATGTTTGATTTTCTATCTTTATATTTAAATATATCAATATCACTTTAATCTTTGAGTTTTGTAATTATAGCATTAAAAATTTCTATGGTATTTTAATAATATTGTTTGATCTGACAAAAACATTATATAAAAATTCTTTATTTCTTTATCACAATAAGAAGTTAGTGGTCACAAACATAAATTTTGACTTTCTGTCTAACATATTTTCTATTTTTCTATGATGATTATTCCACTCATGCATTCAATATTTATGCTATAAAATGGATAAGTAATTTCCAAGTGTATCTATATATTACAATGTAATAATAAGAATAATTAGAAATATATATCTTATTACAAATAAAAATTCCAAGTAAAAACAAGAAAATTTACTAACTCATTGAAGAATTATATTGTATGTTTTCCAGTAATCTCAAATGTCTGGACACAAAATTACTAATCAGTACTCTTGCACAGAATTTGAAACAATCTTATGTGAGATGGGAGTGGGGATTTAACCTTAATTATATTCATTATCAAAAATTTAGATTGGCATGGATGGGTAGAAAAAAATGATGTTAAATGAAATGCAACTTTTTTAAAATTTGGATACTTTTCTTCATGCATTAGACACCAAAAGTGGTTTTTAGAATCTGAACCAAATATTCTAAAATTATGACATTTTGCAGGAGAAATAATTTCATTTTTCTCCAAAGATAAAGAAAATGTATTATTTATACTTTTTCCTACATCAACAGTTCTAAATGGATAACTCAGTAAGCTAACCATTGGCTTTAGTCTGTTAAATATTGAAAACGTCCCTCCAATTTGAAGAGAAGACTAAATTATTTCCTCATAATATTTAACTTTGTTGAATGTAATCTATTTTTTGATAATTTATCAGAAATATTTTAAAAATATCTCGATTTATTCTTCATCAATGGACAAATAACATCTTTAAATTATTTTTAAAAGTATTAATATATGCAATCATTTCAACTATTGTTTTATTTCTTCTTTGCAATTGTATATTCAAGTATTAATTATGTTGAAGATAAAGCTAAATTCTTCAACCAATCATCATAACTAAGTTCAATGTACACTTCATTCTTGTCTTTTAAAAAATCTTTTATCTTTTGTATTAGGTATCAGAATCATTGGAAATATTTATTGATTTAATCAATGAACATCTGCATGGTACAGCAATTCAAAATATTCAGAGGTTAGCCTGAAACATTCTTCTCTGAGAATTCTTATCTCAAATAGAATTTACTATTTTCATGCAGATTCCCATAATATGATGCATATTTATTATTTTTCAAGAGAGAATTGTTTGAAAATAATATAATGATATGAAAGGAAAACTGCAAAATCATCATCTTTGTTACATATAGTGAGAAATGAATTGAGTGTTCTGGTCATTAACGGTGCAACATCAGTTGTTATTGAAACAAAGGAATTTTCACACACACACACACACACACACACATATATATATATATATATATATATATATATATATATAATGCAGTAGGCACTTTCAACTTGTTTTTCTTTTATAAAGGTAATATTGTTTATAATTTTTCTTTTATATTAATATACTTAAAACCATTGTTGTAGAAATCCAAAACAAAAAAAGATCAAGTATGTCAGAAGATTCATCACATTGTAAGAAAAGCAAATGCACTTAATCATATCTTCAATTAGTTGTTCAATCAGATCAGAATTTATAATTTCTGTAAAGCATTTGATAGTTGTATGGGAAAGTTTGTACATTTTTAATTACTGAAACAATTACATTTACATCTTTGTTTTTAATGAATCAAATAATGAATCACTGGCTTCTAAAATGCTTCTTTTATGTTTCTCCATCTGCAAAACTATGATTGCTAGTTGACTAATTGTGACTTAATGTTTTTAATATTTTTTACATTTTTTAAAACTTGTGCACATAATTTTAAAATATCTTTTAATGTTTCTTTTTTTTTTGGAACACACATTTTGCATTTACTATTGTGAAAAGCAACCGTTATTTCCATTCTCTATTAGTGTTATATGTCTTTTTTTTCTTTGCAAAATTTTTGACATAACACCTCTCCTTTAAAATCTATCCATCTGTTAAAAAAAGAGCACAGTTATAAGCTTTGAAATTTATGGAATGTATTTAATGCTTGTGTGACTTTGCAATGTGGAGTAAATGTATTAAATGCTTTCTGTTGTATATTTGTGATGCACAATGAATGTATTTCAGCCATTGATTCAGCAAGTGTATAATTGTGCATTTAAAATGAAGACAATGTGCATTCAAGTGCTCAATTACACATAGCTATCTCACTTGTAAAGTTTAAATTCTCTCACCTGTAGTAAACATAGGTGTTGAGGAAAAGGTTTCTTTTATGCATAGCTATCTAAAATACAAATACTATTATTTTTTCATTATTCAGGCAGTTACTCCAAAATTTATTGGCAATCCATTAATAAACATGTGTTATCCAACCTTGTTTTATAAGTAAATGACATATCTACTTTTCACATCAACTGTCTCTTCATTCACTATCCCTCCCTCCTCTTACTTCACAATTTTTGAAAATATCTGATTTAATGCTGAATTGGCTAATACAAGTTTTTTTAATTGAAAATAATTCCTAAATAAATATAGTAAAAAAGTAATTATCAGAAAATAACTTATATTCACAATTGTCTGATTTTTAGCATCAACTATCATTGGTTGTAATTTTCTGCCTGGCTTGATAACTCTATATAGTTTACAGGGTGAAAGAACCAGAATTTATTTTGTCTGTCATATTTTTAAAATATTAAAAAAAAGACATTTAAAACTGAAGACATTCACTGCAGAAAGAGATTTGGTATTAATGGTTAGGAGACCTTTGATTCCTTTTGGAGGCCTCAGAGGAACTGGGAAGGCAAATTCTTAATGTCCACTGTATATGTTCATGTCATTGCAGCTGTTATTACTATGTGATTATTCATATAGTATATGAACATGAATGGGTTGCTCAGAAACACACATTAGCTAGTGTGGTGAGTTTATTTATTTTTTATCTCTGAGTTTAAAATCAAGAAACACCATGGTCTTTCTTCTCTGTTGCCTGATAATGCAGAAAGAATATATGTGTGTATAAATTTTTTTTTAAAATAGATGTATACAATGATGACAGACTAAAATAAATCAATGCCCTTATTTCCAGGAGGCTATAAAGTCACCAGTCAAGGCAGCAGTTTGTGTTGAAAACACAGGATGCTAAAGTTCTGATTGTAGACCCAGGCTGCCATTTGATGATGACTGTTCATTTAGATACTTACAACTGCAGATCTTTTTCAAGTGAAGCAATATTGCAAAAAATGGAAGAACTTTATTACATTAAATGGAACATTATTGGAAGTTGTGAAATTAGAAGAAAAGGAGAAGAGACAATTAATTTAAAAAGTGGACATGCATTTTACTACAAAGGCACACATATTGGAAGTACAACTAAATTAGAATTTATTACAAATAAAAAGTGGAAGAAGAATATTGTAGAGATTGATGGTGTATTGGAAAGAATGGGAAGATTAGTTATTCAATTAATAGCAGATATCAAATGCAGATAGGTTTATATCCCACAAGGTCTCATAGTGATGAAGTAGTAGAAGATTTTTATATGAATGTACCAAAGGCTTTTTATCAAACTAAATAACATTTTAAAGTTGTTAAAGTGCTGTAAAAAAATTTGGTTATGATAATAGAAATGAGAGAGGACATAGATTTGTGAATTTTTCAGAAAAAGTAAACCTTATATTCTTTCTTTGAAAAAAAATGTTAAAAGGAAATGGACATGGAAGCATCCAAATAAATGCACAGCAGAATTGGATTATATTTTGACTAACAGAAAATACATATTTCAAGATTTTAATGTTCTTAATAAATTTAACACAGGAAGTGATCATTGATTAGTAAGATGTAAGATACATGTGAATAAAAACTAGGGAGAAAAAAATTATTAATAAAAACATTTACAATTGATATTCCTAAAGTTGCAAATCGGTTTTATATATTAGTAGATTTTGAACATGATTCAGATTTGAATCAAATTAATAAGAAAATAACTGATACACTTTTAAAAACTGCCACAAAGATAGCTGATAGAAAAAAGAAGCAATTGATCAATAAAATTTCTATTGAGACTAGAGAATTTAAGAAAAGAAGAAATATAAAGATGGTGCATTGTAAAGGATTAAATATTTCAAATTTTGTAAAATGATGCAGAAAAGAGTTGATAAGGATATAAGACAGTATAATTGTGAACTAGCAAGGAAATCTGTAGAAAAGAATAAAAGTCTCAAGAGTATAAAGCAACATTTTATTATTGGTAGGAAACATATATCTACAATAAGAAAAAAATGAAACTATTACTAAAAAGAGAGATGACATCATGAAATGGGTAGAAGAGTTTTATCAAGATATATAGTAATAAACAACATAACTTTTGAATTTCCCAGGATATTAAATGAAGAAGTGAGATATGCAATTAAATTTATGAAGAAGAGAAAAGCTTGAGGTAATGATGAAATTATAATCGATATATTAAAAGAAGCAGATGAATAAATAGAAAAAAAAATTGGCAAAGTTATATACCAAATGTCTAAATGATAAAGATATACCAGATGATTGGAAGAATGCACTATTAATATTAATATTTAAAAATGTGATAAAGAAAATATTAGAAATTACAGACTTGTAAGCCTTTTATTAGATTTAAACAAAATTTTTATTAAGATAATTATAACTCTTTTACAGAGAACATTGGTTTGCAACCAGTCAAGAGAACAAGCTGGATTTAAAAGTGGTTTTAGTATAGTAGATCATATACAAGTATTGAGAGAAATTATAGAAAGGACAAATGAATATGAGTTGGCATTATGCTTTGGATTTGTAGACAAATAGATGTTATTGACTTCATTGAAAGAATTAAAAGACTGAAGTGCAGTTGGGCTGGACATTTTTCTAGATAAGATAATAAGAAATGGATAATTGAAATCTTAAACTGGATTCCAAGAGATTGTAAAAGACTTCAAAGAGACCACATGTGAGATCGATGGATGTGATAAGAAAGTGTGCAGGGATAATGTGGAAAAGACAAGCTAGAGAGCAGAGAATATGGATTGAACTTGGAGATATCTTCATCCTCCAGTGGTTTGATAATGGTTGACAATGATGGTGATGATGATATCCACATATATATATATATTGTCTTCAATAATCCAGTGGATGTCTTAGTTAATTGAAAGCAATCTTGGTCCAAATTCAGAATTATGTAGATAGACAATCACATAACGTCTATTATATGGGCATTAGAGTTTTATCACATTAGATTTTGTCAATTATTTTGAGAAGAATTAAAGACGTTTTTTATAATAAAAATATTCCTGTTGCAAATTTTTATGTTAAAGTAAATATTTAAAAAATTGCATTAAACAAATATATTTACAAATTTTAAACTTCTAATTAGCATTTTTTAATATTATTATTGTGTAGTATTGGCAAAGACTTTATGTTATGAACTGCACACACAAACATTTATATTGATTCTTTTATAATTTAAACATCTTTTTAAGTTAAATAATATATTATTTTGAAAACAATAATAAAATCTTTTTTATTTATTAAAAAAATATTTTGAAAAAGTTAGAAGTTAATAAATAAAAATAGGCATAATAAAATTAAAATTGACATAACAATTATGTTCTGAGATATCAGAAGTCTCAACAACTTATACGCTATTATGGATAAATGACATTTTTATGGCTTCCATGATCTATTTTTCAGTCTACTTAAGGCTTCTTGTAATCCAATTCAATAAAGACTATCTGTAACTTTTCATATAATGTAGAATTACTTTCTTTAAGTTAACATGTTAAAAACAATACATCTGTTTTTTATAATAGTGATTTATTATCTGAAATACGTTTCATATTTCTTTGAATTTAGAAAAAAAATCTTTGTTTACACTCTAATTGCCCCCCCCCCCCCAAATCATAGTAACTTTATCACGAAACTTTTAATATACATATTATAGCAAAATCTTATAGATAAAGGATATGAAAAAAATATTTTGAATTCATCGGAATGTAAATTTACTTGATATTAGTATTATCTGTATTTTGATCGGATCTCATAAGCTATTCTCTTGCACGGTAATAGGGATCATTTTAAGATGAAGCTTGCTGATAGAGTTCAATCACAATATTGGTATAGTACTAATACTAATAACAAGAAAATGTATACCCGAATCGGAAATATTTGTTGGTGTCTTTTTTTAATAAAAACTTAAATTTAGTATATATATGTGTGTGTTTTGTGATGAAGTGGTGATGGATCTGGCTTCCATAATCAAGATCTGAGCTTGAATACTATTTTCAATTTTTTAGCAGGCTAAATATTTCTTACAGATAGCCACAACTAGTCCAAATAATTATTTGATATTTGTCACTTTCATTACCACTGAAATTGAAAAGCGTTGTGAATAATATCTTTTTTTTATTATTAAATTTTGTTTATTTTTTACTTACATAAATATATAGATGATTGACAGAGAAAAAAAAAAGATAAGTTTTTATAAATTTAACATCGGACAAAAGAAGTTCAGTTACAGGGGCAATATTTATAAATAATTTTCAACATCTAGCCTAATTAATTGTAGCTCTTTATTGCATTTTATCCTCAACCATTGTTTTGAAAAAGCAAATGAAAGTACTCTAATGTAGTAAATACTACCACAAATCCTGTGTAACCAAACCTAAACTACATTTTAAAATAAATGTTTTTTAAAAAGTCTGTTTTCCACAAACTCAATTCAAAAGCTAAATGAACAATATGTCAATGATTTATAGTCTTTCATTATGTTTTTAAGATTTTATACAATTTTTTAAAGTTTATTAATGTTTCTATTTTTAACAATAGGATTCCTGACCTCAATTTCAAATTGGGTAAAATAAGATCTATATGTAGAATTAATTTCATTGAAATAACTATACTAAAATAAATAATATTTTATTCAGACAGCAAATAGGAATCTGTGTTTCGCTTCAACAACCAAGTCAACATTTCTATCTAAACGAGCTACTACTAAATTAAATTAATTCACATTATTAAGATGATAACTTTCCAAGTTAAAAATTGTTGAAGCATATCCTTTTGGATTCTTTTATTGACTAATGTAGTACTTGATTTTTATTTGCATTTTTGCATTACATATATATAAACTCTTGGTAGGTTAGATAAAAACATTATAACATAATGAAATTATTATTTTGTAAGATAATAATAATACTCATTAGCTCATACATTATGGAAAAAAAAAATTATTTACTGCTTTTGTTTTAAAAAAATAAAGTTGGGAAAGCAGAAACTTTGACACGAGTAAATGAAAGTATATTAAAATATGCTTTTTATAGACTGTAATAAAATTTATTAAAAAATTCTGTTGATACTATCTATTTTGAATAATAAGAATAATAAATAGTCAACAACATACAAAATATTGAAGCTAAGAAATTAAAATTGCTGATTTTGTTTTCAATTAAATAATTACACTTTTATGACATCTTGATGTCAGTTTAATTAAACAGCCTTCATATTATTCCCATGAATATTTCCATAAAGCTAGAAAATTAAGTAAATATAATAAGCATTGGCTAATAACTATTATTAATATTTCTATATAAAATGGTTAGTATCAAAGATGTGAGCACAAAAATTGCAAGTTATAGTATAATAAAATAAACTCTTCATAAGTTGCAATGAAAACATTAAAAGTGATCTAGATACTAATTCAAATTATTAAGAATAGTAGTCATTATCATGGAAAATATAAAATGTAAGAAAGTGAATTTACAGAATAGCCCAGTGTTGCCTTATAATTTGATATTCAAGTATCTAAAGGTGGAAGTTCAACCCCTATGCTAGAAGTGTCACTGGTCAGGCCTGCAACATCGGAAGGAAAGTAAAGAATAATAACACTCCACTCAAGAAATGTGTGTAATGTTGAATTTACTGATTTTGATTTTAATCAAACTTATATTACATCCTTATGCCAATTCCATAATATGGGTTATAAACTGTTCTAATGACCACTATTATGAAGCTAAAACATTAAATAAATTTAATAGGCATAATTGTTTTAATTTTTCATCAGCAGAAATGATTTATACTTGTAATAGAAGATATATATGAATAAACTCGAAACATCCAGCTTATTTCAAACATTTTAACAATTCTCTAACTGAATAAAATAATTTGATCAAATCAATAAAATCAAAATTTACTCAGAATAGTTTTCTTGCATTTTCCTGGCAACATATGCCATATCTATCTTTAGTTTTTAAAATTATTATTGAATATTTGGAAAACATCCATGACTGGAAAAAAATTATACAATAAAATCTTTGAAATATCTTTGCTATAATAATATAGTATATACAATTCAATATAATATATACATTAGAATAAAATTTTACAGAAATGTTTTTCCCAAGATTGATTATTTTCTCATAATTTATTTATATATATATATATATATATATATATATATATATATATATATATATATATATATATATATATATATATATATATATATATATATGAATGAAAATGAACAGAAGGACAATTTTAATATATATATATATTAAAATTGTCCTTCTGTTCATTTTCATTCATATCTATCTATTTATATTTTTTATCTGCCTATCTGTCTATCTATATAATTGTGTATCTATTTATCTACCCATATATCAATTAATCAATCAATCTATCTATTTGTCTGACTGTCTCTCTCGCTATCTATCTATCTATTTAATTATCTATCCATATGTCTTTGTGATTTATCTATCTATTTATGATTCAATACCTATATTAAACTTTAAAAAAATTGATATTTAATATATATAAAATTGTATTTAAATTTTTCAATTACTATAATATTTAAACTTCAAACATGATTATTGACATTGGATAACCTAGCTATTTTTCCCAATATTTACAATCTGTGTTAGAAATGTGAAAAAATAAACAGCTGAAGTTTTTAAATATGTAAGATATTGAGTGCAAAAAGCTGAAAGGTAAAAAGAGAGTATATAAATATGTATATTTTTTAATAATTAATAAAACCTTAAAGACTATATTTAAGGTTAAAAAAATATAATTTCAAGAAGGTAAATAAGAATAAGTAGTAATCATTTACAGATTTATTAAAAGGCTATTATTATAAAAAAATCATTAAATAGCACTTTTAAATGTAATGTAATTATTTATGATATATATGACGATAACGATATGAATTAAATTGAAAATGAAGAAAATATTTGTTGTTTTGTTGACAGAAGCATTTCTATGATAGAATGCATTGCAAAAACACACACACACACACACACACAAACTAGCTTATCTAGTCAATGTCCACTTGTAAATATATGATTTATTTTTGTAAGAAAAAGTTTATAAGATTAAAAATAAACTAGAATATAAATGGTTTATTTGTGCCAAAAAATGTGAATTTAAAATGAAATAAATGGAAGAATATTCAATGTTAGAATAATATAAAATAAAATAAGTAAACAATACCTCAAAATATAAAATTATCTAAATAATGTTATAATAGTTAAATTTGTTAAGCTCATACTCATTATGTAAAGTAATATATATATATATTAAGACTATACACCTTGAAAACGACAGTAGGGGCCTTTACAAATCTCAACACAAGATTTATTTAAAAAAAAAGAGCAAAAAAAAAAAAACAATAAAGTTTGAATACTTTTTATTGAATTAAGTATGAACAAAAAAAAATATTAAACTTATCTGCTACTTTAGTTATGATGTCAAAGTGATACATCTGTTCAGAATTCTGTATATATATATATATATAGTAACCTTCTCCCAAGACCGCTGTACTATAAATGAATCATAACACACATTTTAAGCACCATAATTGCATCTGTGATCTCGCCACTGCTGGTTTTTATGCCACACATTGGCAAGCGCCATAATCGCAACTGTAACCCAGCTTCCTGATCTAACTGGTCATCAACGAATCATACCATACATTTTAGTGATTAAATTCTCTTATGCAACTTATCGTACTCTCATGATCAAGACCATAAGCATGAAGAAACAAAAATGCAAAACTAACGAAATGATTCCAGGATTGAATAAAAGTAGCATGAAACTGTCGATCTAAAGAAAATAACAAGGCGACTAATAAAGATAATAACTTCTGGTCAAACCAGCCCTGAAATCCACACAAACAAAATGTGATGAGTTAAATTTGATATTCAGCAAATTAATAAAATAACTAATAATTATATGTCTGGACTGATTATGAAATTAAACTTATAAATGAAATGATAAGTAAATTATGATGTAGATGACTAAATGGATGATGGAAAGAAGTAATAATGGAATAGTGGAATGAAATGAGTCTAAGAGTGAAGAGAAAAGAACGAAGATGTATGAGAATAATGAATGATTAAGATGATGATAGAATAAGAGTTAATGAATAGTTGAGATGATAAAAGAATAAAAGTTAATGTATGATCAATCAATTATAATAATGAATTAATGTCAAATGAGAATGAATAAATAAAAGAATGGATCAAGATGAAATTGAAGAACAATGTTAATGATGGAGACTGAAATCTTAAACTATAAACTAATATGGTATTAAATGGTAAAAAAAAAAAATAAGCTAAATAAAAATAGGGATTTCAAGCTTGACACAACCAGAATATTTATCATGAAGTTAAAACAAACTATACATTTTATACCAAAAAAAAAAATAATAATTTGCATCTTAAAGCTTAGTTGACTTTCATAAAACAGTGAAAGTAATCTATTTCAAGTCTAACTATAACAATTGACTAAATATAAATTTCATTACAAATTTAAATTTTATCTTGAAATTTAACAACTAATTCTTCTCAGGGTTCAAACACTCAAAATCATTATATAAACTATATTTGGGTCAGTAAGAGGGATTTTACCACTACCCAAACATAATGCACCTAATAGCTCTCAATATAACTTAAATTAAGAATTATATTTAGCAGTTCTAAAGAAACTTTATAACTAATATAAACTTTAAAATTTATGACTGGGAATGACTTTTTAATAATTAAAATCAATAACTTACCAAATTCCTTTTCTTAAATAATTATAAACCATGTGATCAAGATCAGTGAATGATAGCTCTGCAGATTTAACTAAATCAATCAAATCAAGATTATGTTTATCTTTTAATATATTGTTTAAAACAATCTGTACTACAAGTTATTAACATTTTGATTATTGTGTGATAATGCATTAGATGTACCAATAAATTATAAGACTTACCAAAATTATTATGATATAGCATAATATAGTTAATAGTGCTATATTGGTTGATGATGATTTCAATTTATAATCTTCTGATAGGTTGATAGCAATAACAATAATAGTGTATAGATGTGGTAATTAGCAATAAGATTACATGCAACTACATAAATTTTTAAATACAACAAACTTTATTTACACTATGTACAAATTTTTAATTCACAGATATGGCATGAAATAAAACTAATCTATTAAAATAATTTATGGATGGGACAAATACTTATTATCCCCTTGACCATATACTCAGCAAATGATACAACCTGCTTAGAAAATAATATTCAAAATATCATTTGTTACTCTTTGGCATATTTTTAAGAATAAGATACTAAAACTTATTTAAGCTGACTAGCACTTAAATTTATAACTAGCAGTATACTTAGAACTTTAGGACATGCACTAAGTATAAATTTAGAATTCAGAAAATTTTTTAAAAATATTGCATTCTCCTAAAACCCTTGCTTTTATCAGAATATGATAAGGGCAATTATCATATTCTGTGCAATTACTAACTTATTTAACTTTGAAATGAATAAGTTTAGTGCATTAAATGAAGACTAGACATTAAAAGTCAAATACACATAGATCTCATTAAGCATTACCTATGTCCCAAGCTCAACCCTTGAATATGTAACTGATCTTACAATTCTATTGTCACATCATTATTTGATGAAAATGAATCCATTCTGCCAATGTGCATCTCTTACTTTTACATTTAAATTTTTCTACCATCATTAATAGATTCTGGTTTGGTCTGTCAACAACTGATGATGATCCCACAACATCATAAACACTATTTCGATTAAGAAAACACTATGCTAGATGAGTGTTCCTAAATTTAATATTATTTTATACTTGCTATATGATCTGGACCTATTATACTTCACCATACATGGTGGAAAAACTATCTCTATATTATCATGAGGAATTTAACACTAAGATGGGAGACTTTATAAAACAACATGACAGTTGTGTAATAATCTGGTTGATTCTACTACCTCTTAATGGGTATACGCATGTGTGTGGGCCTTGCCTCACCATGAAAAGACTAGAATTCAAACCATAGATATCCTTTCTTTTTAGGATTATTTATACTAATGAGCATTAATTACTACTCAGACTCTACCCATCTTTTCTCTCATGAAATTAGCCATAGGTGACACTCCATCAGCCTATGCTCCATATAAATATTAATATATTGGATGCCATTCAATTGGAACATCCTATTAACTAAAAACTGTCACTAGTCATTCTCAATATCATAGCAAGACAAAACAATACCAACACTAACAGTGAAAATCTACATATTCCATTTTATAATGTAAAACCATTAATGTATCAACAGCCAAACCAAAATACCTATGTCCAATGATCATTAATCATTTTAGGATGACAACTATACTTTTATTAAAGAGAGCACGATGGATTTAAGCAATTAAGATCAAACCTGCATTTGTATTCAAAGTGGACAAGTTCATTTCTATACAAAATTACAAAAATGAAAAAGGCCTATATCAAATTTTCTTTTATATCAGAAAATAATTCAGTCATGCCAATATATATTTCTGATAAAATGTCTGTATATTTATCTCTTTATTAATATACCTTAAAATTAGTTTTAAACTATGAGAGAAGTAAATATTTTTTATCACTCTCTCTAAATAAATGATGTATATATATTTTCCGGTTTTCTCTTAACTAAAAAAAAACACATACATAAAATAGATATATATATTTTACACATTTTTTTTTTCTTCTCAACTCAAGATATATATTTTTTTCATGCCACAGTAAAACACATATGTTTTAAAAACAAAATTTCCAAGTAACACATTACGTAAGTAATAACACAGCAATGATAAAGAAAAATAAAAGCACATTTTTATCCATTAAAATTTATACTCTGTTTATCCAAGTTATTTTATCCTGGTGAGTTAGAATAATAAAAATGGTTATTAGGATGAGCAATCATTCCAGACTAAGCATATATATTTCATTATCCTGTTGGATGTATAATAGAACAATATTCAACACTTATCCAAAAGCAGAAATTATTTGATTGTTTCCGTAGCGATAATTAATCAGGCAATTAACATTCATGTTTCTAATTGTAGCAGATTTAAAAAGATAAATTTATCTACTTTGCTCTAGATAATTCAAAACAAACTTTGAAGCAAACTTATTAAAATCTTTATTGATTTATTCTGTAAGCCTTTCAAATGAAGTATAACAAGAATCATTTATTTACATTTAAATCAAGATAATTTTTCCTTGAAAAATTAGTGGAATTTCATTATACTTAGCATATTTATCTTTTATTTTCTTTTAAAACTCTGTTAATTTTATTTCTCTCTGCACAGTAATACATATGTGTAGCAATGTTTAAACAGCCAGAGTATATTCCAATATTGTAAACATTATTATAACGATGTATATTTCTCAATAAAAATTTACAAGTAAATATTTATTTAATTCCATTCTTATTGGTAAAGTATGATGTGATTTTAATATTATAACAAATTTATTCAATTATCTTTAGCATTTTAATTAATTGGTAATTGATTATTTTTCATTACATAAGTTCCCGCTTATCAAATTTAGCAGACAATAGAGAATAAAATCGCAAATATTTTCATGTTTACTTTATTAAAAGTTAGATGATTAAAAAAATGACTTTGTAATTTATTTGCTATATCTATCATATATAACACTTGTTTTTTTAATATTATCTCCAATTATTATTATTATTATTATTTTTTTCTTGATATTTTAATTTACAAGCACATACATCGTTCTGCTATATAATAAGAAGGTGCAAAATTCAAACACTATCTACTTTTTAGTTTATGAATAAATAATTTGTGCGTTATTTTTAAAGATAAAAATTTACATGTATAAATACAATAAAAGCAAATGATTACTTCCTCTTGAATTTTCCTGGGTTTAAAATTAGATTTATGAGAAATAGTTAGGATGCATAAGGTTTCCATTCCTTCTTCTGTATAACTTCTTAGAACTATCAATCAATAGAAGAATGGTGTTTCAATGACTGCAAGGTTTTTAGATTTTCTATTCAGACATCTTTAGATAACAAGGTCTTATACTTTCTTTCAATTAAATTTCAGAATTTTCTAATAATTTGGGTTTTTTTTTCTTATTTTATATCAGACTGGACTTCTGTAGTTACTTGGTTCTTGTTTTCTTAATTAGTCTACCCCCCTACAACTAGGTTAGATAATATAGAGCTTGTTTTTCTGATGCATTCTGGGAGTAAATTGACCAATGATTTTGGTATGCATAATTAGTATTACCCCCTCTGGCTTCATTTTTAATAACTACCCATTATTATTTAAGACAGCTTTGTGTTTAGTACTAAAAAATATGCTTAAGTAATTTACTATAATAATTGATTTTACAAGATTTATAAATTTGATTTAATTGTTTATTTATTTCAATTGCTATTCAACAACAATAAAATAGTAATATATTTATCTACCAAATAATAATAATACTTTTAAATTGTTATTTTAGTCTAGTAAGAGCCTAGACTGGGTTTGAAATCTCATCTCTACTAAAGCAAATTTCCCAGTGCATTCAAAACAATCTTTATTGAAAGCTACTTTAGTAAGATTTCAATGCCAAATAAATTATCATTTAAAATTTTGGAATTATTAACTACAGGGACCTAAATAAAAGGTCACAATATATATAATGTAAATCAAATTCTTGGCAATATTTTTGTTGTTTTATTTAACTAAAAGTGCATCAATTTTTAAATAATATGGATAGTTATTATGTAATAAAGAAAAAATAATTGAATGTTCTATTGCTTGGGAGTTCATTAAGAAGTTGAGCTCCAAAAATTAGAGCTGATTCACAGATCTTGGTCAATATGTATAGCAAGTAATTAATAAATAAACAAATCTTTTCAAACTAATAATCATTAATCAGCCTTAAAACATTGGATACTAATAGTTTTATTTTAGGTTTTAAAAATGAAAGTGTAAAATTTGAGAGTCAATTTTTTTATTTTAATATTAAAATAAATTATCCTAAAAAAAAGCAAAGCACTTTGTTTATATTTTACAAGCTTAAAAAAGAAGTGGGGGTCATGTGCTATATGACTCATTTTTTATTTATTGACTATTTATATATTGCTAAGACTACTAATATATGGTTTGGCTGAAGTTCTCTCAGCCCCATATAGCTATTTGAGTTTAAAATAGATGGGTTTGAAGACATTTAAGAGCCTGAAAATTTTAGATTTTCTACTCAATGTTTAACTCTTAGATAAATGCTGGATTTGCATTGCTATTTTTAGATCTAGTGTCAGAAACTATCCTAGCACCTCACTGAGGAGTGCCAAAGCACAAAACCATTGGTCTGGGATTTGGGCATAGTTTCTGATAGATATATTTCAAATGCTTTCTCTTGCTAAGCATTTATCACAAAGCCTGTTGAACAATTAGAAAAGCCCTTTTTTCTCCTAGAAAGTCTAGTATTTGAATTATCTCAATATCCTATATTTATTGTTATTTTGATTACTTTATTAATAAATATTATTTATGTTTTATTATAGATTAATTATTTTTAAATAATATTAATTTCATTATTTCCATTCTTACAGAAAATGATTTGATTGATCTAATCAATTTTAATAGATATTTTAAATTAGTTATCTTTCCTAGGACTTCTTATTGGTAGTCAGATAGTATAGTGTATAAAATTCTCATGAACAGAGTGACCAGTTTTTGGCTTTTGCCTTACTACTGAAGACTGGAATTCAAAGCCAGAACTAATGAACAAATGTATGTTGCAATTATTTTTACTCCTTTATTTTATTCGAGATATACTGAAATTAAAAATAATGGCTAAAGCACTTGCATGGATATATGAATAAGATGTAAGATCATTTTCTATGTATTTTTGAAAACTCATTGTTATAATAACTATAAGCTTTTTCTAAATGTTTGGTTAAAAAACATTAGTAACAATGGAAACAACACATGATCTCATATATATTTATGAATATACTTCCAAGAGGACATTTATTTCCATTTAACTCTAGAGCCATTTATTATAAGTATGAGTTATCAATGCACACCAAATTATATAATACCAAAACTTCTCCATCTTCAAACTGAGTGTTTTTTTTTTTTGCTTTTGCCTTCGTCAATAAAAACTAAAATTCAAAGCAGATAACAGCTACATTTTATTACATTATACTAAATTTCAGGTTGTTTAAATAGTATAAAGATGTAAAAAAAGTGGTTCCTAGACAAATGTATATTAATCTCAACTATGAATCTTAATCTTTACAAATAAAGATAAAAGTTATAAAGCAGTCAATATAAAGATATTATAGCATTGCATTATCTCGTGTCCATTGATTCCTCAAACTTAGATTAAATAATTATAAAGTAGGATTAACAATAGCAACTTTTGGAAGCATATAAATAATTATATGAATGACCAAGTGATATTGTTGTTTGTCTTAATATTTCTCACCAAAGTACAAAAAGGTTTCCAGTTGTTATAGAATTCTTAAAAATATATGCAAACTGGCAGTGTCTGATCTATATATTAGTTAGAATAGATTTGAAATCTTAGGATTTCTTCATGTTTTAGTAATTAGCATGAATAATATACAAATTAAAAAGTCACTGCTACAAAATTCATAAATGCATTAGTTTCAGCTTTGGATTCTAATTTTCACTTATGAAAGCAAAAGTCAGAAACGAGTCAGTTTGGGGTTGATGGAATTTATAACATTATATCAACTATATCCAAGCTAAACTAAATAATTCTAATATAGAATAAATATGAATACGCATATGATAGATTCCATGATGTTATTAGTAAAAATAAAGAATAAATGTTATATTTAACTCCCACTTTTTTTGGCTGTTTTTTTACTGTAGAAAAAATACCCTCCCAATATACATAATACCTGTGTGTAGATATTAATGGCTTAATGTTTTAAATATTCATAATTATGCATATAACTTGAAATGTACATAAAAGTAAAAATCTTCTCAAGATTCTGAGGATTTCTATCATATATTTGAATTTTTTTCAGATAGTTGGACGATTGAATGATCTAGACAGATTCAAGGTTGATTCCTCCAAGAATATGTTGCTACTGTATCATAAAAAAATAAGAAAAAATACAAAATAATCTCACTAACGTATAACCGATCAACATATCAAAAGATAGAGGCTTTTCACAATTATTTTGTGATGGAGTGATAAAGAAAGATGCTAACTGGAATAGACATTTAAAAGGCTGTATGATGATTTTACCATATATTACACACACACACATACACACACATATATATATATATATATGTTAAAACGAATATTTGCACGGGTTAAATATATAAAATACATATTTTGTGGGTTCATCCGTGTTAAAAACTTTTAATATTAATATATTGACCGTTCGACTTGGTCACACAAGCCATCCACAGAGTTATAAAAGGTAGAAAGACGGTTGTAGAGGCGCTACAATCACTGATTTGAATGAAATATTAAAATTCCACCAATAGCAAAAAATGTTAAATTTAGGAATGTTTTTTAAAAAAATCTTTCCAAATAGGAGGAAGTTTGCATGTATCATCTCGCTTATTGATACAATCTGACCTTTTAAGTATCTCAATGGCTTCTCTAATTTTGCATTGGTAGAGATTATCACATCTGGATATGATCCTGGTACTAGAAAAATCAATTTTATGACCCGAATCTATAGTATGGAATGAGAGTGCTGATGATGATGAGTGTTGTTTAACTGCATTAGCATGCTCATCTCTCCTAACACTGATGCGACAATTACTCATACCTATGTAAGAAGCTTTACAATTTTTACATGAGATTGGATAGACACCATGAGATTCAAGAGGGATTGAATCCTTAGGCTTGGTTATTATATTGCTGATCTTTTGATGAGCAGAAAATGCTGTATCTATATTATAGCATTTTAATATATGTCCGATACTGTCTGTAGTTCCTTTTACATATGGAACACAAATCCTAATAGCTGATTTATCATCTTTTTGTTTCCTATTTTGTCTATTTTGGGCATGAAATAAGGCTTTTTTTTTATAAATTTGTAATTATAACTATTTGCTAATAAAACACTATTAATATGATTTATTTCTTCTTTCAAATGTGTCTCATCTGAAAGGTTAATTGCTCTATGTAAAAGAGTTTTGGGTACAGAAACTATCTGAGTTGGGTGATGATGAGAATAGAAATGCAAATATCTGTCTGTGTGTGTATCCTTTCTGTAAATAGAAAAAGATAAACTATTTGGTGTTCTGGTGACTAGAACATCAAGAAAAGGGAGTTTTCCATCAGACTCTGTCTCCATTGTAAATTTAATATGAGGATGCATATTTTTTAAATGTAAGAAAAAATCATCTAATTTATTTTTTCCATGTTGCCATATGACAAAAGTGTCATCTTTGTATCTGAGCCAAATGAGAGGTTTTAAAGATGATGATTCTAAAGCACGAATTTCTATATATTCCATGAATAAATCAGCTATTACTCCCAAGATAGGTGAGCCCACAGAAGTACCAAAAACTTGTCTGTAATGCTGTCCATTTTATACAAAATATGTATTTAAGAGACAATGTTTAATTAAAGAAATAATATGGTCTGGTAAATTGCAACAATGTGAGATTATATTTAAAGCTTCATCAATTGGAATGTTTGTAAACAAAGACACGACATCAAAACTGACCAGAATGTCATTAGCATTAATTTTTAAACTTTTTAAAACAGAAATAAAATGAAGAGAGTTTTTAATATATGATTTAATAGATAGGATTGTAGGTTTAATAAAATCCGATAAGTATCTGGCTAAAATATGAGTTGAAGAACCTATTGCACTTACTATTGGACGAAGGGGGGTATCTGGTTTGTGAATTTTTGGAAGCCCATAAAATTTTGGACAGACACAAGATTTTTCATGAGGGATTATTTTATTTTTAATCTCTGTTTCAATAGGTGATTTATTAATAATAGCTTTTGTTGTTTTTTCCAAATACGTAGTATGATCTCTTTTTGATAGTTTATAAGTTTTATCATTAAGCAGATCTAAAATTTTATTATGGTAAATGTCACGATCCATTACAACTGTGGCATTACCTTTATCAGCTGGAAGTACAACAATTGATTTGTCCGATTTTATATTATTTAATGCTTGTCTTTCTTTCTTTGAAATATTATTTTTAGGAAGCTTAGCTTTATTAAAAATATTACAAATCTCAGCTCTAGCCAAATCAGCCGATGTAGAATCAATTGTATTGAAAGGTGATTCAACATTACAAATAATTTTCTCAAAAGGTATCCGGAAAGGTGTTAAAGCAAAATTGAAATCTTTTTCTAAAACCGAAATTTCATCTGTAGAGAGGGCTTTCCTAGATAAATTATAAACGTTTTTTTGATTTGGATACATAATGTTTGGGGATTGTGTTCTAATTAGCATTTGCTAATTTTTTCTTTTGCTTTGCTGCTACAAATTCCAAATCTTTAAACGATCTAAAACTTGCAATACGATAAAAACTAGTCCACAGTAAAGGATGTATTTTATTACTAAGGAATAAATGTAAATGTAGCAATACTTTATCAATTTTGTCTAAATTTTTCCGAGTTTCTTTAATAAAAGAGTTTAAAATAATATTGCTAGTTTTTCTTAGAATTTTACTAACATTATAAGTGTTCCTGTGAAACACAATTTTACAGCAAGTGGTTATAACATTGTAAAAATTGTAAAGCTTCTTACATAGGTATGAGTAATCATCGCATCAGTGTTAGGAGAGATGAGCATGCTAATGCAGTTAAACAACACTCATCATCATCAGCACTTTCACTCCATACTATAGATTCAGGTCATAAAATTGATTTTTCTAGTATCAGAATCATATCCAGATGTGATAATCTCTACCAATGCAAAATTAGAGAAGCCATAAGGCCAGATTGTATCAATAAGCGAGATGATACATGCAAACTTCCTCCTATTTGGAAAGAGTTTTTTAAAAAACATTCCTAAATTTAACATTTTTTGCTATTGGTGGAATTTTAACATTTTATTCAAATCAGTGATTGTAGCATCTCTACAACCGTCTTTCTACCTTTTATAACTCTGTGGATGGCTTGTATGACCAAGTCGAAACGTCAGTATATTAATATTAAAAGTTTTTAACACGGATGAACCCGCAAAATATGTATTATATATATATTAATAGATTATAATGGAAGTAACTATAACACACATGGCATAAATTAATAATTAATCATCAATAAATAAAAATAGAATATCACTTTTTTTATTTATTTCTGATGATATTTAAACATGCGTTATGACACAGCATATAATACATAGCGTGAAATCTGTATATTAACCTGATTTAAAGCAAACTATTTAAAAATCACAATTATACATTCAGAGAACTTTTAAGAACTCTTAAATATTAAATGAAACATTATTTTAGTAGAAAATTAATACACTCTACAGGCTTAAACCTGCCCATATATATAATGTAAACGGGATTCGAATTCAGACTTTCATATAATCCTCAACTCTCCTTGCCATCTCATAGTAGTTGTAAATATAAATAATCATAGCTTAACATAAATAATTATTTATATTGAAAATGTCTTTTTAAAATAAATGAAAATATATATTAAATTTGTAGTATAAATGTCAATTGAACTTAAAGATCTAGCTTAAAAATTGAAATACTGAAAGACGATATTTTAGCTCATCTATATCTACATATAAATAGTTATGATGGGACATATTGATTATTTCAGTACAAATTAAATACTTTCCATTATTGAAAAGTGGATTCACTTAGTTTACCAGCGACTGACTCTTATGGTTCACCTCATTCTGTTTACTTTTTGACTAGTGTTATTTTTAGATCTTGTTTATCTCAGATTTTAAAATATTTCAAATAAAATCTTTTTTCTTACATTACTTCTGAAAATGATATTGATTTTATAAAAAGTTAGTTGATGGATTGACTTAACAAACATCTCCAGTAATGAATGTCCACTTATTAGCTCTAGAATTTCTTAAGGAAAGTTTTTAGTTCTATAGTTTTGATAAAGGATTTAAACAATCGATAGTTTCTATAAAAATAAAAATCGAAATTATATAGTGAAGAGTAAATATTTAAAAATTATATATATATATATATAGTATTTATAATACAATGGTTTTAATCATTCTTCTGAATGCATAGTAACTTGAATGACAACAATTAAAAATTTGACTTTGTATTTAACGAAAAAATATATACATATATACATAATATAAAAAGCATTTCAATAGCTCTAAGCCAAGATGTTTTAAAAATGATAAATACTACAATAGAAAACATTCAAATCATCTTTATTTTTTTAATGATAAATGCTACAAGAGAAAGCATTCAAATCGTCTTTATCTAGGATCCTGGATAAAAATGATTTGAATGCTTTCTCTTGTAGCACATATCATTAAAAAAATAAGCCTGTTTAGAGCTATTGAAATGCTCTTTAAATTACATATTGATAAATGCAAGCTATGTAGGTCATGTGACATACAACATGATTATATTACATATATACATAAATAAATTTACTCATGAGTGATTATATATATCACAGTACATTCACCCAAGATTTATAGGTAAGCTGTATTTGAAAAAAAAAAGTCATTGTATTTTATTAAGAGATGCATTATTCTAAAGGTACTTAAGTATTAAAGCTGCAACATGGAGCATGTATTTGATCTACTGTGCCTGTTTACATTCATATCAATCTGCTGATAACTTTGTAATCTTGTGATCTGACTAAAATAACATGTACATGCATCCTGTACACAACTTTCTTTGGCAAAAAAATGTGTACTCAGATCTTGTACATGATATTTTGGAAAAAATTACAAAGTTATCAGGAGGTTGATATGAATGTCAACAGGCACAGTAGGTCTAATAATTCTCTGTATTGGAGAACTAAATATATGTAAAAATAAAAAAAATAGTAAAATTTATATCATTAACAAAAAACTTTTAAGAATGACACTTAAAATAAAATAATAAAATGTGATATTACAACAATGATGCTATTAATCAAAAAAATAGTTACTTTAAATATACACCAAACAGTAAATGATTTTGATGTTTAAGTAATTCACAACAACTTTTAAAAACTAACAACTTTAGAAAAGTAATAACTTTTAAGAATGATATTTAAAATAAAATGTGATATTACAATAATGATATCATTAATCAAAAAATAGTTAGTTTAAATATATACCAAACAATAAATAAATGATTTTGATTTTCAAGTAATTTGGATAAAAATACATTAACTATATTCCTATGACACTTACCATGTAATATATAACAGGAATTTATGTGTTAAACCAAACTTTTTATATTTGCTACTACCACAGAAAATGGAGATCTGCAGTAAAAAATTTTGTTTCAAAAATGAAATGACAATGAAACCACATGATTGCAAAGTATGCTGAGATTTTCATAAAACTGCTAATAAATATGTTTTTTTATAAAGAAATTAAACCAAAAACCACAAAAAAATACATATTAGTTATTACACTTTTATTAATTCATCTGTTTCCCTACATACATCACCAAACATCTATGTCCCATTGTGGATGCCAATTTTAGTGTTGTTAACCTTGGACATTATAACACCATTGCTTCTTGTACAAGCTCATGTTATGTTCATTCAGACAGACTTTTACTGACAGCACTACATCCATTTCCATATTTGATAATTTCCAAATATTCATCATTTTTGAATATGAAATGAAGAAAAATACAGAAAATAACTGGAAATGTCAAAGTATTAAAAACAAAGATTGCAGTGGAAAAAAAATCTTGTTGCTAAAAAACATGTTTTCACATATACTCGCAAGGATTATTTTCTTTCACTTTGACATCATCATGACATTATATATTTATTGTGGGTGTGAAAAGGCCTCATATCTCCCCTACATTGCAGCTTTATTACTCAAGTACCATTCTAAAAAAAACTATTTTACTATTTTGCATTAAAAGAAATTGCTATATGGCTAAAAAAAATGGAAAAGTTTTAATAACAAAAGACATTTAACATTTATTTTATCATTACAATTAGTCATATTTTTGGATTTCCAATATTTTCTAAAGTTAACAAATATTCATAATTTTAATTATATATTATAGGTAAAATTTTATAAACTATATATTTTGTTCCAATATGAGTCATAACAATCCTTTCCTCACTCTAGAGGATGACCTAAATGTTTATTCACATACATAAATTTTCAGACTTTCTTGCATTATTCAATTCTTGACCTACTTGAGATACAACAAGGTGGAACTCTTCAGTATTATTATTTTTCTCAACTTTTGAGGCTGCTCTGCTTTGTTTTGTACTTCAGATGTTTTGTTAAGATAGTCAATATTTTCCATGGAATATGTTTGTCTTTCATTATCGCAGAACATAGTTTACCTTTCTCAAACATTATATTTATCATTTCTGTTTGATGGCTTCTTAAGTGAGTTACATTCTTCAGACATTATATCATGGTCATCAGATAGATTTATAACTTTTAAATGTTTCTTAATCTTAGAGACTATTCCAGCTTGCCACTGCTTTTGTAATTAAATTGTAGAACTATACTGTTCTCCAATTTTCAATTTCATTATGTCTCAAGCTCATAAAAACTGATGATTTTTTAAAGCTAGTATCAAAATGAGTAAAAATAAGAAGAATAAGAATACAATAATAAAAACTATTTATTATTGGCTTTTATGTAACTTTTATAACAACTATTCTGTTTCTTGTCTTGGATGGAATTTAAACAAACATAGATAATTTATCAAATACACATGACAATGAGAATTAAATATAATTAACTTAATTATAAATGCCCTTCTAAAATAAAAAGTTACAAAATATATTAAATTGAAACATCTCTAATGAAACTTTTTGGCTTAAAATAATTAACTTGCTTTTCAGAATAATATTTAATCAAATTATTTAATATTGTAATGAACTTGAATTTTATTTTTTTTAAAATAAATCCATTTAATAAAAATAAAAATAATATTGATAACATCAGTGTCAATCCCACACACAAATTTTTGAATAGACTCTAGGGAATACTTTTATCTAATTAAATCTGTTTTACATAGATTACAAAATTGATTTATATATTATTTTAAAAAAAATAGGCCTTCTAATAACTAAAATAAAAATATAATGAAATTAATATTTTAAAATTGTAAAAAATAGCTATCTAACTGGAAATCTTATTGATAACAAAGGGATATATTGTTATTGGCTTCAAGATACCTATTCAAAATGTTAAAAGAATGAAATATTAGATATTAGAATTTGATGTTATTAAAAAAGATATATTTAGAATTAGTTATCATCAAAGAAACAAAAAGATTCTAAAAGTTAATAAATTATTGTTATTCAAATATTTCATTTACAGTTTTTACAAAAACAATTTTCTTTTTAGCCTCTAAAGGCGGTTTCTGTGGTAATTTCTGGTTCTCATAATATACTTCATTTATTTTCTAAGACAGACAACTCCCACATACTGATATAGTTTTTGGTTTAATGTCTTTTACAAAAACATTGCATTATAATTATTAACAATTGCTGAAAATCACATTTTTTGTGGCATTTAGCTGCAGGGAAAAAAAATCTAAAGCATCAGCCAATCACAAACTGCCACCTCCTTCATAGCATTTTCAAAACCATAGAATGTGCTGTCAGTTATAGACAAAGGTTCAAAAAGGACTGTATATTTCTGACATCTTTTGGATTTTTTAAAAATTAGTACATTAAAAATGGAAGCTTCATACTGCAGCCTGTCACACACCTTAATTTAACATATACAACACTTTAAAACAATGTGGAAAAGTAGTGATTGCAGTACCATCATGCCACCTAAAATGTCAAATATAATAGCACTATTACAACTTACTTTTGTGAAGAAGTTAACTAATTCCCATGCAAAAAAACAAAATTTCCTTAAATTTAAATATATGTCCATGAGTGATCTTTAATCACACTATCATGCTAAAATAAAAAAACAACAACAACACTCAACTCTATTCTTAGAATATTTTTTTGTTTAAACTCTGTTTGCTTAATTAATTTATACATTCTAAGTTATAATTTTAATAATTTTCTATTTGTAACTCATTATATGCTTAATTATGAATTTTAAATAATAATTTAAAATATATATTAACCAGTATTAGATAAGTTAATGTAACAAATTTTGCAATATTTAATATTTTACACATGTGGGCAATAGTTTAAATAAAACTTGTGATAAAAGACAAAGCTCCTTTTAGAGTAATCATTATTCATGTTAATGTAAACATATCTGAATTAACAGCAATATGTCAAAAGATTTAAATTTAATTAAAGAAATAAAATAAACACCGCTTATTTATTATGCTAATATGAATAATGTAAATATATATATATATATATATATATATATATATGAGATAACCTGAATTATTCTAAAAATTATTATATAATTATGAAAATATATTTTATATTTATTAAATGATAATGTCTTTTCAGTGAATAAAAATAACACTTTAAATTTTTTCTTCTTTACAAGTGCTTTCATTTTGTGCAACTTGAGTTATGCAATTTGATTTTTGCACTGCAGAAGTTTTTTTTAATGTTAACACTTAAAATAAAAAAGCAAAAACCAACTAAAATATAAATTCATTTACATTCTATTGAAATAATTCAATATAAAATTTCATAACAAACAGGGGCACACAAATCATTCAAATGACATCATATGTAGTTTCATAATTCAATCAATATTATTACAATGTAGCCTAGAATTTGACTGAGAATATGTTAAAGAAAATTTTCCAGTTGAAATAAAATTTATTTTAAAATAAAAATCAGTTTTTGAATTAAATGTTTTAATATTATACTAAATTAGTAATGGAAAACCTATGACACATGTGACATAAATGGTATATTCAAATTTTTCACTGGCACATAAAATATTTATATATCATCATTTTCTTCAATATTTTTTTTTGTTGCTAAAATCTGTACTTATAAAAGTTTACTGGAAACTAAAGGTAAAATAAATAAATATATTAGAATTCAATTTACAATTGAACTCTGATTAAAAGCAATAAATTATGAAATTTTAAGTCAAATAAAGTGGTACTAGTATATCATGGTATCATATTCTATAAACCTGTCAAATGATTCCAATAAAACTAGAAAGTAAAGTCAGTAAAATATTTTATAACTCATTGAAGTAAGTTTTTTAAAATCTAAAGTAAAAGTAATCAAATGATTTTCTGTCCTAATTTTTTTTCATCAAAACTTGTTGAGACCTTTCATTTTTTTAATGTAATCAAAATAGTGAATAAAGGAATGAAATGCATAATCAAGCCACCAAATAACATTTTTTTTGTTTGAAATTTTGACGTAAAAGTGAAATGATAGATCTTTTATTTATAAAATTATTAAAGCTTATTTAAATTTACTTTTAAGTAATGACTAGGGAAAATAAAAAACAAAAATTATCAAGCAATATAGAATTTCAACATTAGTGAACTGATGAGTAGGGAATTATTATCAAAGGTACCAGAGTATAATGTTTTATATTCTGTAATAGTTGTATTGAGAACATCATCAGTAAAATGGTATTAAGAGACCAATCATAAATCACTCTGTGAAAAAAGTAAAGATGAAAAAAAAGAATATATTTCCCAAATATTTAAACATATAAATATTCACTCAACATATATAATGAAATTTATTGAAAATCATTCAAATATAACTGCTGCTATTTTTTATTTCAAATGTAATTATCAAACATAAGAAATCTTTTAATGATGGAGAATTTATGAAAGAAGCTTGGATGAAATGTGCATCACTACTTTTTGAAGATTTTGAAAACAAAGCAAACGTTATTCGGAGGATAAAACATTTATCATTGGCTAGAAATACAGTTAAAGTAAGAATTATGCAAATGGCTAACAACATAACTTACCAACAAAAAAAGATATACAATCTTCAGTTTAATTTCTCTCTGCCTTGATGAAAGTACAGACATAAATGGATCAGATTGTTTGGTTATTTTTATTTGCTATTGTGCTGGGAATAATATCAAAGAAGAATTGATCAGAATAATCTCATTAGTAATAAACAACAAAATGAATTGATATTTGTAACATAATGTTGCCAAAATTGTATCAGTAACTACAGATGGTACTTATGACTAGAAAAGAAAATAGTTTTCTCACTTTACTTATCAACCATATTGAACATTCAATTTTGGATTTTGTTTGCATTAAACATCAGCAATTTTATGCATGAAGGCCACCTTTAAGACATTGGATGATTTTATGAATATTGTGACTAAGGTAATCAACTTTTTATCTGCACATTGAGTGAGATAATGCATATGTGTATATTTTATCTTTTTTTGTAAGTAAATATTATTTAAACACAATTATAATTTAGTCATTGATGGTAAAGTAACACTGGGGAGTTTATTCAATATATTTTCAATGGGGGCTGAAAAAATGTAGTCTTTAAGATATACAATTTATGGTTTAAAATATTGTTTTAGTATTACTCCTACAAATCATACATATGTTAACATTTTTTTAGTATGTATTAATTTTAGTCCTGCTAACAAATCTTGCGTAAATATCACATACAAGATTATCCATGTACAAATTACTTTTTTCACAAAAAATCTGGCGAAAAATATCATGTACAAGATCCGTGTACGCATTATTTTGGTCAGATCATAAGATTTACAAATTTATCAGCAGATTGATACGAGTGTGCAAAGGCCAGCACGTCTAATAGCATATTTTTTGCAGGACTAATACTCAAGTACCTGTAGTTTTTATTTATTTATTTATATACTGAACTTTCTGGAGTATTTTTTTTTTTTTGTATTTTATTTCGTTTGATTATGCATGTATTTCTAAAACGATTGACTAAAAAAACGTTACTTTTTATTTAGTTTTTCATAAAGTTTATAAAACTAGTTTAAAAGTTTAAACTACTATCAATAAGAGTTTTTTTCTTCATATTTTTATTTTAATCCTTTGATAAAAATACATTATGTATTTAAGTTGCCACGATGAAAATTTAAATAAATAAAATTTAAGAGCTTTTTTGAAACTTAAAAATGTAAAATTTAAAAAGATAAAATATTTCAAAATGTTCTATGTAAACAAATATACATATACACACAGTGAATATTAACGGATATATATATATATATATATATATTTCTGTTATTAGGTAAAGTCATTGTTAAAAAATAAATAAAAGAAGGTGAATTTAGTTTTTAAAAAAATCAATAAATGTTAATATTTCTGGAATATCTTTCGTTTATATTGTGAAATTTTCAGTTTTATTATATATATATAGCTACAAAGTTTTGTATTTCGACCTCATAAATTTATTTTATCGCCTATAATATGTTAGGGAATATATTAGCATAACACGAAAATAGATCCAACAGAGAAAATAATTATCAATTAATGAGATGTAAAAGAAAGCTAATGCAAAACTAGAGAGACAAAAAATATTAACAAAAACATTATTCATAGTCGAGATTATAACTTGCAATTCATTTTAAAATATTAATAGATTCTGAAAATGATTCAGATTTGAATGAAATCAATCGAAAGATAAGTGATGCACTATTAAGAATCACAACAAAGATAGATGATAGAAAAAAACAACAATTACCAATAAATTTTCTACTCAGACAATATAACCTATACAGAAAAGAAGTATAAAAAGATATAAAAATGATACATTAAAAAATTAAATATTTAGAGCTTTATGAAGTGGTAATAAAAATTATTAATAATATAATAAAACGAATCTGAATTAGTAAGAAAATTTATAGAAAAAAATAAGTCTCAAATGATTGAAATAATATTTTGGTTTTGGTCAGAAACTTATTTCTGCAGTAAAAAGAAGAAACATTTTTCCGAAAAAAGGACATCACATGTGGAAAAGTTTTAAGAATAACATAATAACAATAACAAGATGAATTGTCATAGTATTTTAAACTATGAAGTAAAACCTAGAATTAAATTTATGATGAAGGGAAAAGTTTAGGAAATGATAAAATTGTAAACCATAGCTTAAAAAAAGCAAAAAAATGTTGGCAAAATTATATACCAAATGTTTAAATGATAAAAATGTAATAGATGTTTGGAAAAATGCAGTAAATTTATTGATATCTAAGAAAGACGATACTAGAAATCTTTCATCAGTTCACTACAAAATTCTTATTAAAATAATTACATTTCATCCACAGAAAATTTTTGAATTTAACCAACCATAAAAAAGGTGGATTTAAAAGTGATCTACATATTGAGAAGATGTTATAAAAAAGATAAATTAAATTGTCCTTATTCTTTTGAGATTTTAGATTATGGAAATACATTTGATTCTATTAACATTTTTTCTGGATTAAATCATTAGATCATCAAGACAGAGAACCAGGATATTGTTATATTTTGAGGAATACTAGCTAAATGATTACCATTGAGAAGGGTGTACTACAGGATGATTACACATCATCAAAACCTATTACAGAAGTCTTACATAAATTATTTTATGGATTAAAAGGAGAAGCTAAGGGAATAATCATCTAGATTTTGCAGATAGTGTGGTTGTTTTAACAAATAATTCTTCCAAAATTTAAAAAATATTCCAAGAGTTATCAGATAAAAAAAATGATTAAAACTAAATGCTGAAAAAGAATAAAGTAATTTTCAATGAGTTTTCTCAAAAGAAGATAAAGATTAAAAATGGTGAAATAGTAAAAATTAACTATTACAAATATGATAATAAAATTGTTAATGCAGATAGAAATATAATCAATGAATTTAATCATAGAATTACACATGAATAGAGTTTTTTTCTTGAAATAACTTAATAATAAATGCAAATTAACAGAAAGATGGACCACTCAAAAATATGGAGTGAATAAAAAATGAAGTAAATGGGTGAGAGAACAAACAAATATTACGGTCATCACTGAAAGAATTAAAAGACTGAATTGGATCTGGGGTGAACATATTTCTAGAAAGATGATAATCAATGAATAGGTAAATTCTTAATGTGGATTTCAAAAGATTGTAAAAGATCTAAAAGTAACAATATGTGAGATGGAGGGTTGAAATAAAAAGTTTGATGTTCTGATGTTGCTAGATGTCTGAGAAACCAGATTAAATTAGAATGAGTTGATGATTGTTGAAAGTGATGGTGATTGTGATGATGATACAGCTTCAAGCACTAAACAATAGTAAGTTCATAAAAATGAAGAGAAATTAAAGTCCCATAGTACTGATTCAAAAAAGAAAATGTTTAACTTAGTAAAGAATTTCACACATATGATAACAAACAAAAGAATAATAAAAATAATATAGATAATGCCTGAAAAGACCCACCTGGGATTGCATGGGTTTCCCAAATGTCTCCTATTTTACCTGAGTGCATTCACCACCCCAGTAATTAAAAAAATGGCTGACTTATTGGCTGATGGCAGCTAGGAACTTCCAAGGATCAACCCAATTGCCCTGGTTTCCCTGATTAAGAAACTAATTGGCCCTAGGAGTCTGGGAAACCTCAGACCAATTTTGATAATCCTTTTACTGGTAAAGACAGTTGAGGGTCATATCCAAAATAACATCATAGACCAGTTGTCTAAATACCAATTTGCTAAGAGGGGGAGCTCAACAGCTGATGCTGTGTGTCAATTTCACCTTCTGATCAATCTTATATGCAAGAAGAAACAATCACATTCCATAAAAGTACAACTCAACTTTGCTGCTCAGTTTATCTGTGTTAAAGTTGATGTGATGATAAGGGTCCTGGAGGGACTCAAGGTACCATCTACTTACCCCCAGATGATAGAGAATGTCTACAACAGAGAGATTTTCTTATCACTGGATGATAGAGTCTCTCCAGGCTTCAAGCCTATAATTTTCATCCATCAGGGCTCACTTCTCATTGCACTCCTATTTACTGCTTACTTGAATCCCCTCCTCCTGAGCATTGAGGCAACTCTAAAAGGAGTTGCCATTTTTTGCTGGGGGAGAGAGTCCACCATGTCTCTTGCATGGATCATGTGGTGTTTTTCCTCTCTCCTCTTGGGAGGAATTATTAATAAGTTTGAGGAACTCTTAGACTGTTTTGAGTTGGAATATGGTTTAAGAGTCAACAAGGAGAAGTCGGCCATGTATTCGATTATGGCTGGGAAGCAAATTCCTGGTAAGCTTAGAGCCCTTCTCTGAAGTTCCTGGGTTTTCATGTTGCCCTCCCCACATCTACAATGAGGAAGAAGAGTGAAGATGAACTATTAATTAAAACTGGAAAATTTACTGAATCACTTGGGAAAATTTACCTGTCATTATTAGGAAAAATTGTCCTTATGAACTCAGTCATGTTACCTAAGAAACATACTTTCTCACTGGGTTTGTCCTGATTAATTCCTTCATTAAGAGGGTCAAAATGCAGTGCAGAAAGCTATGTTTGGGGGGGTAAGGCACCTGTCATCAGCATAAACCTGCTCCAGAAGACAAACCTACTGAATAGTCTAGGTTTACATGGAATCAAAACATTCTTTATTCACATTACTTATAACATATTGGTGAGATTTTTTAATAAGAATCCTCAAATGCAAAGTCCAATGCATGTGGAAGAAACTGCACCTACAGATCACCCACCTCCCAGTAGTGTATGACTGTGGCTTCAGAACAGATATCTGTAATTCTGGAAAGCCATAAATTCAAAAATCCAGCAAACATGTTCGAAAATAAAAAGACTTATTGGAACACATATACACAGATTATTCCAAATAAGACCAAAATAGATGGCCTTTGGGCTATTGGAATATTAGGGTTTTCCAGGTTGGCTAAAGGGTTAAGATTAGAACCTAGGTTCATAGATTTCCTGATTAAGGTCAACCTTGGGGCCTTGCCAACTGCTGATTTCTTGCATTATCAAAGAAGATATCAGGTGGATCCTATTTGCACTTTATGTAAAAAAAAATCAATGCAACACATACTTGAAAAATGCCACATATGGTCGAATGTACATAATATTTTCAAATCCTTAATGAAATATAGAGAACCTGAATGTGTTCATTTAATCAAAGTTTTTTAAAAAGGCCATTTTGGAATAATTAGAATGACAACTTTCACCAATTTTTGCATATGAATTCTCAAAAATAAAACATTATTTGAATGTGGCAAAGACAATGATGCAATAAAAACAGTGTGCATTTTGTTACATGAAATCAAAGAGATTAATAAAAAAAATTGTAATAAATGGCTTGTGGACCTACCACATGAACATCTGCCCTCAAAAGAGGTAAATATGACTTTCTCTATTTATATTGAATGAACATATAATAATTTGATAATAAATTAAGAAATATGCGCTTTGTCCCAATTTAAAGAAAGAATTATAGAAAAAAGATTAAATTATTTAATAAATACAACTCTGCCTCATAGTTGCATTTTTTTATGAATGTGTATACTGATATTATATATATGTATTGGAATAACTGGGTCACATGATTGAGTTATTAGTATAAACATGTATTAATAAATATTAAAATTTTAAGCTATAACTTGTGTATTTATTTGAATTACAAGATTCTTATAATTTCTGAGTTATTATTTATAAATGGTTACTAATATTCATGACTGTATATCTCTAAAAAAAATAAAAAAATAAAGATTCGTAGGGCAGATAGGAAAATTATAAAAGTATATGAATGATGTTTCTTTGTAAAATAACCTTGGCTTTATTCTCTCGATAGACATTGTCTACCAGACCTTGAGACTGAGCTAGTCTGGATAAGGCACACAAAAGGAGTCTACTGGACCTTTTCTTTTGTTTTCAAGGGGTATAATTCTTATTAATTGGTAAGATTGGACATTGAGATCAGATTTGTTTCATGCTTATAAATATACCTACTTGAAGCATGGTTTAATAACCTGTTGTTACTTAAATTATTAAAAATATGATCACAGGTAGATTGTTAATATATATATATATATATATATATATATAACCTATATATATATATATATATATATATATATATTATAACCTACTCACACATCCAAACTCATGTACATTATATGAGCAAATGCCCAGGGCGCCAGTTCTATTAATGAATAGAACGATTTATCATTTTATCTGATTCATAATTAATGCTGAGACTCTTTTACTTATATTTATCTTACAGCTTCACTCAGTGGGAGGTTACAGAAAGTTCATAACATATAGAGAATATAAATAAATGAAGGAAGAAATACTATAAGCTATCAAATAAAATATAAACCTTATTTATAATTTAACCAAATGATACAGGCTAGCAGAGTTTTTATTTATTCCATCTAATAAAATATAATTTCAATTTGATCTCTTCCATCATCCAGTTACACTCTATAATAGTTCAATATAACTCTGACAAAATAGAAAAGCACAACACTAAATAACTCTATTGTTCAGCACATCTTAATCTAAACAGCTGAATCAATGTTGATCTAGGAACACAAAATCAGATCTCAGGGAATCTATAACATAGTTAGACTAAGAACTATATTAGCCAGTAATTTATAACTCTAAACTATAATAAGATATAATGAAATAAATTGAATAAGGTTTACTGGGCTAATGAGTAGATAGTGAAAGAGATAGGGTATTTTTTTAATCTCACATCATCATCTAACTAATACTTTAACTAGGCAACACTTTTATAAGTTTATCACATGGTCTAAAAATATTTCATGTAATGTTTGGATCTAGAAACAACATTATCAGATCTTATCATATTTAATATCAAAGCCATAAAACAATATATTTAAATTTGTAATAGATGTATGAAGTATGGAGATGTGGAAACCAGATATTGAATACATATAAGAACTCGAAACACAGTTTTAAATAATAAACAAAGCTTTTATTTACACTTAAGGTTTAGTTAAATGTAAATAATATCAGAATAAGACTTTTGTCTCAATTTTAAAATTTACAAACAAATTTATTAATTGAAATTTAGGATTACCCCCATTACATATTACACAATTTATTATTGACATATTTATAAACGTAACTTAGCTAACAAACTATACCTTAATATTCTGACTTTGAATATTCAGGCTATCTAAATAATTTTGATTAATATACAACACTGAATAAATAATACATTATATTATTGGGCACAATATACACTTTGCTATCAAGAGAGCAGCTTTAAATAATCTTAATTAAACAATTACTTTAAATACCTACAATTTCAGGCATACAAAATAAAATAGAAACAAATACTAATCATACGGATGATTTGATGATTTCTAACTTATGGCAAATTCATCATGATATACTGTATAATGTTTATTTTCAGATATATAAACTTAGCAATATTATACCTTTATATTTGTGACATTATTTACATTATGCGTGTGTGTTACATCCCATGCAATAATAACAAAAAACAATATATCTACACATTATCAATTTATTCAGGAATTATTAAAAAAATTTTTAATTTCGGACACTGTCATACACCTATCAGCAAATAGAACACTTTATCTATTTTAATATTCAATAAAGAATTTAAATTAACTATTTATCCGACCTCTGACTGAATTACACAGAGCTATATTTTATGATAATACAAACTAGACATTCAAGAGGAATCCCAGCACATGAGGAGCAAACAAACTCTTTAACTAATATATCAACAATAACTTATTTGAATCTGAAATACACTATTGGTGGAATTTTTCTCATCACCAAGCAAACAATGGGAAAATGTCACTTGACTTTTCATAAATATCATTTCATAATACGTACATATGCAATATAAAATAGGTTCCACTCATGTCAAAATACTTAATAATATACAAAGGGGAAAAAATCTTTCATCCCTATAAACATAGAACTTATCAAGAATAACTTCCTTTTTCACAGCTCTTCTACATATCTAGCATTATATGCTAGCAGAACAATACGCACAGATAAATCATTCATTCCTTCAATTCTTTAGAATATGACAACCTCCAAAATTTATATTGAGAAATAGCTAAAAACTATGAAAAACAAGTCTAAGTTATATAATATGTGAAAGTTATGACAGATAAATAACATATTAAAATATAAATTTTTATTTTAAATGAGACATTCAATTGTTTCAAATTTAAATATTATTAATTATTATGAACGGGTTTTTATACTTTAAACAGCAATACTCTAATAAATTAGTTTTATTACCTTTAACACAATATTTTTTCTTTTTTTTTTTTTATTCTTTTTCTAGCTACTCTTGAAATTAATTCTCACTATGAGATAAAGAAAGATATATAAGATTGAACCATCTTTAATAATATACCCAAAATATATATGTTTCACTTTAAAATAAAAGAAAACAAATCACACTTAAGCAATAAGATTTTACCAGCATATCCATTGTTTTTGTGGGTATGCTATCCTGAGACATTCTCGAAGCTCACAAATTAAATAAACATATAATATTAAATACATACAACACTAAATCTGTCTAACTATTTATGATATATATATATATAATATATACTATATATATATATATATATATATATATATATATATATATATATATATATATATATATATATATATATATATATATATATATATATATATATATATATATATATATACTACTATTAACAATAAATAGTAAAAAAAAAAATAGAGTCATTCTTCTTTTAACTTGAGAAAAAAAAAATCTTCACTTGCAAAGTTCCTTTTCAAGCTTAATAAATGATCCGGAGATGAATTTCAAAATGAGTGCATGTTTAAATATGAATACGAAATGTAAAATAAGTTCTTGTAGGGCAAAACAGTTATAATACACAATTAATTTAGTAAACATCCAAGGTCCTTTAGCCATAAGCTAATAGAGTTTACTTATATAACACACATAATGATAAATATTTATATTAATAAATACATAGAAAGACCGTTTCAGCTTTTAATTGGTATATTCTGTTATTTATTTTTAAGCACATCTAGGGTATGTAATTCAATGATGACTTAACATATTTTTCTGAAGAAAATATTAACTCATAATTTATAGATTTGTATTTGCATTATTAACTTTAATAAATTGCTGATAATTGTCCACAGGCAATTTGTATTTCCTTAAACATTAACACATATATCCGTATATCAAAGAGAACAAAATATGTAATATTAAAGTCCTTCTATTCGAATTAGACATCTATGTTTGGTAAGTAGTAGTAATTAGTTATTCTTGGTAAGTCATATTTCTATTTTTTTAATAAACACATTATTTTATAAGCATAAAATAAGATATAAAGTTGGCATTCTGCAATAATTATTAAATATCAAACACATAATCAAGTACACATATCCTTTTAACTTCACTTTTGTATACATAAAATATAAGTTAAACAGAGAACTTATCAAAGTAAATTTTGTTAAACAGGTCTGAATATACATACATGATGACAAAACATTATAAACATCACACATGGGACTTAAAAAATTATAAAGTTCTTGCATTTTGATATTCTTTTTAACGGAGATAAATAAAAGTAAATGAACTAACGTAAGTTTAATATGAGAAAAGCACATCTTTAAACAAAAATGAAAATGTTAATTTAAATGCTTTAATTAGAAAAAAGAAGCAAGATTGATACCTTTATACTTCTTTTCAAACATTCCCCAATAAAGCTTAAACATCTGGAGTTTCAATAATAAGCTTCATGAAAAGGCTGTTTTAAAGTTTCACTTTAAACTGTTTTGGAAGAGAGATATACTTAATAGCAGCAGAAAAATAAAAAAAATACACTTGTTGAAATTACAAAAGATAGTGTTTTATTATTATTCTTCTTATTATTAGCTATCAGTTAAAAAAAATCTCCCCATCAATCAAAAAAGTCACCTGATCAGCCAAAGCTTAACTCCCACGTTCTTTTTTTACATTTAATCAATTAATTAATATTCGAAAAATCTTTTCTAAAAAAAATATTTTGACCTTCACAATGAAGTCAAATAATAAAAAAAAAAAGCTTTTTACAAATTTAAAACAAATGAATATGAATTAGCTATTAAATAAAATGGTTTATAATATTATTTAAGTTGGACAAATAATTTATTAATTCAAATATGCATTAATCATTAAAGAAGATATATTTTTGAAAAATTATTAAAGATAATTACTGTAATTTAAATGTTTTATTGTAAGTTTGAATATATCATTTGTTGTAATTAGGATATGAAATGGAAATGAGATAATGACACATCATACATATACGCTGCTATGTGAATATTAAATTATTATAACTAAAACATACCTAATATGTCTATGGGTTACAACTGACTATAATATTAGTAAATAAATGGGTATCAATGAACAATAAATCAGAAAACCATTCAACACACCAATACTATCTTATAAATAAATAAAACAAACCTTGCATCAATCCAACTACTATCATAACACTTTCTGTAATAATCCACCCCTTCCTTGTATTAAACACTATCAAAACATAATAACAACAATAAATGCTTGAAAGATTGCTAACCAAAATGCACAGTTGGCCCACATATGAGTTTTTGAGCCATTAATAGAAAAATTTTAAAATTTTAAGGCGATTTCATTTTTTTTTTTTAGTACAATGCAGTTATTCATTACTGATATAACACAGCTTAATTACTTGTGCCCATTCAGAAGGTCACAATATATATATATATATATATATATATATTGTGAATATATATATATATATATATATATATATATATTCAAAAAATGACTAAACTCTCAAAAATCATAAATAGTATAAATATGATCATGCCTAATAACAACTATCACACAACAATTCTGGGAGACTTTAATATAACCTATAAGGACATAATTAAGAAATATATTCATTTAATAAACACTCGATTAATGAGTGGAGAGGGGCTTTTTCCTGAGAAGGCTTTCTTTTTCTACACCAAACATTATAAATCACTAATAAATCTGTTGCTATACTTGCCACAATTGCACTTCCAGATTGGGGCAGTATTAGATCTAGTTTCAGATTATTATGCACTAGTTGTAACCCTAGATGCAATCAATGGATTCACTTCATTACATAATTATACCATTAGAATGCTAACTAAAGAGAGTATGACAGAAGCTATTCCATCTGAAGCTTATATCTACTTTCACAAAATTCAGATTTCAACAAAAACAGCTGAACAAGCTTGGTTTGCCATCAGTGAAATTTTACAATTGCTAATTGTTCACCACACAAGAAAAAGAAAAGGCCCAGTAACCCTGATAAAAGAGCTCCATGACCTGAGCAACCTGGAAAAACTTCACAACTCAGGGACAAATAATATTGAAACCCTAAATAAAATTAAAAGGCAATATAAAATTAATACAAAAAGCAATAGCAGAATACATTGCTATAAAGAAAGCCAAGATATACCTGACAGGCCAGCACTTTTGTACCAGAAGCTACTTAAGATTGGCCCTGGAAACACAAAAGAAGCAACTCACACCAACTATACTAAACATAAATGAAAACTCATTGTAGTAACACTTATGCTGATAAAAATAATGGAAGTTTTCCAACAAAGGTTGCAAGATTCTAAATAAGACCAGAAAAACAAAAAGAGATAATATGATCAACAACTGGAGCATAGAATAACAAAAACTATGATTTCAGAAAAAATCAAATCAATGCTGTACCACACCTATCTGGGTATTCATGGGATTCCAAAATTCCTACTGTCACACGTTAACCACTTCACAGCACTGATTATACACAGAATACTAACACACCTTTCTCAGCAAAAAAGAATAATCCAAAACTTGTATCCTAATAGTCTTGTTCATTCACTTCCTTAAAAATAATAAAGAAGTAGATGTTCTCTCAAACATAATACCCATCTCTATGACTCCATTACTTATTAAAATAATGAAATCAATAATTAAAGACTCAATACCAGAAAAAATTCTGGCACAAATTATGCCATCACATTATGCTAGTAGGAGATCATCAGCTATGATGGCCATTGGGGAAGTCAGGACCCTAATAGATGAAATTAGAATTTACAGAAGATCAAAACCAATTGCTGTGCAGCTAGAAATTTCAGCAGCATTTGATTCAGTCAGGCTTAACAAACTAATGGATATACTAGTAGAATTTTTTAATTCTATTAGCTATCTACAGTTATTCACAACATGCTAAATAACAGACAAATTGCCATTTCTATAAATGACAAATGGCAAACTATCAAAAGACTCTAACCAGATTTATCCATACCACAGGGATCTCCACTCAGTGCATTGCTATTTATAACTTACATACTCACTTCTAAAACAAATAGACCTCAAGTTACCAGGAATATATATTAACAGGCTAAAGAGCCTATAAAGACTGTTGCATACATGAATGATGTCCTAATATTCTTACCATCCTACAAATACCTTCCAAAACTCTATAAAATTATCCATCAATTTTTGCTTAGCTCAGATCTCTGAATAAATCCCCTCAAATCAGCCACATGGAGAATTAATTTGGGCAAGAAAATCAATTCTAATCTTAAAGGTCAACCTCAGAATTTTCTCAAGTTTGCAATAGCAAAAATTCAATAACACAAATGTCAAAAGATACAAGACATGATAATCAATGCCATGGAGATACTAACAAAAAACTTGCAATGGTGTATCTTTCCCTTCAAAAGAAAGTAGCTTTCCTAAACATAAAAATAATAGCCAAAATTAACTATTATCTCCCCATTATTAAAACTTCTAAGAGGTTCATAAACAAAATAAACTCCATAGCAGCTAGATTATTCTGGAAAGGCAAAGTGGCCACTTTAAGTATCAAATCAATGCAACAACCAAGAAAATTTAATGGAATGTCAGACCACTCCATACAAGAATTGTAATACAAAAATGCACAGTTTAATAAACCATTCCACCTCACAAAGTACCCTGGATAGATTCAAGCATAAATAAATGAAGAGAATGCTTAACATTGTCTGAAAAGATAAATTAAAAATCTGGGATGCCTATGCTCTTATATATCCTCAACTAAGATTCATCTCAGGAATACTTAATTTAACAAATCAAAAGATTACAAATCTTAAATATTAGGACATGGAGCAAAGTATATGGACTTTACCATTAAGATAAAAATTAATGCCATATCAAACAATTGGTTTTTAACATACAGAAGAGGATTCTCAACAATAAATCCCATCTGTATGTTATGTGATAAAGAGGAAGAAACATTTGAACTTCTAATTAAAACATGCACAGGGCTATGGAAATCCCAAAAAATATGTATAATAACTCAGAAATAAACTATTACACAATAACATCACTTAAAGAAAGCCTTCTAACCAAACAGTTTGCAACAATAAAGTTATCTCTGTTTATAACAATGACATCAAAACTCTCAGTTACCCCCAACAAAATGAAGAACAATTTTTTTAAACAAAATGGCAGAGATGAAAAAAGGGACAAAACCTTGGCATCTACCAATAGGTGTACAGATCCATGGAGCCTTTTCATAATGACAGAATAGTATGGCAAAATACCAGAAAAAGGAAAAGAAAAAGAAAGAAGAGAAAAGGGGAAAGAAAGGAGTAAAACAAAAACAAAGAGAGGAAATTAAAATCACAATCCCAAGCACAGGAACTAAAGGAAAAAATGGAAAATTCCCAGAAAAGATTTTAATTAGTTAAGCGACCTTAGTTTATTTGTATAATTCTAATTTGATAATAATGTAAATAACTTTTGATTTTATTGTAACTCTATTTAATCATGATTTAAATCATAAATATATATATATATTATAACAGGACAGCCTATTTGATAGCCTTAGTTGAGGCACCAAATATAACGGAACGGCATTTAATCATCCCAGTTGATGTATTAATTGTAATATAATCAATTATATTTAATGTTTAGAAATCATTAACTTAATGCTTCACAGTTAGGTTCGCCAAATATAACAGAATGGATTATATTTAAAATCTAAGTTGGTCTTGTTAAATATAAAGAGATGATTAAATTCCTTAGAAAGAGGATACGCATTTCACTACAATCGGACTTTGGGTCTTCAAGTAGAATGCTAGAAATGAATCGATGAAATACTAAATCCATGATTATATATATCTTTATTATGCTAGCTCAATAATCTTTAAATAAGTTTAAATACAATTTAGACCAGGTCATCCATCTTTCATCCCTCTTTCAGTCACCATTATGCCACGATATTCAAACTCACGGAGAATTTGCAATTAGCTCTTTTCAGGAATAATTTCAAAACAAGTTATTTCATATGCCTTTATATAAGCATTAATTATAACTATTATTCATATGATATTTATAATACTAGCATATATATAATATAATTCAATAATGATTAGACAAAGAGATCACGTTAACAAATCAATATTTAATAAACAATAAAAAATATAATAGAATAGATAATAAAATATTAATAAATAAATACGGATGAATTTTATCATTTTAAAAGAATATTAATAAATGATATTTTTTTATTTAATACCCTATGATAAAACTCAATACTATAATAAACTTTCAAAAATTAAAGAAAATAGCTTAAATTAACAGATATATAAAAACAATATCTGGGTTCAAAAATTAATAATTTATGTAACTTATTAATTTATTTATCGTTCTTATTTATATGCTTCACAATTACCCATATATAAGTATTATTTGCCATTGTATAACTTATATATTATATGTATTTTTAATAAATAAAAATACATTAAACGTTTACAATATTACGTAGTAAACACAATATAATCCTGTTTAAGATATCTGTCAAATAATAACTATTTTTTATATCCCTCATCTAATTTGATGAATTATGTTAAGCTTTCAATTAATTATATTTAATAATAAATATAATTTTCCTTTTAAGATATATATGATGCGATGCCAAATTTGAAATAAAGATAATAATAATAATAATAAACATATTAAAATAATATAAGCATTATTATAATATATATAAATAAATAATAAAGGAAACTTATTTATAAGAGAGTTGAGAGTAGATATTGAAGTCTATAGTTCATCATCCCAATGAAGATCTCTTACGAAGCATATCACCAATCCATTGGTACAATGATGATTCCATTTATCCTTAAACGATAAACTGTTAATAACATCCAATGACCGGATTAATGTGAAATAAAATAAATATTCTTCGAATGTAGATGTTCTTAATCTTCATTTCTCTATTATCACTAGACGTTCTATATATTCAATATTTCAAAATATTTTAAAATAGCATGCAAGGTTGGTTTCGAAACCTTTACGATATAAAGCTGTTTTACTCAAAACACATTGTTTTATCCTATATATATATATATAATTATCTTAAATTTATATATATCCGAAGAATCATGGAAGTATTAAAACAACGTAGTTTCCAAAAAACTTAAACAGACGTTCTTTTCTTTTATATTGCTATTCCTTTAAGATTGAGTAGAAAATTAAATATATTTTCCTTGCAGACTTTTAATCCACAAATTATTTTAATTTGGAAAAGTTAATATTTAAATTCCAATCGTTAAATAGTAGTATTGATAAAAGAAAAATGCTATTTTTAAAGAGAAAAGATTTTCTTTTTCTTTCGTTTTTTTATATCAAGAGAACGAACGAATCTGCTCGTGTGTTATATACAAGTTCATGCTTAACTCAACTATCAATTGTTCCACTGACATTAAGATTTAATAATAAAATAAAAAAAATATATAAGTATTTATTCTTAACTTCAAATCTGGCATTTTACTCAAAAGCTTAAGGTATGTATTATTTAAAACTTAAATGTATATATAAATAGTACATATATGTTACATAATAAAATAGTCAAATAAAAATTTATATTTATAAATAATTTCACAAGAGATAAAACACGTTAGACCAATAATAATAACTGTAAGTTACTATTATATTTCCCCTTCCCTTCGGAAATTTAAAATTTTAATTTAAGTTAAAATTTTAAACACTTACAACTATTTTAGTATATTCTTATAGTTTAATTGCATTTATAGTTGGATTTTATGAAGGGTTGAATTTTTTTTTTTTTAACTGTTATATCTTCCTAATACTTGGGCTATTTTATTCTTGTGATAATGATCAAAAATAAAAAAAATTAAGGACTTTGATGGGTTAATATTTTTTTTTTTTATAAAAAAAAAAAAAATAAAAAAAATAATGTGTTTCCTTCTTGGACCACAAATATATTTACTAGCCTTATTCCTGCTTCTTTAAGACTTATGGATTTGAAAAGGACTAAATAAATACTAGAGTATCCTTTTATAAATATGAATTGACTCTATGGTTTTAATTATTTTAAGGCATTAAAGAATACCCTCACCAAAGCTAATGTTTTTAACTATACTTCTCTTTACATTGATCACTATTATTATTATTTTTTATACAACCGTATGGTTTACACTGCCCAATTCTTATCTTGGTCTTCACCTCATTTCTTTATAAAACATTATAAGCAGCCAAAATATGGTTTTAAAATTCGTGAATTGTATGTACCACGAATCTCTCCTTCTTGGTTAATCCAAAATGCATTTGGACCTGCCCTTTTAACGATAGTATAAGGTCCTTCATATGTATTGAAGAATTTATGGTATTTATTCTCCAATGGTTTGCTGGGATGGAAAGTCTTTATCAAAACTTTATCTCCAACTTTAAATTCATAAATACATTTTTTTTTATTCTGACTTCTATTATTTGCCATTTTAACAAGTTGTTTATGAGCTTGTAAAATATCATTTTCTCCATTTATTTTGGGTTCATTAATAATAGGTTTATATTTTTTAAATAATATAGGTATAATTTGATGAAAGTGTAGTCGGATGGGTGAGAATCCTGTAGATTCATTTAAACTCCAATTGATATAGTCTACTACACGTTTTGTCTGCTTTACCCAACCCTTGTGCTCCTCTTCTAAATAGGTCCTAAACAAACGTCCAAGCTCCCGCATAATACGTTCACATGGATTTGATTGTGGATTCCTAATAGAGATTAGCACATGTTTTATTTTTGATATATCTACCCATTTCTTCCATTCCTTAGATAGAAAAGGTGTACCATGATCAGTTAGTATGGTTTTCGGCTTTCCTATCATTGGAAATTGGAGAGTACTCAATACTTTGATTGTATGTTTAGCATTGGCTTGGGGTATCGGGTAAGCAGCAACATATTTGGAAAAGAGATCATAAGTGACTAATAAATATTTTTGTTTGTTGAATGGAGGCAAAGGCCCATAATAGTCAATTGCTAAGATCTCGTTTGGTCTTTCTGGAATGATAGAATTAATTGAATTAATATAATTTTGGTTTACTGACTTAGCTCTTAAGCAAATTAGACAATCCTGGAGTGATTTCAAGATGTCTTTATACATTTTTGGCCAGTAAAACCAATTCTTAAGGGTATGTTCTGTCTTATGAGCACCATAATGCCCGTATAGACAGTGTACGTATTTTATGAGTGGGTCACGTAAAGACTTTGGTATTATTGTCCTCCACTCATCAACGTTATCATTCACTTTATATAGTAAGACCTGTTGTTCTAATTTAAAATGGTTAAGATCTTTAGGTGCATCCAAAACTTCCTCCCCTAATAAAACTTTTATAATTGGGTTTAATTCTGGGTCATTAAATTGTATCTCTGGTAAGTTTTCCAACTCGTTCTCTACATTACTATCAGCCATCACATTGACATTTGTAATGTAGGCATTGTCTACCATCAAATGATTTTGTTCTGACCTACATGGATTTCGACTAAGCACATCAGCAACGATATTCTCGGATCCTTTGCAATAATGCACAGTGTAATTAAATTCCTGTAGTAGTAAACTCCATCTAACTAGACGACTATTAGTCAGATAACTGTGATTCAGGAATTCAAGGCTTTTGTGATCAGTGATCACTATCACCTCTGATCCGAGTAGCATTTGTCGAAATTTTTGGAAAGCCCAGACTATTGCTAGTGCTTCCTTCTCTGTAACCATGTAATTTATTTCTGGACCTTTCAAGAGCCGGCTAATAAAGTAGAGGACACCTGGTTGGCCATCCTCTTGGATTTGGGACAGTGTTACCCCTAATCCAAAACCACTACTATCTGTTTGAACAATGAATGGTTTATTAAAATCAGGGAAAGCTAACATAGTTAACTTTAAAAACCCTGTTTTAATATTCTCAAATGCACGGTCTTGTTCTTCAGTCCATTTCCAACGTTCATCTTTTCTAATCAATTTTAGCAACGGTTCCATGTGGTCTGAGAACTTCTGATAGAAACGGTTGTAAAAATTACATAGGCCTAAAAATGATCTAATTTGTTTTCGAGTAGATGGTTTAGGAAAGTTTTGAATGGCAGAGATCTTCTCTGGATGAGGTCTTATCCCATTGCAACCAACAATATGACCTAAGAAGACTACTTGGTTGGAAACTAAAGTACTCTTCTTGAAGTTAATTTTTATACCTTTCAGAAAACACTCTTTAAAAAATATAGATAAATGTTGAAGGTGTTCTTCAACTGTGGTGGATGCAATAATTACATCATCCACATAAATAATTATGATTTGTTTTACCTCAGGAGATAAAGTCTTATCCAAACACCTGATTAGACCTGCACCACTATTTATCAATCCAAATGGCATCCTATTAAATTGGTATGTAAAACCCTCATAACGAAAAGCAGTATATTGGCGATCTTCTGGATGAAGTTCAATCTGCCAATAGCTGGAGGTTAAATCGAAAGTGGAAAATACCTTCTTGTTTCCAAATTTCATGAATAATTCATGTATGGGCGGTGGTATATTTCTGTCTGGGACAGTAATTTTATTTAGTTGTCTAGCATCTAAACAAAATCTCATCGACCCATCTTTCTTCTTCACAGTTACTACTGGATTACAGTAAGGTGAAGAGCATTTGGAAATGATTTCCCAATCCAGCATTTTATTAATTTGCTTAGATATATCTTCCCGATATTGGTATGGAATAGGATATGATTTAGATTGAAATGGTTGATCATGAATTAATCTAATTCTCTGTTGGAATCCCTTTATCACTCCTGGTATGTCTGAGAAAATAGAATTAAATTCTCTTATAACAAATCGTAATTTTAATATATCATCACTTCCAAGCAAGTTGGATTCTGCGAGTTTACTCTCTAAAAGTGTTTCTGGAATGCTAGATGTTATAGAGTCAACTTCAATTTGATCATATCTTGGAAGCAATGTCATCTCTAAGACTTCATCATTAATTTTAACTGTTTTATTACAGAAATCAATTACACAAGTGTTCAAATGTAGGAAGTCTGCCCCTAAAATAACATTATGAATCAAACCATTCAAAATTAAAAATACATGATAGAGAGTTGTTTGGCCGATTTTAATCTCAACCCAAATTTGTTTTTGGATTAACTTAGCTTTTCTACTGTTAGCCATGGTAACCTGCATAGATTTCAGTGGTAAAATTTTGATATTAGGATTTATTGCTAAAATCTTTTGGTAAAATGTCTCTGATATCACAGAAATTTGGCTACCAGAATCTAATAATGCCTTAACCAGCAAGCTCTCAAACAAAACTTCTATCATAGGGCAACTTTGTAAAACAAAATTTGGTGTTTTATCTTCCCATGAACACATCATGTTAGTGATTTCTCGTGTAAAAGATTGATTCAAGTTCCTCATTGGGTATTTGGTTTCTTGAGGTGAGGAACATTTCCTCAAGTACCCTTTTAGTTTGTTTTATGTGAATCTATAGATATATCTTTACTACATCCCGGTTTTGGGGAATTTCTTGGATTATTAGAAGAAGTTATTTTTACTTTATTTAAATTATCACGATTTATTTTGGGAGAGGGGTCATAAGGTATATTCCTTTGAGATGTTTTTCCCTTCCAATAATTGGTATTTCTATTATTTTTCCTTCTATTATAAAATATTGTATTGATTGAAGCTTCCTCCTTTTTTTTATCAGGTAATCTAATTGATAAATTGGTTTGATTCATATCAATACTATTTAAAAGTTCTACTATTTGTTCTATTTTTGTTATATTGGTACACAATAATGATTGTTCTATTTTAAGTGGTAAATTTCTTTTTATTATTCTAATCATTTCGCCTTCACTTAAATGATAAGTATTAAGTGTTCTTAATTTTGTTATTTGACGGCGAAAGAATTTGGTCAAGGTTTCTCCAGGTGTCTGTTTATACTTATCTTGGAATATTTGGTACAATAAAGCCTCTTGTTTATCTCTATTCCAAAAATTTTTAATTAATAACTCTTGATATTCCATATAAGTAGATGGAGTTTGTGATAAAGACTCCCACCACATCAATGCATCTCCTTGTAAGTGACTATATGCAACGATCACTTTTTCTCCTTCTGATAAACTACGGTTAACGGAAAAATAAAGATTAAGGCTTCTAATATGTTCTATCGGAGATTCATTATGAGATCCTTTGAATATTTTTAACCTAACAAATTGGTTAATTGTACTACTTGGTATTGAATGGTTGTATACCTTTTGTTTTTCTAAAACATTCAACTGAGAAGTTGATGTTTGATTTTCATGATTAATCCTATAAGTATTTAAGTTTAACCCTTCTAATTCAAAATTACTAGGATAATTTTCAACTTCAGGCATTATATGATACTGAAAATTTGATCTATCACCAGAGTCAATTACTTGTTGTGGATCTTTTTGAATGACCTCCAAATGATTTTCACCATGATTTTGTTCTTGATTATAACTATAAGTATTTACATTATTTTCAACCTGATGCATTTCTATAGTTGGTGTTCTTTTACATATCTGTGTTTCAATAACCAAAAATCTACTATCAGTTGATTCCTTTATTTTATTTACTCTATTCCAAGTTTCAGTAGTATCTTTCCTTAATTTTTCCAATACATTTTTGTCTATATTTGTATTAATTTCTATTGAATTCATTTTATTTTCTAAAGTTTTAAGTTGATGATCAATAGTCTCCAATACATTATTCTGAGATTCTACCTCATTATTATGTTTAGTAGATAGTTGATCTATTCTTGCTTGTGTTTGTTGTCTATCTACTTGGATTTCATTCCGTATTTTATTTTGTTCTTCTTTTACTTGATCCCTAAAAATTCCTTGATTTTTATACATTTCATCACATTTAACATTAAATTTATCTATTATGTCACCTTGGAACTCACTAAACCGTTGTTGACATTTTGAATTATTTTCATCAATTTCATTCTTTAAATCATTTAATGCTTGTTTAATTTCTATGTTATCTTTTTTAACATTATCCACATTTAAATTTAATTGTTGGATTTTTGTAGATAGTTTATTTTCAATTCCTGTTATTTCAACCTTCAAATCATTTTTTAAACTATCTAATTTTTTACTATTATTATCCAATTTTTGATTCAAATCACTTTTTAAACTATTAATATTATCATCCAATTTTTGATTCAAATCACTTTTTAAATCATCTAATTTATTCATAAACATTTGTAACATTTGCTGAATTGTTCCAACATTAGATGATTGACTAATCTCAATTGTAGATGATTGATTTAAACCTTCATCAACTATATTTTGTGTTTGAGATAACACTTGATCTAAACTCGGTGTTTGTTGAGGGTATTCAATTATGGTTGTAGAACCCCCAGGTGCTTGTACTAATGATGATTGTTCTATAATATTACTATCATCACTTAGTTCACTTTGCAAATCATCTTGCATTTGACTAGAGCATTTAATATCTTTGTTTGAAAACATTTTCCCACTTCGCAGCATAACAAATTTTAACTTAATTCAAATATTACTTAAGTGTATATATATTTTTATAACCAAAATATTATATCGTAAAGTTCTCTACCACCCCATGCTATTTATATATACTTATGATGTTCTAATAATATATGTGTATATTTTTAAACGTCTATGTCTATATAAAACTTTATCCCACTCAACTCTTGTTTAAAACATAATTTAATAATTAGTTATTTAAATATTGATCTCTCTAAATCATATTATATATATTACCATTTTTTTTTATTTATATTAATCTTGCAATTATAAATATCATATATAATGAATCGAAATTATAGATTCAATGCCTAAAACGTTGCACACCAGATAAAACGCAGTCTACAGGGTATGAGATTTAATTAATCGAAGCCCCTAACGTTTGGGTCGCCAGATATAATGGGACAGCCTATTTGATAGCCTTAGTTGAGGCACCAAATATAACGGAACGGCATTTAATCATCCCAGTTGATGTATTAATTGTAATATAATCAATTATATTTAATGTTTAGAAATCATTAACTTAATGCTTCACAGTTAGGTTCGCCAAATATAACAGAATGGATTATATTTAAAATCTAAGTTGGTCTTGTTAAATATAAAGAGATGATTAAATTCCTTAGAAAGAGGATACGCATTTCACTACAATCGGACTTTGGGTCTTCAAGTAGAATGCTAGAAATGAATCGATGAAATACTAAATCCATGATTATATATATCTTTATTATGCTAGCTCAATAATCTTTAAATAAGTTTAAATACAATTTAGACCAGGTCATCCATCTTTCATCCCTCTTTCAGTCACCATTATGCCACGATATTTAAACTCACGGAGAATTTGCAATTAGCTCTTTTCAGGAATAATTTCAAAACAAGTTATTTCATATGCCTTTATATAAGCATTAATTATAACTATTATTCATATGATATTTATAATACTAGCATATATATAATATAATTCAATAATGATTAGACAAAGAGATCACGTTAACAAATCAATATTTAATAAACAATAAAAAATATAATAGAATAGATAATAAAATATTAATAAATAAATACGGATGAATTTTATCATTTTAAAAGAATATTAATAAATGATATTTTTTTATTTAATACCCTATGATAAAACTCAATACTATAATAAACTTTCAAAAATTAAAGAAAATAGCTTAAATTAACAGATATATAAAAACAATATCTGGGTTCAAAAATTAATAATTTATGTAACTTATTAATTTATTTATCGTTCTTATTTATATGCTTCACAATTACCCATATATAAGTATTATTTGCCATTGTATAACTTATATATTATATGTATTTTTAATAAATAAAAATACATTAAACGTTTACAATATTACGTAGTAAACACAATATAATCCTGTTTAAGATATCTGTCAAATAATAACTATTTTTTATATCCCTCATCTAATTTGATGAATTATGTTAAGCTTTCAATTAATTATATTTAATAATAAATATAATTTTCCTTTTAAGATATATATGATGCGATGCCAAATTTGAAATAAAGATAATAATAATAATAATAAACATATTAAAATAATATAAGCATTATTATAATATATATAAATAAATAATAAAGGAAACTTATTTATAAGAGAGTTGAGAGTAGATATTGAAGTCTATAGTTCATCATCCCAATGAAGATCTCTTACGAAGCATATCACCAATCCATTGGTACAATGATGATTCCATTTATCCTTAAACGATAAACTGTTAATAACATCCAATGACCGGATTAATGTGAAATAAAATAAATATTCTTCGAATGTAGATGTTCTTAATCTTCATTTCTCTATTATCACTAGACGTTCTATATATTCAATATTTCAAAATATTTTAAAATAGCATGCAAGGTTGGTTTCGAAACCTTTACGATATAAAGCTGTTTTACTCAAAACACATTGTTTTATCCTATATATATATATATATATAATTATCTTAAATTTATATATATCCGAAGAATCACGGAAGTATTAAAACAACGTAGTTTCCAAAAAACTTAAACAGACGTTCTTTTCTTTTATATTGCTATTCCTTTAAGATTGAGTAGAAAATTAAATATATTTTCCTTGCAGACTTTTAATCCACAAATTATTTTAATTTGGAAAAGTTAATATTTAAATTCCAATCGTTAAATAGTAGTATTGATAAAAGAAAAATGCTATTTTTAAAGAGAAAAGATTTTCTTTTTCTTTCGTTTTTTTATATCAAGAGAACGAACGAATCTGCTCGTGTGTTATATACAAGTTCATGCTTAACTCAACTATCAATTGTTCCACTGACATTAAGATTTAATAATAAAATAAAAAAAATATATAAGTATTTATTCTTAACTTCAAATCTGGCATTTTACTCAAAAGCTTAAGGTATGTATTATTTAAAACTTAAATGTATATATAAATAGTACATATATGTTACATAATAAAATAGTCAAATAAAAATTTATATTTATAAATAATTTCACAAAAGATAAAACACGTTAGACCAATAATAATATCTGTAAGTTACTATTATAATATATATATATATTGTTTGTTTATTAAATATTTCTGCATATTCTCTTTATACACTAATTGCATGTTAAAATTATTTAAATAAAGTAAATACACACATACACTTTGATTTTATTTACATACTCTATGTAGCCTGACCTATAAAGGCCATGCTTTTTTAATTGGTTGCTTTAACAAAAAAGTTTTAAGATTTAATGTAAATTAAGCAAAACATTTTAATATTAGTAAATAAATGTACAAAGTCCATCATACTTGTATTATGGTTTATTAATGATGGAATTACTTCCTAGTTGGCCTGAAAGGCTGTTAATCCTGACCATTGGCAAAGCTGTCATGTTTTTAAATTGGTTTGTTTTAAAAAATGTTTTAAATACTTAATGCCAATTAAATAAACATTATAATATGATCTGGATCAACTGATGAGTGCTGGTTCAGCAAGAGATAATTATATTGGAGATTATTTATCTTTTTCACATGTGTATGGCCATGCATATAAGTTATATGATATAGAGTGAATAACTAAATGAAGCTTGAAAGTTTGTATTCAAATATGCTATATTACATAAATAAATGTGATAAAGGTACCCTCTCTTAAAAGACATCATTTTTGTATTACAAGTTATTAGTGGTACAATTATTTCCTAACTGACCTGAAAGGCCATTGTTTTTTTGTAATAGTTTTTTTAATTGCTTAATTTTAACAATTTTTTTTTTGCTTTGCAGAATTACATGCTTTGAATACAATTCTCATAATCAAGTTAAGCCTCTAAATTAAAATTTAATGTTTTACAGACAATGATTAATGGCAGAATTTTTAAAATATTCTTCATAATAAATTGACATATGACAGACTTGAGGAGAAACATTCACAAAAATTTGTGACAGCCTTGCAGACAAACATTCACAGAGAACATATCACAACTTATGGACAAACATTCATATGGATTTTATAAAAAAAGATTTTTTATTTTTAAAAATAGAAGTTATTAATCCTAACCATTATATTAACAAAAAAAATCATGGCAAAGGTTTGATTCCATGTGAAATTTATCACATAATATCACCACTAGACAAAATTATCATAATATTATATTCATTTCAAATATTGTAAATATTATAAAACAAATATTAGATTTTAAAGTAGAATTTGATAAATTTCTGATAAATCCCCATTTTTTTGTTTATATTAAAATAAAAAAGAATTCATTTATTTTCTAAAAAAATATTTATTTTCATATCAATGTATGACAAATCATATCCTTTATTCTTGTTAACAATTCAGTGTTTCAGCATTTGAAAAGTTAAAATATTTTTTAGACTATTTTTTATTTATAAAATTACATTTAAAAATGTCCAATTTATTGGATTTATAAAGTAAAAGTTATAAACACTTAAAATGAAAATTAAACGTTTTATATAAAAATGAAAGATTGTACATTTCCAAATACTTCCACCAAGTGTTAGAATAGAAAATGTCAAAACAACCTAATCCTAAAAATATCAAGATATTAAATTATAATCTAAAAGCTTGTATTCTATTTCAGACAAAATTATTTAAAATCTAAATAAAAAACTATGTCAAAAAATGAATAATTTAAAATAATTTTTGTAACTTTACTTTCAATAATTCTCACATAAATGGATAGATACAAAGAATTAATCTTGGAAAAATTGATAAAATGGCATTAACTTTTGTTAATACTTTTAAATTTGTTTGTGCCAACAGTTTTGAACTTACAACCTTTTAAATAAATCAATTTATTCAAAACATAATTAAATTTTCATATAAAACATGGGCACACATCTTTCTTTATACATACCTTTTTAAATTTAAATACCATTAAATATAAAAATTATGTACACATCTTCAATTTACATTTGAAGTTTGGATATTTTGTATATATCGAATGTGAGAAAATATTTTTGTAAGCGTATATATATTTATTTCAATGCAAACATGTATATATGTGTGCACATTTACATATATAATGATTTTAGCTAATTTTTTTTAAATTTTGATTTAATGTTTTATTTAGTTACTAATTTCATTTTAACTATTTAATGACTGACTAAAGCAATATATCAAAAAAAAAAAAACTTTTAAATTTAAAACTACTATTTTTTTAACAATATTTTTTTTTTCTACAATCACAAACATAGAAATAAACTATTATATAATTAAAACCACACAGATCAATTTCCATGGAATATAAATGCTTAATTGTAAAAAAAAAAAATCAAGAAAGTAATGGTACATTACTCTAAGTCTTGGATTTTATATAAGGCTCTATTTCTCTGTTTAGGGTCAGAACAAAGATGTATTTCAAGCTTAATCCAGATGCAATAGCAGAAATAAGACTTCGGATTTATAGTTACATCCACAAATGTAAAGATTAGCATCTCATTTTATAATCTCTTTCAAATAATGAATAAAAATCAAATCACTGTAAATAGAACAGTAAACACAATGCTAAAATATATGTAAATGAAAGAACGCTAATCAATTTTCATAGATTAAAAATATTAAAAAATACACACACACACACACATATATATATATATTATTCTACACGAATAAAGCATGATAAACAGAGCACAAAAAGATTAATTATAAACAACAATTAACCAAGCGCTTTCGGTACTGTATACAAGAATCATGGTGACATACTGGAACTGAATGGTTAATACTCCAGTGCATGCTCAGTGGAACACTAGTGTTATGCTGATTAATAATGTTTTTAGACTTCACAATAAACCAAGCCTCTTTCAACTTCCTTTTCCGATCATTTGACTCATTGCACACAGTAGTAATATTTTGAGGATAAAACTCATGACCACAATTACTTTCATGATTTGAAAAAACAGAATTAACCTGCAAATCACTTTTAGATTTTTTGTACTGATAAATATGCTGTTGCAAATGCATTGAAACATTGGCTTTCATTTCCCCGAAATAAATAGCATTACAATCAATTTTTTTGCAAGTAATGGAATAAACCACTTCATACTTATTCATTTCTTCTACATTATCCTTTGAATTGTTTATTAATCTATTCAAACACAAAGGGGAATGGAATCCTACATTATAATCTTCACTGACAATATTTTTTAATTTCTTACTTATAGGTGGCACATAAGCTAAAGAAAACCACTTTTTGACTGCTTTATTATTTATATCCACTTTATGTTTGAACTTTAAATTCTGATAAAACAAACACAATTGTCTGTGTAATATAGTCTTTTTATATCCCACCCCTATCAAATCATCCATATATTTATCAATATTATCTTTCCTATCTGCCTCAAATTTACAAAGATGCAAATTACGATATAAAAAACATTTAAATCCAGCCATTTTATAATTTAAAGGAACATTCGATGATGGATGTATAAAACCCCTTACATTCAATGGTTTAACAAACATTTTATACCCAAACATATTACAGCATTTATATACATTTACATCTAAATACTTTAAGATACCATCATTTTCAAACTCAATAGTCCATGACAAACCAGAACTCTCATTTAATTCATTGAACATATTCACTATCACATCTTTTGAACCATACACAAAAACATCATCCACATATCTTCTATATATTAAATCATAACTCCTTATAAATGGCTCCACAATATGTTTTTCAATTTCTGAAACATATAAACTACACACAATACCACTCACTGCTAACCCCATTGGCCAACCATTTTTCATTTGATAATGATCCTTTCCATATCTTGCAGTAATATCCCCATTAATCCATTCCAACACATCCATAATAAATCTGGCTTTACAAGAGTCTACATTACAATCCATCAAAAGTTTATTAATTACACTTATCGATTTATTACGGTCCACTGATCCATACAACTCGCATACATCCAATGAGGCCATATAACCATCATCAAACACCTTGGCAGACTCCAAAATCTGAACAAATTGAAATGTAGAATTAATTGTATATTGGCCAAAACCCACCAAATCTTGTAACCATTTTGCAACCACTTGCGATGCTTTCTGATAATAACAACCCCCAAAATCCATCATCAATCTTAAAGGAACATTCTCCTTATGAACTTTAACATTTGCAAACAAACGTGGAACAATTGCAGCTGATGGATAAATCCTCAAATATTCATCTCTCCTAAATATTTTACCAACATACAGTTGCAAAACATTGCAAACAGACTTGTCCTTATACACTTTTAATTTATAATTCTCAACTTTTTCAAAGTTCAATTTAACAATTTGCTGAGAAATTTTTCCTTTCTATATATGTCCATCCATCAACACAAATCTATTGCCTTTATCTTCTTTTGCACAAATAATATTTTTATGCTTCAGCAACACTCTGAAATTACTAATCGTTCTATACCACTTCTTATCCTCTGCAAGATTATCATAACGATCTTTTAACAATGGAGCAACCTGCTTAATCACCATCTCCTTCTTTTCTGAAAACTCATATGCTGTCTCAATATCTGCAATAATCTCCATATTTGGATCCCTCCAATCACCACCAACAAATCCAGGACCGTATTCCAACAAAGATTTAAATTCCATTGACAAATTTTCATTTGATAAATTCACAAAATTATCTTGTACTTCATTATAAATTATTACATTTTGTTTCTTTGCTAAAGAATTAAATTTATTCACAAATTTACACTGTAAAAACATTTACAAACCATTACGCCTATCAATAATATCATCCGGTATTGAATAAAAATTTAAAATCCTCCGCCTTCTTGCATAAAGTGGATATAAATAATAAAGCAGTCAAAAAGTGGTTTTCTTTAGCTTATGAGCCACCTATAAGTAAGAAATTAAAACATATTGTCAGTGAAGATTATAATGTAGGATTCCATTCCCCTTTGTGTTTGAATAGATTAATAAACAATTCAAAGGATAATGTAGAAGAAATGAATAAGTATGAAGTGGTTTATTCCATTACTTGCAAAAAAAATGATTGTAATGCTATTTATTTCGGGGAAATGAAAGCCAATGTTTCAACGCGTTTGCAACAGCATATTTATCAGTACAAAAAATCTAAAAGTGATTTGCAGGTTAATTCTGTTTTTTTCAAATCATGAAAGTAATTGTGGTCATGAGTTTTATCCTCAAAATATTACTACCGTGTGCAATGAGTCAAATGATCGGAAAAGGAAGTTGAAAGAGGCTTGGTTTATTGCGAAGTCTAAAAACGTTATTAATCAGCGTAACACTAGTGTTCCACTGAGCATGCACTGGAATATTAAACGTTCAGTTTATGTCACCATGATTCTGGTATACAGTACCAAAAATGCTTGGCTAATTGTTGTTTATAATTAATGTTTTTGTGCTCTGTTTATCACGCTTTATTCGTGTAGAATAATTTTCATTATCTGACAGAGTTTTTATATTATATATATATATATTTGCTTATTGATATATAACTTCAAACTATTATTTCTGCTTATATGGCTTGTATTTAAAATTTATCCTTTTAGTTATACCTGTCAGAGAATTCAAAACTTATTTCGAATTTATTTCTTTTAAAATGTAGATGTATACACTTACATTATTACATCCCACGGATGGTCATTTTTCATTTATATATATATGTTATAATATAAATACATATTTTACAATATAAGTTTTATATAATTCATTATCATCAAAGAATTTCATTTCTTCGACAAGGCTTGGATAAAAATAAAAAAGAAATAATATATTAAACAAATATAAATTCTTCAAAGACATAAGCAATTTTTATAGCTAGTAAATAAAAAAAGTCTTATTCTTAATAATTTGAAATAGAAAATAATTTCAATATTAAATTATAATAAATCCTGGTTAATTAGAAAAATTTTACAAAGCTCGCACTACGTTTTTTTTATTTTTTATCTTTTCTTTGCTTACATTTGCATGATTTCCTAACCTCTAAAATTTACAGTATAAGAAATGCATAAAATTACTGGATGCTATAATGAAATGTAGGCAATAAAGTGTGATTTGTTTTTGCTATTCAACTGTATTTATTTTACAATTAAAATATATAACATTATCTAAATTTGTCACATTAGTATAATAAGTATTAGTGTGTTTAATATATAAAGCATTTTGTTATAATCTACATCGGTTAAAAGAAAAGCAATGTATCAAGTTTTTTTTCCTATATCAAATGAATTAAAATAATAAGTATTAGTGAGTTTAAAATATAAAGCATTTTGTTATAATCTATATCGGTTAGAAAAAAACAATGAATCAGGTTTTTTTCCTATGTCAAATGCGTTGACTGGGAAGCGAACCCAGACCAGCTGCTTGGAAGGCAACTATGCTAACCACTAGGCCACCAGCACTTGACAATGTATCAGTTGTTTGTTGGTAAAAATTTATCAGATTACAAGTTATAAATATAAAGATTAAACATTTTATAGTCAGTTCTGTTTTCATTATAATCTGTGGTGGTCTATAAGAAAGTTATGCATTTTAACATGATGTTTTTTTCATGTTATTATCATCATCAACAGTATTCTGTCAAACAGACAGATCTAAAGAGTAGTCACATCATCATCAATTCATCCATTTTTCCATTCCATTCTCTTTCTTGCCCAGATTTTCAACTTCATGTAACCATTCCTATTTCTCCTTCCTTTCTTCTTACTTTCACTCACCGCTCCCTTCAAAACATCTTTCATTAAACTATAATTTCTTCTTAACATATGTCCAATTCAGTTTTTTTTTCTCTATGATTTCCTCAATCAATCTTCTTTTTTCATTTACTCTTTTCAAATCTTCATTTCTTATTTTATTCATCTGATTGATTTTTCCATTCTTTTCTGTCCATATCTCAAAGTCTTTCAATTCTAATTTAATTACTCATTTTCTATGTTTTACAACCATACACTAATACACCTTATACATAGCATTTAATTAATTTTTTTGTTAAATTTTCTTTTCAAAGATCCGCAAAATATCTTCTTTATCTTAATACATGCTTCCTTTGCCAAATGCTACTTTTTTAACTTCATCTTCACTTTTTCCACTATCACTCTACCAAGTACCCAAATATCTAAATCACTTTACCTGTTGAACTATGTTGTCATGGATTTCTATTTGCAGCCTTTTTGAATTTCTCCCTATCCATAAACACTTAGTCTTCTCAACATTAATCTTGATTTTATATTCCATCTTCCAATTTATTTAACATGTTCTGAAGACACTTTTCATCCTTAGCCATAAGCATCATATCCTCTGTGAATGTTATATATTTTATTACTTTATTTCCAAAATTTGCTTTTACCCAATCTAAATTATTATTTAGCATATATTCTAAATAAATATGAGAGAAACTAGGTGACATATTGCATTTTTGCCTAACTCCACTTTCTATATTCATTTCATCAGTCTCATTACTCTTCAATTCAATTCTTACCCATTGTCCAAAATAATTTTTTCTCTTTCCAAAATACTACTTTAGCTTTTAAAATGGACATAAGTATATTCCAGACTAATCTATCAAATGGCTTCATGTAGACATATCCATAATAAAACAAGGAAATTATAAGCCAGAGACGTTATTTATTGTCTTCTTTACCCAGCAATAGCTTACATAACAATTTTTGTGCATTAGCTAAATCTCATAAAATGAACATTTATCTACAATTTCCTTCTCACCATTATCACCTATAGTGATCTTCCATTAACTTGAAACAATATTTTTTATGACTTGGACCCAGTGGGGGTGTAGATTTATTTAATGACTGTCAACATTTGCCATTATACTTTCATCATTATACGAATTGTACATTTTACAGAAGTAAATATGTTACTGTCTCCTTCACCACCTCCTGATAGTGAATGTTGTCCCATTGTCAGTGACTGCTTATTTACAGTACTTTGCCTATTCACAGCTGATTTTTATATCTGAAGGTCATTCCCCTATGCACAACCTGAGGATACTCTTGGTAGCATGGAACCCATCCCTTCTATCCAATCCAATTTCATGTTATACATAAATTTAATATTTAAAAATTTCAGAATACTAAAAGTATCAACTAAAATTATAAATATTTTTTAAGGATGTGTTTCAACAAGACTTTACTGTAACATGAGTAAATATTTTAATCTATGCCCTATATGGTTTATTGCAATGATAAAGTGATGCACTATGAAAATCAAGGTCCATGGTCCATGACCCAGATCTTTCATTTTTGGTGTTTGAACTCTATAAATTCTTGGAGTAACAAACCATTTGCTTATTTTTTTAAATATTTTATTTAGATAAATAAATGTTAAATAAATATCTAATTTAATTTTATATTTTTTATCTAACTAACAAAAAGTTCACTATAATATAAAGCCTGGTTTTTAAATGGAATATATTGCTATCACCTACAAAAGACTGGGTCTTATGAAATATGTCATCCATCCAACTCAACAATTTATATAATTATTACTTTGAATATAAATGTAAATATATCACATCTATTATTAGCATTTGTATATCAAATAATACAATATAATTACACTTATGTAAAAAAACATTGTATGCATATATGTATTTACAAAATTATACTTTATGAAAATAATTTTAGCAGTATCAAATTTATTATGCTATTATTTAGTAAAGGGATGGAGAGTACTAAACTCAAGAGTTAGTGATTTGAGCAATGAATTCCAGTTGAGAAAAGATTTAAAAAATCATACTTTGATCAATCAAATGGAACTGTTGTATTCATTCAGAAACTTTCCAATTCAAATGTCACTTGCTGAAGTGAAGAATTATGTTTTTTACATTTATTATGTAACTCTCACAGAGGAAATTTCAACCTTTCACTGAGTTCTGTTTAATCTTCATCCTCATAATAGGAACATAAAGCCAATCCTTGGATTATTAAGTAACATATATCTCATCTATGTATTTTAAATCAAAACTGTTTTTTAAAAAATGTTTTTGCGTAGAAATTTACATGGATGTTTCAGCCGAAAACTTGAATTCCAAAATTTATCTCTTTATCACTATGCAAAATTATGCATATTTCAAAATTCCCACACTTTACTATGTTAAAATCAAAACTAAAATAATTCATTATAATTACCAGTATTATTATCACTGAAACTTTGTCAATTATTACAGCTTTTTGGTAGTCAATTGACTATAACTTTTATTATTTTTTCTCCATTGTATTACACTTGATCATTTTCATATTATTATTCACTTACTATAAATAAAATATTATTATTTTTGCTATTAAATCACTTATCTATTTTATCTAATTTTTCAAAACATTCATTATGTTATAAATTATCTGTCATTCCTTATTTCAACTGACACTTTATTCCTGTTATTATGTTTTTATTCTATTAGATATTAAAACAAATATACTTAATAATTTTTCTACTTTATGCATTTTCTGTATAGTGACATATGTTTAGGGTTACTTTTTACATTTTAGCTTTCTATCTTTGCAATATATATATATATATATATATATGTTTTATCCTTTACGTTTTTATTATTATATCTTAATATTAAATAAAATATTTTCAGATCTTTTATTCTTCGTTAATTTATTGCATATGTTAGACTATTTTAAATATTTATTGATTTATTATTTTTTAAAATTAATAGATATCATTGAAACTGTGAATATAATCATAAGAGGTTTATTTATTGCTCCATCACAAAAACTTTAAAACAAATAAAATCAGCATTTCTGTTCCTGGTTTTTTTTTTCAGTAGACTATACTTTTAGAAGTATCATAAATATTTTTTCTACTAATCTCTTATAAAAATTCTTATGTCTACTGATCTTGAATTTTAAGTATCTCATTAAAATAATTAGATCTTCAATCTCAAACTTCTCAGTTCAGATTCAATTATTCATATTTTAAATATAATTATATCATTTAAAAGTGGTGCTTTTTGGCTTGTACTCAAAAATCTATTAACAAATTATAGTTATTATCTAATGTTTAAACTTATAATCTCTAGTTACAATGATTTAACAACTAATTATTTAAATTAGAATTTTTAGCATATATTTTAATCATAATCTAATATTTTAGAATTATTTATAAATGTAAAAATTTGATTTAATACATAGATCTAATCAGCATTTAAGACATAATCGTATTTGTTTTTTTTTATTTTATAAAAAAAGTTTATCTGCTATAAAATTATATATATAATAGTAAACTATATGCAATTTCTTCATAGAACATGATCAATAAACAAAATACAGTACATATAAATACAAAAAGGACAAATTGCACAAAATAATATAATTTTTACAAGGAATACATATATTCACACGTGTAATCATGACTTATATTAATCAGTAATACTTTGTCCTATTGGTAAATCCATAGAGCAGTCACAAAGATAATTTATATATTTCTTGAGTCTGCTCTATTAATTGCCCAAACCTTCAAGTACATATGTTTTTCCCATCTCTAATATCATTCATCAAGGTAAATCTTCATGCTTTCTTATTGCTTCCATATATATATATATATATATATATATATATATATATGTATATATATGGTTTAAAATATATATATATATATATATATATATATATATATTGTAACCATATATTTTAGTATAAAATATAATAATTGATGTAACTGGTATAAAAATTTCTCTGTCTTCTTTTGGTGATTTGATTGACTTGATTTGCACTTTGAACAGATTACTCTCTCATATTCAAAATAATTTATTAGAGAGAATGGGTAATATTTTGCCTTACTTGTTGTCTATATTATTTTAATAAATTTAAATTGCTTCTTTCCATATACTGATTCATATCAAAATGTTTAACTTTTTAAAAATTTTGATATGAATTAAATTTGGTAAAATATTATTAAAAATAATAATAATTTTTATTTGTTTAAAATGGTCTTAAAAATTATTTCCATTGAATTAAAAAAAACCATTTGTTCAACTAAATTTAATTATTAAAAATAAATACAGTAATTACGTATGCGTTTCAATGTAAAAAAGAAAGGAGCGCGAATTAAAAAAAAAAATCATCTGATAGTGTTGCTTTTGGGGAAGAAAGAAAAGAAAATGGTAAAAGGCAAATGGTGTAAATATGATAAGCTTATTTTAAAATAGTTAACAAGTAAACGGATTACCACAAAGTTTTCTATAAGCGTAAAAATAACATAGTGGTATTTAATAATAAGATGAATTGCTAAATTTAAAAGTATGTTCAAGTCGGCTAGCCAGGTGGATCAAATCGCCAGTAATAATTTTCCAATATTACATTTGAAATATGTCGGAGCTTTCCAGTTTAAAAGCAGAATCAATTGCAAGATTTTGGTATGTTTTAAAATATTTATTATTCTACAATTTGGAAAAATTAAATAAGTATTTTAATTACAGAAGTTTTATAAATATGAAAATTTGCTTTTTAAAAAAGAAGAAGTTTAAATTAAAGTAAAATATTAAAGTTATTAACATAGTTTAATTTCCGTTTATAATTTTAATAAAAAATATAGTATTGATTGATATTTAACTTTGCAATGCCAGTAATATATTTGCTAGTTAATTTGTTTACCATTTGGATAATAAAAACAGTCTGCAAATAATTAATCAAAGCTATTTTCTAATTTTATCGTGAGTTTGGAATGATTAAATTAATTGCTATAATTAGTATTCCTAGATTTAAGCGTGGATAAATAAATATTAGCATGGATGTGATAAACTTGGAACAGTTTTAATAGAGAAATGTAGAAATTAATAACTTATGAAAAAACATTTTCATTTAAACTCTGCGTGTCATGTTTTGGAATTGTTTCATGTTTATGGAGCCACGTAAAATCGTTAATCTAATAGTGCTTATAATAACTAATACAAATGGATAAAATTACATGTATGGAATTCAACTATAATTGTAGCTATTACTTCGTATATTTATTGTTTGACACATCGTACATGGATTTCACGGATCATATTTGTAGTTATAAAATGCTATACAATTTAATTTGTGATACACACACCTGCTAGAATTCATGTATTGAACTATAATATGCTATAGATTTAATTTATATCATACACACACCTGTTAGATTTTATGTATTTGATGAATAATGCATTACTTTAATTTTATCGTTAGATGAACTTGCATGTGAAGTTCATAAGTTATATTTTATTAAGTTTAAATTAATAGGGGTTGAATAGAATACTTATTCAAGAGAATAGCGCTTGCAAAAAAGCTTGAAAAGTATTAAATGAATTTATGAGATGTATCAATCTTTATGAGGTATTTTGTGAGTCTTTCCAGATTTCTATTCCTATACTAATATTACTTATATTATATTACATATGTTTTATTTTAAGCAAGATAAGTTAGTACATTAGTTATCCTGATTAGCGTAACATTTTATTATGCAAGAACCCACATTTGCTAAAATGTTAGTGTTTTCTGAATGGTCAGAATAACTGAGGAGGATGATTTTGCACTTTAATGTGAAGTAAATAGTAATGTTGTTTTATAATGTTAAAAGGCGTTAATCTGTGCCGGTGGTTAATCCGCAGATTACTTAATTGCCATTTTTGTATTTTACACTCATTCCTGTGCTGGTGGTTAATCCGCAGAATTGTGTAATTATACTTATTACTTTATGATGGTGTATAAATCCACAAAGCGTTTAGTGTTATTTAATTCCTATGTGTAGATGAATGCATCCACAGGAATATGGTTTTACTTCATAGATATAAGTTGGGCAAAGTATTTTAGTTATTCTGCTAAATCATCTTCTTCCATTTGTAAGTATAATTTATAAGTTAGATTATTAAATTGTAGCAGGACATTCTATTCAAGTTACCTCATAATAATTAACTGTTGGTTGATTATTATTTACCTGAATATAAGTTTAAATTTTCACTTTATTTAATGATTGCATCATAGCTACATCCTACAGATATAATATTATTTATTATATTATTATAAGTTTACGGTATAGATTTATTGAATCTGGAAATGACATTAGATGTTTTATGAGTTGATGTTGAATTTAGTATAATTTCCTCAATACATTCATTATATCAAATTGAAATATAAGGTATGATTAGGTTTTTAAAAACCGTACCTATGATATGTTATTGAAGAAAGTCGATGGAATTATAATTTATTTATTTTATTTGTTTATTTATGTCTTTAATTATAACATTAGAATTAATTACTTATTATTCATAAATTTGTAAATAAACGTTGATTTATAATTAAACTTACTGTGCCGTTGCTATTTGTCATTCGTAAAATCAGAAATCATAAACCTTGGATAGAGCATACATTGAAGTACATACTATCATCAATATGATATAAGAGTTTAGTGATATTTTGAGAAAACATTTGGATGCTTTTCATCTTTGGTAGTTTATGATGTGTAAGGTACAATAAAATCCCATTTACCTTTTCCATCATTTTAGCTTTGCGTAGTTGATTCTAGTATACAATATAAATTGATTATTAAACCTGTAAACAGATTTACCAGGTAATGATATGATTGAATATATTTACTTAACATTTTTAAATTGTCATTTGTCAGTATAATAAGAGTCTCAGTGATATAGTAAACTATAAAAAAAGAACCCAAGTATTTATGTTTATTTATTGCAAAGCTTTACCTGGACTAGCATTTGTATTAAAAAATTATATAGATGGTTTAAAATTTCATAATCTTATGTAGTTCCACAAATTATGCCATCTTGTACATGGTCGGCCATCGGGTCTCATACAATGAAAATCGCAAATTAAGGTTTGAAAGATAATAACATTACATACTTATAATTTGTTTAATGTATTTTATCATACTACTATGATAAGTCTTCACGGTACACCCTGGCTGCGATCAAATTAAATCATAAAAAGTTTATGTTATATCATTGGTTTGGTCTGTGGTAAGTTGCTCCAGATGTTGGTTGTGGTCTTTGGTGCATAATATAGATAGCATGATATGCTTTTGGTTACAGCTCTTAATAGCTGACAATGTGCAGCGGGAATTGATCGGTGATCGAGGTTACAATTCTTAGCGCACTTATGTTTTGGTGATATTATGTAGTTGGGACAACAATTGAACGGTTACAATATATATATATATATATATATATATATATATATATATTATATATATATATATAGTGCCTTTTTGAATTTAGTCTGTGGTAAATTTATAGACATGTGCATAAAAAGAAGTACAGAAAAAAATCATCACATTTTTATATAGGAAGGAAAGCTGTAGGGAACCCAAGTTTAAACCCTACAATATCAAGTCCCACAAAAGCCTAAGACAGAAAGAGAGTGAAGGAAGTGTTTATGCTCATTGTTTGTGTGTATTAACAAACACCAAAAAAATAGTACATACCTTGAATTATTTAAGTTATTATTTTTTAAAAAAAAGTTAGGATTAGAACACATATAGACAGTTGTCTATGGACACAAACTTTTTAGTTAATTATTTTCATATTTTTGAGTATTAAATTTCTTCAAAATTAATCTATATTTGCTAAATTTTGCCATTTCTATTTTTATTCTTCCTATAACTGTAATTTAAGTTTAATAGTTTTAATAATTTAATTTTGAATATTAAACTATAGTTAGTAAAACATTCAGATTGTTTTGATAGATAAGTTTTCTGAATGACAGTGGGTGTGCTTATATATTACATAAATGGATTTACAATTACACATATAGTAAAAGAAAAATTCTGTTAAAATCTTTTTTTTTGAAGGAGAAAAATGTGTAAATAATTATATTGTACAGCTAAAACTATTTAAAGTTAGAGATAATTGGAGAAAAAATAATTAAATTTTATAGAGATTTGTCATAAAGGTGTAAAAACATTAATGTAATAGATTTTCCAGACCATCTAAGTGTCAAAAAAATTATTAGTCTAGATTTTTTTTATAACAGTAAATTTGAAGCCGATAATCAGTTCTAATCAAATGATTTGGCTAATAAAAATCAGATTTTCTATCTGTGTGGTCTTTAACTGATTCGGTGATATAAAAGGGGTGAGAAATTACTTAAAAGGATTATTACAGATTAAATATTGATACTGGGGAGAACACAAGTTAAATTCTGAAAAAATATAACAATTTGAATTACTGTCATTTTGATATAATTTTTTTCATAGTTTTTTTACAAGCCTAATGGCAGGCTAAAATATATATGTTTCATCTGTGTGGCCCAGCAGCCATCAACCAATGCACATCTGAAAATGTTTGGATCAAAAGTATTCCACATCTTATGACAGATTGAAAAAGAAAAAAAATGGAAGTGACTGACTGCTCATCTATGTTTTAAGAAATGATTCACCTGCATTTGAAAGCTAAATAAAAATAATTAATCTACTGAAAAGTACTAAACCATGCTAGTTCATTTATGCTGGGGAATGAGTTTAAACCCCAGCAAAATTTATAAATATAAAAACAACATATATCCTTAAACTATTAAAGCCATTATGCTGAACATGAAAAGAAGAAACAGTTCCAGTGCCAAATGGTTCCTAATAAAGCAAGGAACCTCACCATCATCACCATAAAAATTACAAGCCTCAAGTCATGAAAAGAAAAAAGACTGTTCCAGTGAATTGCAGAAATTGGTGTATATGTTTACTGAAAAAGGTATAAACATTTAACAAGCTGAATTTGAACTCTTGGAAGCCTCAAAAATAAAGACTGGTAATATGAATTTTAATTATATATTTTCTTTTTTATGATATCAGGGACTATTAGCAAAATTTTTAATGACAAAATTTTTATCTTTTCCTATCTCTGAATTTAACAAAAAACAAAATCAAGTAAAACCAAGAATTTCAGTAATAATAGCTATAAGCTTTATTAATGAGTTTATGTATTCTAAAATTATTATACCCATTTATTGATAAATTTTATTTTGTTAATATATGAAAAGGTTTTTCTTTATTATTTTTTTAAATATTTTACAGATAATGGACAACACACACATACACAGTAATATAATAATACTTGCCACATGTATAATTGTCATATAAATGTTGAAAGTTATATAAATGGAGCATTGGAGAGGTTAAATTGTGGTTTTTGAAGTAATGATTAGTGACCTCAATAGCTTAGAAGGAGAGATAAGGAATTAATAACTTGTTTCTGTAAATCTTTTACTTCTCAATCTAACTAACCTTTTTAAATTAATCATTTTACTTTATATGTTAAGTTTAGATTTATAAGGTTATAAAAGTATGTGTGTAAAAATAGTGTTCATTTTTTAATGAAATATTTTTCTTGGGGATATGAAATTTTAGTTATTTATTGTACAAATTGATGTACATTATACTATGATAAACATTGGATACTATCATTAATGGGAAAAAGGGAAAGAATTTAATATGAATATTATGATTTCAATATAAATAACTCATAATTTTTAGTCATACAAATTTTCATTTTATATCATTAAAGAGTATGTATATTTTAGTAGTCCAGTAATAAATGTTGATTTTTTATATTAAAAGAGGCATATATTTTTTTAAAGTATTGTTGGTTTATTAATTATGATCATTCATCATCACTGTTGAATATTAATGGTTAAGTTCTGATTTAGATATACTAAAGTTAGGCAAATAATTATGAATTTATAAAAGTTAAATTTATGTTAGGCATTAGTTCCAAAGCTGTGGATGGAAGTACCATCATCATCATCATGTTTTAAACTAATGATCTAGATAAATGTGTTTAATGGCCATAGGTAAATAATGATTTTCACTGTAATCGACTATCATTTGTGAGTCATATAAGCATTCCATTATCTACATCATTCAAGGATGAGTAATTGCCACTATAAATTGATAGTGTTTGATAGGAGCTAGCAAAATTGATGAAAATGCACTTATAATGTTAAAATCTAAGTGATAATTTTTGTCTGATGAATTTTATATGCACAACTTAAGCATAAGTATGTTTTTGTTTTCCTTCATGTGAATTCAATGTGATATGGGTCTAAAATTCAAAAATCTACATTTTGTTATAAAAAGATACAAAATGGGTTCAAACCTGGTATCTACATCACAAAATTATCAAAAAACATTATTCTAAAACAATAAATAAGATTCATGTACTACTTTAGCAATCTAAAACTACTAAACAAGAAAAGGTTATTTCACTTTCAAAATTTAGTAATAGAAATACAAATGATTTTTATTAATGTATTAACTCAATTCCTTAAAACATTTAAAAATAATAGCGTTCTTTTACTAAAGAATCATATAAATTATATCTATATTATTAAATCATATTACATGAGCAATATAAAAGAAAAGTATGCATATCTTTTTAAAAAAAAATAGCTCATATTTCTAGAAAAATAAAAATAAGTTCTATGTGTATTTAATGCATGCACACATACCCATACATTCATATATATAAAGTAATACTATAAAAATATTCCAAGCAATCTAAAAAAAATACATCATGTAAAAATTAATATAATTTACAAATTTTGCTTACAGTGACAAATTGTTAGTTGGTACATTTTTTGGTCCACATTTCATAAAAACATATTAAATAATAATAGCATTTACTGAGCAAGATTACCATACTCAGAAAAATATTTTTAAAAACTTTACAAATATTAAATATTTCTTATGATAATTATTATAGTAAGTTAATAAATATTTTATATGTAATTTTCCTGCCTAAAATAATAAAAAACTTAATACTATTTATGGTAAATAAAAATAATTACAACTATATTAAAGCAGTCGGATCTGAGTTCGATCCTAGCTTAAATGATAGCTAACCATAAGCCCACTTTAAACCCTAGTACTAACCTTAAATTTCTGATGCAATGAGGCTTTATTTGATCAATCCATGCTAGTTTTTTTAAAGAAAAACTATTATATAAATGTGTGTTAAATTAACTAGTTTAAGGTTTAAATTAATCAATACTCTTAATATATTCATGATAAAATTATTCATGAATTTATATATATTATAACTGCATGGATTGTGTGTATATATTATAAATATTTAAATGTATATTGCATCTGGAATGTTTTATTTTACTTTTAAATAATTTGTTAAATTTTTAGTGATTAAAAGCTACATTTTTTCAATAAGCTTTCAGATTGTCCCTCTCCAAAAACTATGGGTAAAGTTTTATTAATTAGAAAAAAAAAAAATTAAATGTAAGGACAGTTCTTAATTAAAATCGCTTTTTAGATTTATAAATCCATTTTCTAATTAGAAAATAAATTCAGAGTTAAAGAGTTTGAAAGCCTTATTGAAGGAATGTATCTAAAATCAATTAGTAAATTTTGTAACATTGATAATGTAATATTTTAAACAGCATTAAACTGTTGCACATGCGCTTTGGATTTTAACTATAAAATGAATGAATACAAACACTTCAAACATATGATAAAGTCTTTGGAAAACTTTATCAGGTGTTTGAAGTGTTTGTATTCATTCATTTTATAGTTAAAATCCAAAGCATGTGTGCAACAGTTTAATGCTGTTTAAAATATTACAGTTTGTAAAAAAAAACAACAAAAAAAAACATCATGCTATATAAAATAATTGACTTATTAACACTGATAATGAAAAAGGCTCTAGCCTGAATGCATCTAGAAGGACAACATAAATGGCCCAGAAAAGTTAGGGAAAGGAAGAAGCCATCTTTGTTTAGAGAAGTACTATTGAACTCTGTGCATTTTAAAATTATGAGTTTAAATAGTGTTTCTATTATGGTGAGAAGCTAAAACTTCAGGAATCTGACTACTGTTCCTGAAGTCCCCTGAAAATCTTCAATGAAGCTGCTAATCCTTTTCCGTACCAATCATGCTGCCAAAATCATGGTCAAATCAATCAAAATGCTATTCAAGTAATTTACCAAATCTGTGCCTACGTTTTACCAACCTGGACATGTAAACTAAGGAACCAACCCCAGAAGAATGGTAATATATTTCCAAAATGAATTGTAACTTTCTGGCCAGTTTCAAACTTTACTTTACACTTCCTTTAAAAGCTCTTCTCATTTATTAATGTAACAATCTGTACAAAACTTTTTTTTATCTATGCTATTTTAAATTATATAGTAATTCTCTCAATCTCTAGTCCTTAGATTTAATTTTCCTTTCTTACGATGGCAGTTCATTTACTGTATTATATATATTTATTGAGTGATTTATTAATGACATTTATTTTTAATTATATGCCAATAATCCTTCAATCGATGAGCTCTTTTGTTCCATCTGCCTTATGCAAATAATATAATATTAAGTCTGATAGTAATTCTTGCCCATTAGAACTAGATTTATACAGTTCTATCAATCATCGAGTTGAAAAAAAATTGTTAAATGTTTGTTATTTTTATAATTGACTAATAATAAATTATTAGCTCTCTTTCTAACCTATGTCCCCAGCTCCTTTATCTAATTTATAAATGTTTATATATCTATATTTATGATCTTAAAATATTTTTGTAAAAGGGTCGATAAAGGAATCACCTAAATATTTTCTAATTCAAATTTCTGATACTTTCTATTAAGATTCAGGGAGGGCACAATGTTTGGAGCTTAATTAATGTAATTTTATAAATGAAAATTTAAAATAGTTTTAGTTAAAAGCTCGTTTGACTTTAATTAATTTGATCAAGTTATCACGTAGAGCATTCTATAATAAATTGGGTTTTATTATTCAAATGGTGACTATCAAGTCATCATCCTTGAACGTTACTGACATAAGGCAACCTTCCACTCCATAGGCTTGTTGGTAGTAATATTACTGTTATTTTAAATTATAGAGGAAGAAAGCACTTCCTTCCCCACTTATATTATATTCGGAACACCAAATGTTCATAGTCATGATTCAGCCTGGTTTTCCCCATGTTCTACATCTACTTAAAGGGCAGTAAGACTTGTCAAATACAAGCCACCATACTACTTAAATCACTGACCAGCTATTATCTTTCATGTTCATTTTATAGCTCATAATTTGTCAACACCATTACCACTCTGTTTCCGTAAAGCCCATTCTTATGCTCGTAATTCGTGACGAAGTGATTTCATTAAAGTTGAACAAATTCTCAGTTATCTCAAATTAAATAAGTTTTCTAATAAAGGTTAAAGTTATGCCCTAAATATGTATCTTGCTCTTCATGAATGGATTTGCAAATGGGAAAATAAATCTCACATTCTTCCGTATAAAATTAGAATAATAATTTCCATCACTTATCTGCCTTTATTTTCTTGTTGGGGGCATAGACATACAGACTTCCATAATCTTGTGTAATACTTGTTGGCATATAATAGGAACTGCTATTCTTATTGTAAATATAAACTCTGTTTAAGGACTAGAAACAATATATATAGTCATCATTGAAAAGTTGAACAAAACTATTACTATTATTATTATTAAACAATTTATAAACACACTTGGTTTCCTAAGTCTTTTATTCAATAATTATTTTAATGTTAATGTGCTGTCTGTGTTGGCAACCTGAACATATACATATAATTCGACTTAAAATTATCTTTAGTTAGTTTATTATCTGATATTAGTGTTAGTTCAGGGGTCTCTAATCATCACCAACCATTGAGCTAGTTCCTTGGTGCATAACACTATGCTGTCAATTTAGATCATCCATTGATCTGATCTGGTGAGTTGGGTTTGAATTCAGTTTGGTTTGGCGGAGTTTGGATCTGACTTGCAGTTTAGGTGGTGGAGGTTTTTCGATTGGTACAATATTTACACAGCTCCTCTAATTTTTTTAAAATGTTTTTTTCCTTTAATGTTTCTTCATTAAAAGTTTTTATAGAGGCTTGCTCCTGACATTTGTTGCTAGGACAACATAACTGTTCAAAGCTTTAATACAAACACAACACTTTTTCCCTCCTCGAGCATGCAGCATAGTTATCTCATAAATGATAAAAAAATGAAATGACATCGACTTTTAAATATAAAATGATTGAGAATAATAATCATTAATTTTTTGATGACAGTTCATAAAAATTATACTCCATTGTCTATAGCTTTCAGGATAATGATTATTAAATGTTATATCATTTTGAAAAATTATAAAATAATTTTCTGGAATTCTCCCATTCCATAGGATCCTACATGGGCTTTTGATGCATCAGTCATGGCAATATGGGTTAAGGCACAGAAAATACATACATATTCCATTAAAATTAGCATTTAATAATTTAAATAAAGTAATTATAAAGTTATTTTGTCAGAATAATTTTAATTATCTAGGTATTTCTTTTCCAAAGAATAATTTTCAAAAATCAGTTTTTAAAATATTAAATATATGCAGTCCTTTTTCTAATAATGATGACTTGTCATATAAAATATTTGCAGTATTATCAGTTTTATATATTTTTACCATTCCAAAGATTCATAATAAACTTTTTAAAAATACTTCTTTTACAATATTTACTGCAATTCTTTTAAAATATATTCCTCTTAAAAATTTTAAAAGTCAAAGTTTTTACCATATAACTTTGTTTTACCAATATGACTATCTTTACTTACAATATAATGCATTTAGAGTAAATTTTTGATGAACCTTTCTGTCCAATCTCCTTGACAATGTCCAAAATATTAAAATAAACCATGATATATTTTTCTCCATTAATATTTCTAGAATTTCATTTTTATTTAGCATTATTACCTCCATCCTTAATTTCCTTAAATATATATTTATTTCTGGTATCAATTCCATTGGCCACTGCAAAGTTGGTTCAAGTTTTAACAAAAACACTTGATAGGGAATTTTGTTGCTTTAACAATGCATGATTTTAACTTAAGAAACTTATAATTTTTCACTACTTTCTTTTTAAAAATAATTCCAAGTAATAAACTAGATGATACTTTGATATTAAAATATAATTATTAAGAGGGTTATCTATTTCTTAAACATCTATTTAAGTTATAAAAGCACACAATTGAATTGACTTATTAAAGCAAACAATTAAGTTATTAAAGCACACAGAAACATGTGAACATCTACTTTTATACCAAATAAATTGATGATTTGATTCACTATTTAGATCTTTATCTGGTGATCTAATTTAAATATTAGTACTATCTTACACAATTAAATTTCAAAATAAAAATCATGACTCACCAACAAAATATTAAATATTACATTATTTAATTCAAAACTAATTTTATACTTTTATTTAACAAAGTAAACATTTTAAAATGACATTTTAAAAATAATATTTTATTAATTTTTCCAACATTTATTTTCACTGTATCTATTTTTAAAAATCTAACTTTATTAATTAATTACACATTTGTTTTAAAACTACTAATTAAATATTCTGAAATTACTTTTATCCTGTGATAAATAATTGTTTTGATTTTTTAGTACAATTCTAAAGCAATTTTAAAACTTTATATAAAAATATTGTAAGCACACAAGTATGAATACTTGTGTCACATGACTTTTAATCCAGACAGTATGACAATTTTTGCTGTCTGCTAACAGAAATAATATTTAATTACAAAAAATATTATATTCAAGAATAATAATATAATAGAATTTAGAATGATAATTTTGATACTATTAAATACACATTTATCCATCACAAAATATTATATTTTAAATAAATAATTTTTAATACAAATATTAAATATAATTTTTATTTTAAATACTCTAATTTATTTAATTCTAAGTTATTATTTTAAATTTATCTTTTAAGTTCATGTTTACTAGGGTTTTTTAACATATTATTTTACTATGGCCAGCTTTTCCAACCATACAAAATTACACTATTTAGCGTTATTTGCTTATTTTAACATATTAGGGTAGTTTTTATATATTTATAACTCTTTTTTAACACTAACAAGCATTTTAAAACATTGCCAACATTACACAGTATTTATGCCAATTAAAATATATCCTTAATTTAAAATTTTTTAAAAATTGACTCAGTGAATTCATCTGGACCTAATCAAAAGGTACAATATATATATATATATATATGAGGGCTTGTGTAATCATGTGAAATATTGGTATATTCATTATCAAAATTCATTTTATTTATTTATTTATTGATTCCAATCTATTATGACAGTATATGTTTAAATAAATAAATAGATAGTAAAATAAGTGGATGTTACCATATTTAAATTCAAATTTAGAAAGTATCTTTCAAATCTTACTGCACTGCTAATTTTTTCATTAACCTAAAATTGTATATAGAGTAATTCAAATATGTTAGTAAAAACATAGTTATGATATAATAAACATGGTTGCCTTCACAGAAAAAAGTAAATCTCTACTACATATAAACTGTAGATTAAAATGAAAATCTGATACATTTAATCTTTGTAAGATATTTTTATTAACAACAAAACTTTTTTATTCACAATAAGACCACTTTATCGATTACATTATTTTTCTAAAAAGAGTATTCATATTCCATTATGGTTATTGAAGGAACTTAATTATTGTTTAGCAAGTTAAATTGGATTAAAATGTTCTGAGATAACATGTTTTAGCATATGTTTTCTTGATGTCATTGATTTTGTTTCTTCATTTGTATTAAGTTAGTTTGCTGAGAATAATAAAAATTATATTTATAAATAAAATATTAACAGTTATATTGTTATATTTTGTTGTGAATTAATTAATATTTTCTATTTCTATGTCTCAACAGTGGTTGGTATTAAAGTAAACATTATTATTTAAGTGATTTTTTACATTGTTAGCCATCTTTCCCTCAATGTATTAGCCAAAAACTTTATTTCTAAGAGCAACTGAATGAATAGTAGATTTTGAGTAATGTCTTTTTCTTCTCTTTTACTCCATATTTTTCAAAGTCAATTTTTTTTCATTTATTATGTTTTGCTGATTACAATTTTCTAAATGTACATTAGTGAGTGACAAAAACTAAAATGATAGTATTATTATTATGTTTATAATGATAGTTAATTATAAAATACTATTAACTTGTTTTTATGAGATTTATGATAAATAATATTTGTATAGTATATAAATTTAGCTTAGAGAAAACAATACATACTAGGTGTTATTTATACCCACCCCCAATGCCGGCAATCCGTATGTTTGATGTGTGAGATAATAGTAATTTACAATTGAAGTATACCTTTACCCCCACTCCTAGCAATGGCAATTGGTTCTTCCAAACTCATCGTTAAGCAAGAATATCATATACAGGATACTTATTTATAATGGGGGTCTATGGGAAAAAAATTGGTCAGTTCCTAAAACGTAAAAATTACACTAACTTAGGAATAAAGTACATATTAAAAAAAGTATTCATTAACACTTATTTTAAACACAATCTGTTTTTCTTTTTAATTCAATATTGGCATTTTAAAATGTTGTTTTTTCTTTTGATTTGAAACCACCTTAGGTATAAACAACATTTTTAACAAAGTTACAAAATCAATAACTATTTTTATATAATACTGTGCTGTATTTATATACTGGACTATTTCATTATCTAATATAACTGTAGAATGTCTTTAAAAAAATTAAACTTTATTTAAATAATCTAAGTACTGTACATAATATTTAAATAAAGTTTAATTTTTCTAAAGACATTCAACACTTATATGTACAGTATATAGATTCATTAATTATATATTATATATATATATATATATATATATATATATATATATATATATATATATATATATATATATATATATATATATATATATATATATATTAAGACATTATATTTAAATAAAGTTTAATTTTTCTAAAGACATTCAACACTTATATGTACAGTATATAGTATTATAGATTCATTAATTATATTATATTTTAAGTTTATACGTTCTAAATTAAAAAAAAAAAATTCCCAATCGTTATAGTAAATAATCGCTTGTAAATCAAAGTAGTTGGTACAAATTGATGAAGATCGCTATTGTGAAATATCACTAAGTAGCCAATCGCTAAGTGAGGTTTAAGTGTATTTGTATAAGAGTTTTTTTTCTATGACAAAAAGATTCAGATATAAGCTAATTTATATATGGGTATAAGAAAACAATAGAATTTACTTTATTTTCTTAATAGATACGCTTAATTATATATTATAAAAGAAATACAAATCTTTGTCAGTAATAAAAATGCTGTTAGAATTAAATATTTTATCATCTTAATAAACAAACAAAAACAACAGAAAAACAATAGAAAAAATATCAATAGCATATATCAAGATTTTTAATTCAAACGTTTTCTATTAAAAAGTGTGACAGTAAAGCCATTCAATAGTTAATCCATTTCTAAAATTTAAATAAACTATAAATTTTGCTTGGTCAATGTTTATATAAGATACGAAGTTGATTCATTAAAGATTAGGCTCTGTTTCTGGTACACACAGTTTTCCTGTTTCTCTTTTTTTCATAGTCACCTTAATCATTTAAGTTAATGTAGCCCCACTTGTTATAAGCCTTTCATGCTATTAGTCATATCCTTATACTACCAAGAACAATGAAATTATATGTTTATGCAATTGCACTAGCCCTTTCTACTAAACAAGTAAATCCTTAATTGTAATTTGTGCTTAAGATGGTATAGCCACTAAAGAGTTATACTGAAACTAGATTTGAAGATAAAAATGTCAGCTCAGCAAAAACTTTATGTTTAGGCAACTCTAAATAGATATCTCTCTAAAAAAACCTAAAAAAAGTGATCTTTAAAAACTCAACCCACATAATCTGAATAAGTATATTTAATTGTTTATTCTTAAAATGATAAAGCTTAAAACAAAAATCAGTGTAATTAATGGCAGTAAAGCACATGATATTGGTAATAATAAAGCTTAAATATTTTAAATCTATTCCTTTTTATGAATATACATACATTGAATGTGCAAACATTATTGACAAATTAGGATAGATGACAACACTTATAGCATAAAAAATTAACATTAAGTGTTTTTATTGAAACTTATCTGCTAGAAGAAGAAAGTTTACAAAAATAAATGGATGACTACAATATTTTTTGGAAGAGATAGATAAACAGTAAAAACAGACAACACGGCAATGCTGGATTAGTTGTAAAGCCTAAGTATATCCTACTGTTAAGATATATAGATTAATTAAAGATTAGGTAATAGTATTAAAACTTAATTCCTGCAATGGTTCCTTTGCTCATTTTATTAATGTTAATATTAGATTTCAGCACGTTCAGAAAAAAAAAGCTTTCAATTTAGGCTGGAGAGCATTATTACATCAACACCATGATAAGATTAAAATACTCCTTTTGGACACTTTAATGCAGGTGATAGTATAAATAGTAATATTTGGTCAAAAGTTGTTATAAATAATGACATTAGTGCTGTAAACTCAAATGATCTGCTGTTTTGAATTTTTCACAACCTTTAGAATGGATATTTCAAAAATTTTGTGAGACAGAAAAGACATTGCAAAAAACATAAATGCAGCCACATTTAAAGCAATAGCATCTAATGCATTATATAAAAATTCAGAGTAAAAATACAAAATAATTTTTATATTACATGAACAATTTTAACAGAAGATTTTGGTAGGTTATAGATAATTAGGTTTTAAAATTAACATAACATGGTTATATTAAAAATGCATACAAAGATGTTATTACATTTTAAAAGCTGTATTTAATTTAATAATATTTGCAATCATAACAATTTTTATAACATTTGTGAGTTTGTTTAGTATAGACCAACCCCAAGTAAAGCATCTGGTTAATTCTTCATATGGGGTTCTTTGCCCATTGGATAGTTTTGCAGTTTAGGATGTACATCATTTTTCTATTATCACTGTGTATTTGATGACCAATTCTGTGACATTGAATACCAATTAAATATAAATATTACTGCGACATATGATTCTTCAAGACGATGCTGCAAACAAAGACAATTTCTCTTCAGATATCCTTGTCTTTTATTTAATTTGATTTATAATATTGTAATAAACTTGATGTTTCTTTTTTTATATTTTTTTGCAATTCCTGTTAAATTTCAACAGCTATTAATTGCTAATTTGTATTTATATTTCAGGCTATAAAACATGAGATTCTTATAAAACGTCTCTTACTAATATAAATATATCGTTGGATTAATTAAAAAGAAAAAGCCTGACAAATACTCTATTACTCTATTACTGGTGATTTTTTTATTTGTCAGCCTAATAAATTGAATTTGGATCTTAATTACCCAATAGTCAGCACTTATGCTTGCAGAATGTTTTTTTTGATGTCAAGCTAACCAAAGAATGTTTAATTCAATTTTTGTGTAGTTTCTGCTGTTCTTCAGTAAAAAATCTTATATATATATATATATAAAAACTTCATTATGCATCATTTTTCTCTAAACTAATCAGGGACAATAACAGTTGCGAATACAATTGTATTTGTTCGTCTTGAATCAGGCGAGACCAGTTCAAAATGATTGTTCAAAAACACCACATACCGCTGCTGTAGTCTTCTGTCAGTTTTGTCCAGTGAAAGTCAATTGTTTTAGAGAGAGCTTGCTTTTTCTAGACATATTATAATTAAATTAATTTTAATATAATTTAACACATCTACTTTGAAGCTAAATTTTTATAGTAAATATCTTATCTTTGTTTCGCTTAATTAAATTAAAGAAAAAGTTAAAATTAAATAAAATAAGTATTTTAAAACTTAATTAAACTAATCTTCTTTTTCAGTCTGGAAAATATCAAAACCAAAATAAAAAAATCTCGACTATTTAAGAGTAAAAAATAAAGTATTGTTTTGTAAGAGCAGAAGAAAAAGTAATATTTGTTTGTGTCAAGAAGTAATTGTTGCACGTATTTAAAGTATTACCAGAAATTACGAAACAAAATATAATGAACAATTATATCATTTAAATATATATGAAAAACTAAGAATACTTCAAAAAAAGATCTATAAATTTAAAAATAAAAAAAAAATAGTTACAAATAATCATAAAGTCAATAAATCAAGCTTTTAGTTTCATATTGCATTACGAAAAAAGGAAAATCATACAAAGATGACAATGTCTGAATATATTTTTTTGTAATTTTTCAAATTAAAATGAAATTATATAAAAAATTAAAGATACCTCTTTATCCGCATGATTCAATGAAGTCTATATTCCAAGAATGAAGATATAAATCAACAATGTGAAAATAACATGGGACAATGTAATGTTATTAGTTTAGCTTAGGACAAAAGCACCAAAGAAATGACATTGCATGACTAACAATAGTAGCAACATTTTGTTTTTTAAAAACCTATCGTTGTAAAAGTATGGATTTTTTTTACAGAATAAAAGATATTTTGGACTATGTTGTAAAATACATAAATAAAAGTGAATGAAGCACAAAATATTTTGGTTACATGGAGGGATCTGTTGCCATGATCAGTAAAAATACTGATTTCATTCAACTATTTGAAGAATATTTTGAACGATCTATATTATTTCTTCATTGTGCTATTCATCAAGAAATGTTATATCCACATATTTCTAATGAAAAATTGGAATAAGTTATGTCTACCTTGACAAAAATAGACAATACAATTATGGTAAATCTTCTCTACCTTACAAAAAATTAAAATATTGTTGGAAAAAATTAAATTGGAGTATAGACATCACCTATATAATAAAGTACAATCATTAAGTAGGGAAAAAGGCATCGACATATATGTCAATATTTTAATGGAAGTAAAAGTATTTTTAAGAGAAATAGGTGAAGAGTATCATATCTTGATTTAGACAATGATATAAGAATTTTAAAGTTGATGATTTTACTTGACGTTACAGCAAACTATATTACTACTATATAAATACTAGGTTTCTTTTGTTTTGAAAAAAAAAATGTGATTTTTAAGAAAGACATTGAATTTAAATGCATTCTATATTTTCTCATTTTAAAAAAGTTTGTGGATGTTATGGTAATGACTTTATTATAATCAAAATTTTGGAGTATGTATTCAATTTTCAAATATATTTCACTTACAGATTTAATAATTTACAAAAAAATTCATCCATGTTTAAATATATATTGCAGCATGATATTAAAGACAGTTATCAAATAGATAAATTATATTTTAAATTTTTGAGCACTTAATGTTTGGATTTAGAATGAGTCAAATTTAATATTTATGAAATTTGGAAATCAAAATTTATAAATATCAGAGAGGAGATTATAAAAACAAAGAAATTTGTCTCACGTAATCTCTAAAATGTGAAAAGAATTTCCAGATAGATAGATATTAATGTAAATTTGAAAATATGCATAAAGTTAGAAACTTAAAACTATGAACCAAATAGTGTTAGCTTCAAAATTTGAATCCCAAGTTTAAATATTGTAATTTTTTTTTTCACAACCCACAACCGTCTGCAACCAAGTACTTGCTTGCAAGGCAACTGCACTAACCTCTCGGCTAACAATGCTTGACAAATATAATTTTTAATGATGTTTTTATATAGAGTATATTTTTTACAGTTAAATAAATCTTTTTTAACATAGTTTTATTAGTTCTATTTTAGTATCACATGGAATATCCAAAACTTAAAAAATTATTTATCTGGTATATCGGTGTAATAAGTTTCCAAAAAGACTAATAACAAATATTCCTTATATAATCCAATGAACATTTTGAATGGATGAAGGTAGTATTTTAATAATGTTTTGAATAATGATACTCAAGTATAGATGATAACTTCTAATAATATAACTATTTTATCTTCATTTAGATCTGGACAAAGATCTCTTCTCAATCTTAAAAATTTTAAATCTACAGAATATGATAAGATACATAGGGAAAATTTTAAATCTAGCAATGATAAGTTAGTTTCAAAAATATTAATTTAAGTGATCTTTCCAGTGTTTAAAATAAAAAGTATATAGATAATATGGTAATTAATTATTATAGAATATTATTGTTAGTGACTGTAATAATAATATTATCAAGGATTAGGTTGAATTTATTATTTCCAAGATAAGTTGTTACTAGAGATTGATGTGGTTTTGGAAAATGAAGAAATTTTGGCATAGTTTTTGTTGCCAGACAAATGCTTGAAGAAAATTGAAAATAAAAAAGTGATTTAAATATAACAACTAAACATCTATTAATTTTAATAGTCACAATTACATAACATTAAATGTCTGTGTTATGTTCTCCTTTATATCTTTTTAACTGACAACTCTTAATCTTATTTTCTTAAACATATCTATAAACCTACCAGAATGGAATGTACTTTTTATTCCAACTAATTCCAGATTTTTTATTATTATTATTATTATTATTATTATTATTATTATTATTATTATTATTATTATTATTATTATTATTATTATTATTATTATTATTATTATTATTATTATTATTATTATTATTATTATTATTATTATTATTATTATTATTATTATTATTATTATTATTATTATTATTATTATTATTATTATTATTATTATTATTATTATTATTATTATTACTACTACTACTACTACTACTACTACTACTACTACTACTACTACTACTACTACTACTACTACTACTACTACTACTACTACTACTACTACTAGTATTATTATTATTATTATTACTATTATTATTATTATTATTATTATTATCATCATCAAAATAGTATTTTCCAATTTTTAGCATTTTCACTATTTGACTTTCAAGCTAGCTCTCTTAAATTTAATAATCGAAGTACTCTAATTTCTCAAGGTGTTGATCTTCTTGTGATGTGCAATTAATATTTATTACTAACTCATTATAATCCAATGGATATGATTCCATAACTTGCTAAATAAAATTTAATGTGAGTTTACCAGTGGGAATCATATTAAATACCAACAGCCAAAAAGGGATTTTATGTCAACTCTTAATATTAATTCCATTGCAACTGAACTAAATAACTAAGTTTAACATCTTTGAATTAACTATTTTCTCTTATTTTATTTCGTATCATGTGTTTGCTAAAACTAACTAGTACTTTTAAATCTATTACATTTTATGAGTTGGGTATATTTTTTATCCTCATGAAATAATCATCTCTTTTATAAAACCTTTCTTGGTTGATATTTCACAAAAGTGAATTATGGAAATTAATCATGGAAATTAATCAACATAAGATAATTCATAAAATTAAATGCGATCAAATGAACTACGGAAATCAACAAACATAAGACAATTCATAAATCTAAATGCGATCTGGTATCAATACATTATATTTATACCAGTTTATAAAATTGGTTATGGTAGTATATAGAATATACCTTCTATAAGGTGGGGTAAGGTTCTAGATATCCAAAATATCAAAACACAAGACACATATGTAAATTTATAACAATAACAAATATTTATTATACTTAAATAAGAAAGAAACACATATATGTGATATCACCACAAAGTCAAATATTATATTCATTGTAAAAATAAAAATTTAATTTCTTTCCATATGAAATTCACATTAACTACTATAAATAATAATAATAATAATAATAATAATAATAATAATAATAATAATAATAATAATAATAATAATAATAATAATAATAATAATAATAATAATAATAATAATAATAATAATAATAATAATAATAATAATAATAATAATAATAATAATAATAGATACTTTCATATAATTTAAATTTCAAAATTAAACTTACTCACTGTTTTGACCCATAATTCAACTTTAAATGTTAAGGCGCTTAAGCATGGAATTAGAATTCCACATTTAAATATAAATATTATCGTGTAACTTTTATCCAACAACCTATTCAATTTCTTGGCCCATTTCACTATAATAATGATACATTTAACTATTCCAAGATGCAATAAGATATTTTATTTTTAAGTGAAGACAATTTTATATCCAAATCTTCTGACCATTCATTAATTATAAGTAATTGTTTGAAATATAAAACAATAGTTTTATATCCATGCATACTAAATATTCACTACCACCCCCTGTACTCCTGATCATTATGTTACCAGTCTAGCAATGATATACATTAGGATAGGCTAATATGTTGCCACATCTTGATGACATTTTATGTTTATCTTCCATAAACTTTGACTAGAGATCAGTCAGCATATAAATTAACAATTCTTTGACATCTCCCACATCAACACATACATCTGATTATAACCCTAATCCTGCCATAGCAACTTTTATACTATCTTACAAAAACCCTCCATACATTTTATATCACTATGCAGCACTTCACAACACACATATTAGTGTCTTAGTAAGGAAATTAAACAAATTAATCATAACTTTAAATGTTAGCATAAACCTGGACTGCCTTCTTCCTGAGGCTAAGCATTATGTGAGGAATTAGTCTCTGCACATTTACTTTTAATAGGCATGCAAAACATTTGCCCACAACTATATAAATAATTCCCTAATTAAATAATAAGTACAAATGGAGCTGGGATCAAGTCCTTAATCTCACAATACCTGCATATATAGTAATTAAATGACAAGATAGCTATTTTCTATATATCCCTTTGAGGTGGTACAATAACTCTACCTCAGTAAGGCTCAACATTTACAGCTTCATGAATACACACATAGGATGATTATAAGATTGATGCAGAATGATAAAGTTTTAACTGATCATGAACAAAACTCATGAACTATGTTAAATTTAAAAGTCAAGCATCCAGCAACACTCATCCAAGATTTATGATCAAAACAGATCATATCTACTTGTCAAGGCACATCAATGACTATTCAAATGACATTCACAACTCTACCAAGAGGCATATAAAAAAATCTTTTTTTTCATATGACAAGTATATAAGCAGTCATGCTTTTTTATTTTATTACACAAAAAACAATTTTTTTTAAACTTCAATAGTTTCTTATAGAGTTAAAATCATTGCTCTTTTTTTAATTTTTCCTATGAATGTTAAATATTTATTAAACATAACAACAAATATACAAATAAAAGACAAAATAAATAAACAATAAAGCATTATGCACTGTCTCTTTGCTTTGGGTTCTTTTGGAACTAAATCTGAGTATATTGTAAGGTCAATGCCAATTTAAGGGAAAAACATGTGCATATTGTATATAAACATCATTTACCATCCAGGATGTAACTACATTAATAATTGGTATTATCACTTTTAATCATGATAATTTTAAAACTGTTAAAAAATAGCCCTGCAGGTTACTTTCATTTTTAAAACACTTTTGTCCTGGGTTCGAATCCTGATGCATGATTTCATATTTTTAATCCATAACTATTTTTTTATGCTTGATCATTTTTTTAGTTTTCTTTAGGAGAAGAAAAAGAATTCAAACAAAACCAGTGTTCCAGAAGTTTTTTTTCCATGTATATTCTTAGGTTCGATTTCATAAGTGATGAAGAAAAATTGCTAATTTATTTTCTGCAATTATTTCCTGTACCTTTGACAAGTGACCCTTGCATATTTGAGAAATTCATATAAGCTATATTGGCACATTAGTTGTTACTGGTATCACAATAAAAAATTAATAAGATTGATGACTATTTTAACTACATCTCCAAATAATATTAAAATTCAACTATTCCTTGAAGTTTTGAATTTAAGTCACAGATAAAATATTGTTCCTGAGATGTTTTCTTTAAACAAAATTTTAAAAGCCAAATACAAAGATTGAGATATAATGTACAAAACGTTTTGCTGCAATTTAATTTTGCCATCATTGATTTTAAAGGAGAGACACACACCCATCTATATATGTTTAGCCCTTCATATTAATATATAATTATATTTTGTTAAGTTTTTCCAACTGCTTTCTGAGGCAAAATGATCAGATCTGAGAATCAGAGACAGAAATCAGCAAAAGAGTCCCCCTACTTCATTTGCACTAGCATTTATATAAAAAAATAACCACCTGTAAATTTTGCTTTCATCTTCTCTGTCTACCAATTCTCACAGACAACCTTTGACAACATTTGTTAAATGTTAGTTTGATTTATTGACTTCAGCTCTGATTATGTTTATCTTATCTTTTTAATACCCTTATCATGAAACATTTTCCTGAGAAATATTCAACTAATATATATATATATATATATATATATATATATATATATATATATTAGTTCTATATATATATATATATATATATATATATATATATTAGTGAGTATTTTATAGAACTGATTTTTTAATAAATATATTTTTTTAAAACTTAAAATCAAATTTAGAACTGAAAACAGTAACCAGTTCCTGTAAAACCTATACAAAATAAATTATTTCTCTTTTTTTTTCATTATACTATCAAATAGTATTGTGTAAATTTTCACAATCAAAAAAATCTATATATGCATTATACACATAACCATGCATGCACATATACTAAATAATGATCTACTTGTTCATAATTCTATTAGTACAAAATATTCTTCATAATTTCCTGACAATTTAAACCTATTCTCCTGTAAAGAACCATCAAATAAATACTATCTCTGACAAGTTCATTTTCTATTTGTACTATCATTTTTTATTTATAAATATGATTAATATAAATCAACATTTTAAGATATTACAGTGCACACAATAGTCAATTTTCTTTCCATTCTACATAATAATATGATATAATTTTAAATAAAATACAAACATACTTTTATCTATATATTAAATTCAAACCACATTGTTATTGGTCTCTCTAAATAAAGCTTTAAACTTTTCTTGAAGTTAAAAAAAAAATTATTCGGATATAGATATTTACTAATTTTACTATTTATTTCACAATCATTAGTTTGTTTACAAAAGAAAGTAAGGGTTACACTGTTGCATGCCAATTGTAACTTTTTAAATAAATCTATAAACTTTAAACTAATTCTCTCTTACTCTTTATATCTTCCTCTACCAGAGATAATTATCAGGCCCTTTTGTTGCAGCACCAATTGTAACTTTTTAATTGAGCATCCATGTTATGGGCCAAGTCTAACCCTTTTCTTGTTGGACAACCACATTATGTGCCAATTCTAATGTTTTCCTACTGATATGAATATGATAGCTGTTATAACTTATAACCAATACAATATCTGTTCCAAAATGAAACTGGAAGCTATTTTGACTTCTCAGGTATCTAGCATATTTCTAGCCCCAGTTAGTGCTCCATTTATAACCCTTTTGGTCAGATGGATCAATGGATGCTTTTCCATTTCCAGGTAACATTATTTCTAACACCTATTGGGATGACGGTGATGAGATAGAACATCTATAATCATATTTTCCAGCTCACCAAATTGCAACTTCAATGAAAATATTGAGGCTAAACTTTATTTCAATAACTTATTAATAAATTTTCAATAATGATATCTAATGAATGGATTAATAAATAATCAACAGATTAAGAGAACACAGAATGCATTGAAATGATGATATTAATTTTCTTGGAAATTCATAGTTATTAAAGAGAAGAAACTTTAAACTCAACTTCCATTACAATTTATATTCTCAGCCCACTCCCCATTCACTATCATTAAAGTCACAATTAAAATTTTGTTTCAGATTACAAATAGTTCTATGTTCATCTCCATCCTCCTGATTCATCCCTCCATTATCCTCATGCTCATAAGTCTATTGCACTGCTATCTCATTTACTATTAAATTTTCCATCATGCTAGCTTGTTTATCTTCTATGATATTCTCTTCTCAGGGTTTTAGAACAATAAGGTCTAGAAGCGGAACAAGCTGCTATGAATTATTGGTGATAAACACCCTTCTCATGATCACCTCCAAGGTTGATCTTGGCTGACTTTAATGTAGCCAATGTCCACTTACATTAAAGCTCAAATATTTAAGCTTATATTAAATCTTTTAGAAATAACATATTATAAACATTTTCAAAATTAAAGTAAAATCATAAAAAAGTGCATCTAGAGAGGTGTTTGAACACAACAGATGAGAAAAGGATTATATGTTCACATACTGCATCCACTATCACTCAATAACCATTCCTATTCATAGTCTATATTTCAACTATACTGAATTGAGTATTGCCATGCTGCATAAGCTCGGAAAATTAACCATTTAAATAAATTTTACCGGATATTATTTACCAAAATGATGCTTTAAATATAAACAATAATGTATTGATGTATGATTGGATTTGAGATTTCTAGATTGTAATAACCCACAAAACATTGAGACATACGCAAATTTTATTTTAAAAAAAAAGCAAATTATAACTCAATAACATAATATGTACCGTAATGCTATGGTTTACACGCTTTCCCCTATTCTACAACCGTATTATGATATATAAAAAATATATATATTCCTAAATCAACAGATAATTTTAAGAGGTTTTAAAATATAAATATTAATTTTTTAATTATTAGGGAATTAGGATTGACATGGAGTAATACTAATAACAGACAGATAAAGATAATAGCTACCTTCATATATGTTATATTTTGTTCTTACTTTTATCTAAGACATAGTACTAAATCCCCCCCCCCCCCAGTGCTTAATGTTTTCAATTACTGATTTATTTCTAAGGATAACTCTCCCCATAATAAAATTTAATAATTTTATTTAATTCTTTTAATCTAAGATGCCTTAACCCTATGCTTTACAATGGAGATATTTTATGTATTGTGACACTTCTCACCATTAAGTTAACTTTAGTTACTTTTTAAATGTCAACAAATTGGTACCTAACTTAATCATTATTATGCATGCATACACACTATACTCATGTGCTCATGACAATAATAATATTTCAGTAATATTACCATTCCAGCAAAGTTCTCAGCTGACTGTGAATATATTTGCTAGATAATTTTATATACGCATTGCTTATGATGTTCTTAGGTTTTATTTAACTCTTAAATTTAATATTTTTTATGTTATTATTCTTGACTCTTATTGATCAATTAAAATATATCAAAAAAACAATGTTTAAGTATACCAATCGCATACACACTACCCGCACTCATCCTGACATCAAATTGAGGTAGGCAGTTACCCTAATAAGAGAAAACCTTTTCATTAAGGTTGAGGTATGCTAGGATTTTATCACTAGTCATATAGAGAGACTTGGATTTACCTATTAACCTCTGGCCATCAATAAAAAAATCATCTTATGGTGTAGAAAATAACCAAGTGGGAAACTCTCCCACTGTATTTAAATACTTTATAAATATGGAATAGATATCTTAGTGAATGAGCTAAACTATGACTCCACTAGCTGGGTGGGGATCCTTTGTTCATCCACATATACACAGGTCTAACATCAATTTGTATGAGTAAAACTTTCACATCTACATTCCTCTTGTAAAATAGTACACCAGAACATGAGCCAACAATTTTTCCAAGCCTTAATTAACTTATATCTAACTTTAACTTTATGATAATAGTAATAAGAAATGCATATTAAATTTGTAAAAACTATCTCTCTGCACTTTTACACCATAATGATGATGTTTTAGCCCAACATTCACACAACCTTCCTAAAACATATCAATAAGTCTAAGCATTTGACAATAATTCCTGATCTGATCCAAAAACATTTCACTCAACAATATCTCTGACTCTTTTCATAATGAAAAAAAAAGTAAAGCATTTAAAACAGGCACATACAAATGATTTTATATTAACTTCTCTACCTCCAAAATAATAATAATAATAATAATAATAATAATAATAATAATAATAATAATAATAATAATAATAATAATAATAATAATAATAATAATAATAATAATAATAATAATAATAATAATAATAATAATAATAATAATAATAATAATAATAATAATAATAATAATAATAATAATAATAATAATAATAATAATAATAATAATAATAATAACAATAATAATAATTTATTTTATATAGCACTATGTTTATAATTGTAATACATTTAAAGATCAGCCAATCAAGCTATTGTGCATGCACTTTTTATGAGTGTTAATAATAAATAAATATTTTCATTCCCAACATGAGATATAGTATTTATGAAAGAAGAGTGATGTTTAGTAAATTCCAGATAATTTTGTCGATGTCATTCATTCAGATATTGTAAACAGTAATTTAAAGTGAGTGGTTTACCCTCACACTTTCATTTCCAGTACTTAAGATTTTCCCATATATAAGCATTTGGGTTGGAAAGAATAAGTGGATTTATTTTATTCTTTCATAAATACTATATCTTGTGTTGGGAATGAAAGTATTCATTTATTATTAACACTCATAGAAAGTGCATGCACAATAGCTTGATTGGCTGATCTCTAAATGTATTACAATAATAATAATAATAAAAGCATTTAAAACAGGCACATACAAAATGATTTGATATTAACTTATCTACCCGCAAAATCATAATAATAATAATTTTAACATGGATTAACTTTAAATGGATGGATATATATATATATATTATAATGTTCCAAAGAAGGGGAGTCTTAACGTATCTGCATTACAGGGCACCACTCGATATTTGAACCTAGAAATTTTATATAGTAGGCAGATACATAAGTTAAAAAAATTATTTTTTTATTTTATATTGATTGATTCAGACCATTAACCCATTGTCACTAGCTCAGCAGAGTGGCAGAGATTTAAAACATTTCTATAAGTTTTCATAATGATATATTTATAAGTTCTTATCTAAGAATATCTTTAATATTAAAAAAAGGAATAAAATATGCCACTACCAGTAATTAACACATAAACATTTATTTATGCACATATATAATCATTTTACATTTGAGGAATAACATTTATTATTTAGATTTTAATATTAACTTTTAATTTAATTTATTATTTTAAGATTTTAAATCATCCTCACAGATGAATTTTATATTTATTTTAAGATTGTCGAGTATGAATAAACTACATAGATTTGCATTTAAAAAAAAAATCTATCCATTATTTAACCTTAGGCCAAAAGTTCGCAGTCAAACCGACGTCAATCCATCTGATACATTGATGTATTCAATGTAACACGAATACGGCAGCACAAAATAAGTTAAGAGAAGAAATTGACTCTCATCCAGTTAGGAATACTACATCTATCTGACGAAAGCAAAAAAAAACCCATAGGAAGGGACTGCAGTTCCCATCTTACCATCCCATTCCATAGGCAAATGGGGTGTGTGGCATACAAAGCAATTCTGCCCGTAGTGAATCTCATACTATATCTACTAATTACACTAATATATCCAATCCATTCACCTAATTCAATTACAGAACAAATAACCTAAGATTACCCTCCCCTAATATAACTTTACAAATCTATATAGCCATTCACACCCGACTTAAATTTAACATTTATAAATTCACACAGATGGAATTATAAGTTTGTTTTTAATGTTGAGTATAGATCGATTACATAGATTACACGCTCAAAAACATTTCAAAATAAACATAAATGATCAAAATATAAAGTCATTAATGTAATTTCAGAGGGAATTCACAAGAAACCCAATGGCATTCATCATAAGATGCCACATTGACACCAATAACTAAAAAGACATCTGAATAAATACATTTTAGATATTCAATGTAAGATATCGTTATTTACCAAATGTCTATATATTCTAATCAAATATGAAAACAAAAACATAATTAAACATGAATGAATCTATGCAAGTTTCTATGCCCAACTTAAATTTAATGCATTTAGTAATTTATACAATATTAATAGTAATAAAAAAAATGAAAATGGAAATGATTTTTTTAGCAAACTTAGATATATATAATTTAAACATTAATTATCAATTTGGAAAGTCAGATTAAAGTTCATTAAAAAAATTATGTTTAGCTTATTAAATCTTTAAAGTTCTTAATTATTTGTAGTAACATTTTCCATTTACACCTTACAGTAGAAAAGCTCCCGGTTCCTGGTGTCAATTCCCACAAAGACTTTCATGGAAGACCAGTCTGTTGTTGATACCATAGTTCTCAATCAGGAGGTTGCCTTAGCTGGTTCAATTATGGTATTACAGTCATTTTATTTGAAATAAGTGAGAGAGAGTGACAAGTGCGTCTTATCGCTCTTCTCACAAAATCAAGTTGGAACTGTCAGGAAACTGTTTACCTTAATTTGAATTGTTTTCCTTTTTATAATGATCCTCTGGATTCAATGAACAAAATGTCACTAATCCATCATTTTTATTAGGGTCCGAGCTGAGGCTAGGTGCTTCCATAGATCAAGCTAATTCTTTTATTCTCTTATCTATATATTTCCTCTGACTTTTTAATTATATAAGAGCCCCAAGAGCTAGTTTGCTTTTCAATTTATTTATAAAACAATCATTTCCATTTACAAAAATATTCTATCTTTTTACAAAAATATTTTATCTTTACTTCTTGTACTTTTTTTTATAAAAAAAATATGTTCAAACACATTTTTTTATTTATTAAAAAAAAAAAAAATTAAAGTTTTGCATCTGTGCAAATATATATATATATTGAACAACTTTAATTTTTTTTAGCTTCTAGTTTTTAATAAATTTATTTTTATTTGCGAACTTAAAGTTTTTATTTTAAATTAATGTAACAACATATTTATATACCGTTACAATATATATATATATATATATATATATATATATTATAATATATATATATATATATATATATATATATATATATATATATGATTTAAAAAAATCTTTTTCTTTATTTTTTTTAGATTAAATGTTTAAAATAAATAACAAATAATAAAAATATACTTAAATCATCCTTGTGGATTGTCCTTCCGGTCTCTGGTTTCCATTTTTTTCTTCTTTTGTTACTTTGTGTGCACAAATGGCTCTATGTGATAGAGTCACTGTTATACAAGTTTAATTCTTATGCAAAATGTACAGTTTTCATGCTGATGATGAGATTTTCTTCATTTTGGGATCTGGGGATTAACTACACTTTACAGCTGAACAGAACTTGCTTTTAATTTTTGAATATATAAGACCACTTCTTGATGTACTTTTCATTTCATTTACTATTCAGATTTAATGCTTCATATGCAAAATTAAATTATTTTTTTTTATTCTGAAGTTTAAATTTTACCATTTGCCAATTCCTGATAAATTAGGTATAAGACAAATCATAAAGCTGATTAATTTCAGGAAAGAATGGGATGTGCACCTAATATACACTTACTTGAGAATCATTTTTCTACAAATCACATTAAATTTGGCTAAGTTTTATTATTCAGGAGACAGACAGAATAATTAACAACAAATGATTTCTTTTCTCTCTTTTTTTTTCTTTCTAAAAAAAAATATTTAACTCTACAAGGCTTCTCTATAACTGATAATGAGAGAATCTGCCAAGAAAGAGTGAGCCAACCCACAACAACCCACCAACAAATCCACCAAGCTTTTATGTTGTCTAGGTTTCTTCACCCCTCCACCCCCTGAAGGGTTGACCTTCCACCATTTACATCTATGTTTTTCTTTGATTAATTGCCTATTGTTTTTTTCTTTTTTGTTATTTTAAACTTATGTCCTCCTGAATGACCACCTGCCAAATTCATAACTGCATTTCAATGGATGGCCACCCATTGTCTTAAAACGTACACATTCCTGTATCATAGATATCACTTGATTTAGTTTAGTGATTTACTTTAGTAATTTTCTGCTCATGAAAATCTCCCCAAAGAACAAATGAAAAAAAACTCCCCCCCCTTTTTTCTTTAATAATAATAAAAAAAATATATAGCAACCCAACTTCAAACCCAGAATTTTGGCTAAAATTTTGGCTGCTATGAATGAAATATTAAAACAAATTACTTCTTCTTTAAAGAAGTTCCCCATGAGATGACATGGAATAATTATTATTTAATCATGAACTTTACAATTAAAATCCACAACCAAATCAAATACATACATGCATGTTTCACACATACAATTCTAATTAAACAGATTGCTCAAGACTTCTGATTAATTCTTGATATTTTTTTTACAACTTAATTTTATGAACTATTGAGTTATAACCTGTCATTGTAAAACTATGATTATCTATTTTCACTCCCTAAAAGGTTTTATAAATCGCACAATCCCCTCCCTTCTTTCCAATCTCCAACTATTAAAATGATGATATAATATTGCTAATCTATAAATTATATCTTTGGCTATTAAAATGTCTTACAAATCAATACTAAATAAAACAATTTTTTGCTTAGAAATCTTTTTATAACAAAATGTCTAGTTTGCATACTAAAAAAAACATACGCAATCCCTAAGAATATGGATTCAAACCTAGCATTGGATAGAAAGTTTGTCTATTGAAAAAAAATACAACCTATGAGAAAAATTTTCATTAAACATTGTATTACATAGCTAAGTCTAATTTTAATGGAGCTTTGGGTAAACCCAAAGGCTACAATATATATATATATATATATATATATATACATTATATATATATATATATATATATATATATATATATATATATATAAGTGTAACAATGCTGAAGTCTAAATAGGTTTATAAGTAATCATTAAAAATCAGTTAACACTATGATAATCTTAATAACAATCAACTATTTCTAAGCATTGTGTTATAATTGATTATTTATTACTGCATTCAGAATAGGTTTTATTTATCTGTTTAAAGAGATTTCTTTAATCTTCTTTGTATTAATTATTTCAATCTCTGTGGTCAAGTTGCAATCTTTAATGTCTATATAAATATATTAGACCATTAATAAAGATGGGGTTGCCTTGACAACAGTTACAAATTGTTGATTGTTATTGATACTGAGATTGTCTAAGTGTTGATTGGTTTTTAATGATTATATATATACAAACAAATTTATTTTAATATTTACCATATTTATTCTGCTTAAGTTATTGTTTTAAATGCTAATTTTATTATGCACTTGGAACAAATTTTCTCCAAAGTGCAACATACAGAAATGGATATTACAAAATGCTTTTAAAAACTAATTTATTTAGTTGTACTATATTTCATTGTATTAACTATTTTTCCAATAAACAAAATAATATTATTGTAATTTATACAATAAATAAATTTACTACATCACCAAAAATTGCAACTTAATTATGATCAGAATAGTTATTCATATTTTCTATAAATTGGAATTATTTACATTTACCTAGAAAAAATATAGACTGCATTAAATATACTCACAATAAAAAGCAAATAATACATAATATAATAAATAATGTATTATCACAATTTTATTAATGTTTATTTTGCAAATAAAAAAAATGTATCTTTAATCAGATGTGTCACATGATTATTTTTCAACAAGGCATACTGCTGTCATCATTTGTGTACATAACTTAGATTTTCATTGTAAGAAATTAGAACACATTAAATTATGATATCAACAGAACAAATAATTTGTGCATAATATATGTGAATTCCAAAATGTAGGCAAGTGTAATAGTCATTCCATAAGTACCTTCTTTTGCAAAAGATTATTTTATTGTTTTCAACATATTATTGGAAATACTAAGTAATCAACAATTCAATTTATGTTATATCAAAACTTAATTTATGTTTTGTCAAAGCTTTCAGGCCAAAATTTAGGTTTAACAAAATTCTGAAGCATTAGAAAACCAAATATTACACATCTTCCTGGACTGTCAACATACATTATTTTTAGCACTAATCTATTGAGCTATCTGCACTTAAAAAAATTTCATTTTTTTTACTTTATTTATTAGTAAAATTGTATTGTCAGAATTTCAATTTGTACTGGATACTTCAAAATATTAAAAAATGTCTCATTTAACTAAAAATCATACAGAATTCAAATATAACAGCACAAAAAGAAATCCGTATCTGCCATTTATAAGATCAAAATCATTACTAGCAATATTAGGTGAATTACTCATAAGATGATTTCTCGGCAATATTAATTTTATTAAAGAATATCACAGAAGTATAATGATATTCATTATGACTAAAATCTTTAATGAAACTTTGCTACACATTTTTACCTGTGCATTTACAGTCTTTCTAAATTAAATATTTGACCTGCTCACATGGTGTACTTATTAAAACTAAGTATAATCAAATAATTTCTATAAAAGTTAATATTATTATTACTTCTTTATTCACATTTTATATATTTATTACTTGAATTGTATTCTTTCTTGAAGGCAAGATACCTCCTTTTGCTAGAATTTTATCATTTACAAACATTAATTATTTAGGTATCACATATAATAGTTTTTAAGAAGTTTGTGTTTGCAATATATTTTTCTTAGCTCTTGATTAACTAATTCTTCCAACAATTTTAGCAGTGCATCTTTCACAAGTTCATCCTTTTTATAGCATAAATAAAAAAAATTAGTCACTGTTTGTTCTATAAAAAATTTCATATTTAAAAAAGATCTGTATGCAATTAACTTTTAATGCACTTTTGAAAATCTCATCAACAGATCCCTAGACTATTAGGAAATGTAGCATAATTAAATAGATTTTATGTTCAGTTTTTATTTAGTATGATTTTTTTACAAATATATTTTGCATATCATTTTTAACATGCCAATAACTATCTAAAAATATTATCATGTTTTTATAGTGATATGCAAACTACTGTTATCATTTTCAATATAAATGTTCTAATTTATTTAGTTAACAGCTTGACAATAAGCATATTACCACAAAATAAACATCATTACCACATAGTCCAACAGTATAGGGCAATAGTCAGATTATGTAATTTATTACATAAAAATAGATTCCAGAATATATATATATATATATATATATATATATATATATATATATATATTGTAATTGTTACATTGGAAGTCAAACTCTGATAATGCACTATTACTTTAAATTTTATAAATCTTCATGCATTCACATATCAATGAGAGTTGAAAAAACTTACTGATGTGTGAGTGCATGGAGATTTATAATATTTAATGTAATTTGTCAAACTCTTACTGACGTGTGAGTACATAGATATTTATAATATTTAATGTAATAGTGCTTTATTGGAGTTTGACTTACGATCTAACATATTCAGATTTTTAGCACTTTATAATAATAATAATAATAATAATAATAATAATAATATATATATATATATTGTACCCTTACTTCTCGATGTATAATATAGTTTGAAATACAACTAGCTCAATTAAATTATAATGCTTAATTAAAATTTGCATATCTATCTTTAATTTACTTTTATACTATCATATTCTAATTAAATTTATTATCAATTATCAAAATCAATATATTTCTATAGTATGTACTAATTAAATAAGTATTTATCAAAATCATGAGACTGTGAAGTAAAGTTACAAAGCAATAAGTAGATTTACATTGAGTCAATATCTCCCAAGACATTATCTCAATGGCATAAGAATACTATTACCTCCTTATTAACTTAATACTACATCTATAGCATTCTTATGGCTTTTAAATAAAATAAACTATCTTTAATAATAAAATAAAATAAATAAATCTTAACTTTTAATTTTAAAATATAATTAAATAATCTCAGGTTCTTCTAATTATCTTAAAGTAATGATAACTCATGTAAATAAGTATGATATGGGATTTTATATCAAACCTAAATACACCTAACTTATTTTAATAATTATAATACTAATCTTAGAGTATAACCTAATCTTATCTATTTCTAATATATCATCAATCATTAAATAAATAAATAATCATGTATATATCTTTTATCTTCATATAGTATCTTAATTTTGGAATAGATCAAAATCTTACAATTTATTAATCTGTGGCAATAAATAATATTGTACTCTTATAATGTGCATTATAATAACCTTATGACCATAATAATATGATGTAATAATGTCAATCAATTCTCATAAATGATAATCAGGAAAATATTGTGTTTATTTCTAAATAATAATAATAAATTCATATTGTGCAAATATTATGTTTGTTCAAATTATCTGCTGTCAAATGCTGTGGTGCAAAATAATGAACTCGACACACTTTTAAAACAAATTAAACAAATTTATTTACATTAACTTCAACTAAGAATTTATTTACAATATTTACAATTCAAAATTATGAAAACAAAGAAAATAAAATAAGAAAATAATAATACAATATGTTTACACTGTTGTTAATTCATACTCCTAATAAGTAATTATACATTCTTTAAAATGCTGTACTAACAACACTGAAGTATGTTTTCAAAAACTTAGACTTTAAACAAATATCAGTAAACTTCAATTATTACACAGAAAAATTTATATAAATAATATTTATATAGCATATGTAAACAATTAAACTTTATTAATTAAATTGCTACATCACTTAAGTATTACTGCTATTCATTTCATCATGTACTAGTATGTGTTTACTTTACTATCAGCATTACTTTAATAGCATAATATAGAAACTAATGTATCCTTGTAATGTAATAACCAAGAATTGATTATAATTTTATATTTCACTTATTGCAATTCATGTTACATGTTTTATCAAATATGCATTACATATATGTACTGTTAAAATAATAATATTTTAATTATTCATCAATTTCAAATTCATAAAGTATTATATTAGATAAATTCTATGATTCTTTTCTATGTGAAATTATTACTTTACTTTATGTGTTATACTACTCCTTCTTAATAACTTTCTATCTACAAAAACATCCTCTAAAACTTATTTAAACTTTCCGGAAAATAATCATTAATTTAAATAAATACTAATTATCCATACTATTGATACTTCATCTATATTCAGTAAACCTTTAATTCAAACATAAACTTCTACATAAAACTTAACTTAATTTGTCCAATAAAATAAAAATAAAATATAGACTTTTAACTCTCTTCCTAATTTGCAATAAAAAAAATAATTACTTATAAATAATAAATATAATTCTAATACTATAACATAAAACAATATCAAAATTTATTAACGAAAGAATCATATAATTATTTCTAAGCTTCTTATGTAATGTTGCATCGTATTTATTTCATAAATTCAAATTATGCATATCTAAATAAAACTGTCACTGCCAATATAATGTGTGTGTATTTTTAAAATAATCATACATTCATTCAAAATAACATAATATTTGGTTGATCTAAATAAAACATATTAAATACATCAAAATTATTATTATACAATTTTTACCATAGATAATGAATTAATGTCCAGTCCATCTTCCAATATTCTTCGGAATTACAGCTTCATAAAATAATTCACATTTATACCCACGATCATACTTTAAAATATTCCGTGTTATATTAATTATAAAATAAACTCATGCAATTAATCATTATATTATTTTTTAGTTATTATTTAAAGATATGTACCTATCTTATTTTAATAAATTAATAATATTTAACTTTTATATTAGATAAATAAAACAGAGTTCATATTACGTGACTCCAGCGATGTTTTCTTTTCCACCATAAAGTTTTTTAAATCCTAGGCACATATTCACTAGCACACCATTTCCTGTCTCCGGTCCATCACGTGTTTTTTTTTAAAAAAGTTTATGAAAACGAAAATGTTCTTTTTAAAAATAAGTTCCCACAAGAAAATAAAATAAAATTAAAATAGTTTATAGGATCCTGGTTTAGTTCTTTTAAAAATATTATTCAAAAGTTATTATTTTAATTTAGTCTATAGTTTATAAAAATTTATATTTAATTATTTTTAAATTAACTTGGACGTCCATGTATTACTTGCGCATTTCTTAACAAAATATCCAGGTAAGAATAAGTTTCTTCATCCAAACAACCAGCATTTAGATTATCTCAATATAATAATTCTTTATTATCTTAAGACTTTTAGCTAATTATATTTTCAATTTATTTGCCTTTCAAAATTGTCAATATTCAGTCTTTTAAACATAAAGACTTAGCAAGGCAAGTATTTTTAAAACTACTTTCATTTTTAATATCTTTACTCAAGATATATTTTTAAATTTATAGCTTGCAAAAAAATACTTTCTTTATACAAAAGCATTTATTCTTTAAAATATCTATTTTCTAATAGGCAACAGTAATTAGCTTTTAAAATTATATACTGTCCAAAATACTACTTTTCTCCATCTTGTAATTTTCCGAACTAATCCAGTGTTTGTCATACTTTTAGTATAAAGTTTCCGATATATTTTCACTATATATGATGTTCCCATGACTATTTGCTTGTAAATTGAGCTTAATATAGAGACGATTGATAGGGAAAATTAAATTAACACTGCAGGTCTATCATTTAAAACTTTTATAAATTATTTACAAGACACTCTTATAATTTTGAAAAATGATTTTAAAAGCGTCTACAAAATTTACGTAGCTATTTTTAATAACACAATTATCTTGAAAAATCAATCACAGAGTCCTCTCCTAACAATTGACCTGAGCTTTTATACCGGAAGAAACTTCCCATTTGATTGGTACATTTAAACAATCAATTTGCTGGCTTATTTACATATTTACCAACAACACAAAATTAAAAATAAATAATGACTTATTTAATATTTAATATTTATTACATTATTAAATTTCTAAAATAATCTTTATCGTTTATTTAAATCTATTAAACATTTTTTAAAAATATTTTTACCTATTTGATTTTAATTTTAACTTTTATAAGACTATTTTTAAATAAACTAAGTCTTTTTTATACGTTATATTTTTAAAACAATATTTTAAAATCAGATTTAATATTCTACATTGAATATCTTTATTTTTATCTCGTGATAACTCACGTATTATTTATAAATTTTACAACATAATTTTAAAACAGTTTTGCAACTTTGCTAAATAACTTCCAAGCATGTTTGTGTATATCTAACTAACATCTGTTTTTTTTTTTACAATAAAAGAAACGCTTCTCATAATCTAAAAATAACTAACAATTGCATTTTTTTAAAATAAATATTTTTTAAATAAATAAGATATTATAATAGATTTTAAAATAATTATCCAATATTATTAAAATCAAATATTAGTCTTTTATTTAAGTACTTACAATAATTAAAATATTTATATTCTTTTATAATATTATTTTATCAACAATAAATATATGCATTTAATTTTACTTGTCTTTTAAACACTTTTAGCTTTAAATACCTATTTATGAAATATATTAATGCAGTATTGATTATGGCCATTTTTCCCAACCATATATTATAATCATCATCATTTAAAATGTCTCTCTCTATATCAGCACAATTTTACATATCAAATACTCATAGATTGCTTTACTTAAACCCTTTGAAATATTACCATAAGCAAAATTAACATCACATATTCAAATATAGCTTAAATTTAAAATTTTTAATAGATTAGCACAAAAATTAACTGGTGACCCATACAAAAGGGCACAATATATATATATATATATATATGTGTGTGTGTGTGTGTGTACCAATATTAATAATCAATAATCTCAATCTATTTTTGAGGCAACCTCCATTTAGAGTAAAGCTTAATATACACCATTGTCTATGAATCAATAGGTTTATATAGGCAGTAATGATTTCATCTTGATTAAAGACTGTGAGCTTTTTAATTCAAAAAATTAAAATAAATCTCATTAAACAAGAAAATATAACCTGTTCTAAAAGCAGACTAATGATTAGTCAATTATAACTTTTAATTTCCACTAAAATAATGTATTAATTAGATAATAAAGCTAATACTGTTCAAGGCTAGATAGGTTTACAATTACACCTGGGTATCATTTTATGTGATAGATAGGTTCCTCAGAAAATGCGCAGATGAAATCATGCAAAAATAGACATAACCTACCTTGCAAAAGGGGGAATATGGACTGTGATTTTTCAAAAATCGCATAAGAGCAAAGCACCAACATAAAATTACTTTAAAATTTGTGCAAAAAAAAATAAGAAAATAAAATATGACTAATAAAAAATTTTAAATTTGAAAAAAATTGATACAAGACAAACTTTTTTAACTATTTTCTAACTATAATATTTAATTTTATTCAAAACAATATGTATTTTTATGCATACATTTTTTATACATGTATTAATTATTATTGCTATTTGCTGATAAACAGGTTCATTTGCAAACTGGTAAAAAATCAGATTCTTCACAAAAGGAAATACAACTAGCACCAATTTCACTCTCATGTTGTGTTAATGGTTTTCTGGTGACAATGTAATTAGTAATTAATCTTTGAGATGATGATTTTATTAATTGTTTATAAATGCAATATCCAGACATACAACCATTTAGCTCTCATTGGAATTTAAGAGCACATTTGTGATTAGTGTCATTTATAAGAAAATAATTTGCCAACTGATTAGAAATTTGAAGGCCTTCTCGAATCATTTTTACAGTGAAAGGAACAGGTTCCACTTCTGTTTCATTATCTTTTTCTACATTTTCTTCTGTATCTAAACTTTTATTTTTGACTTTAATTTTTTAATTTTCAATTCCATTTAAAAATCAAATTTTGTTTCACTGCTATTACTCATTTTTAAAAATAAACTTGCGGACACTAAATGATTAATAATTGATTATGTTCTTTTTGAAAAAGCAAAAACAGAATGTGATTTAAAATGCAAAATTAACACGCACAATGTTTGAACAAATTTACACTATAATCTTGTAAAATTTAATGTGAGTATACATAAAATGTGGAAATCATGATTTTAATTTCATTATTGCATAAAATCTTATTATTATAAAGCACTGAAAATATTGAAATTACTAAGGTGAAAGTCAAATTCCAATAATGTGCTATTACTTTCAATATGATGTAAGTGCACAAAATTTATTATTTAAAGTAATAGCGCATTATCGGAGTTCGACTTCCAAAGAAACATGAATCATGTAACTTCAAAATCATGTTAAATAAATCCACATAAAAAGAGACCCAGGTGTATAAATATATAAAATCAATTCAATACTTAAAGAATACCAACCCAATCAACAATCTCAATTTGTTGTCAAGGCAACTTTCTTTTACAATAAAAGTGGATATATGTTAAGGATATGTAAATTGATGTATCTGATATGTGTGGTGAAGCTATGATACCACAAAAGTGTGAATATATATTAAATAAACAATTACTGAAATCGTTCAGTAAATTAAAATTAGAGAAATACAATATTGGATACTGAATTAATTATACAACTTACTTACAAAATCTTTTACTTTACTCTGCTACTTGTGATTCACAACACAAGTAAAATCTCAAGACAACTTGTTTAGTCATCTTTGGGAATACAATTTTTAAAAAAACCGAAATTTTTATGACATCAAAATTATTTTTTTCTCATTGTGCAATGAGAAAAATTGCAGCAACCACATATGCCTTTTTAATGTCCCACAAATAGACTCTAGATATCTGAATTTAAAGATGTTACAAATCTTAGATAAATCCACATTTCTTCTATATTACAAACTTAATTTCATAACATTAAAGTCTATCTTACTAGCCATGAATTAATGTTTAAAATTTACACATACTTTATTATTTTTTTAATTATAAAAAAAGATATCCCCAAGCATAATAAATAGTCATGATATATTTTTGTAAAAAAATGCAATCATGCATTAATGCATTAATAGATTGACAAAGCTCTGAAAATGACATGAAATTGTGAAAGAATTTTCAATTGTCTATTAATAATCTAAAAAAAAAGTATGTTATAGTAAAGAAATTCTGTAAATTTCTGCAGTGATAATTATTTTTTATTTCTATTAAGTTTTTAGTCTAAAATGTTTCAGATTTATGACACTTTCTTCCATAGACTGTTATAAATCTTTCACTAGTACTCCCTATAAAAATCTTCTAAATCAACCTGTCTCACCAAAATTCCTCACTTATCAAACAAACCAAAGACTTGAAATATTTGAATATGTACACATAAATGATATTCAAGCTTTCTATTTATAAACTACCATTAAGATCAATTTGATTTTTCAAACAATGTTTTAAAACTCAATCATATACATTTACAGTATTTAATTAATTAATTTTTAATATTAATATATTCTAATCTGAGGAATAATGGTTGATTTTTTCTTATAACATCCAATGCAAAATGAATATAACAATGTAGGCAACATATATGCAATAATCTGATAAAGGCACCCTATGAATATTTGTAACCAATCAAATTTTTCAGATTTGTGTTGCAAATCATGAACTATTTCTGAGAGTAAACTTTCTTGACTAATCTCTTTCATTATACATCTATGTCTCCAAAATTCTCAGTATATCAGGTAATCTAAAGATTTACAACATTTGATAGTCACACTTTTTACTTACGTGCTAATTGCAACAATTGTTCTTTTAGATTGAAAATTTTAGCAATTGCCCATTTATATATGTACAATATAACAATTAAATTACTAATTTTACAATATTTATACATTCTAACAAGTGAAAATAATTAATTTCTTATAACATCTAATAAAACAAGATGTAATATTATTCACATTTGAGATAGAGTTTTCCAATCTTGTTACAAATTTTGATTTATTTCTTAGTATAAAATCTTCAGATCAATCTCTCTCATGCATTCAATAGAAACACCAGTTTATCAAATGATCTAAAGAATTGCAAAACCTCAATATCCACACAGAAGTAATTATAGTTACCCTATTTAGAGTTCAATGCCAAGTGTGTATATACCAATTGCTAAAACATTAAATTTTCAAAATAAAATTGGTTTTAATTAGAAGTATATTTGTCAGTTGAATTTGTCAATTTATTAATACGAAATGCAAATTTCCATAGTTCCAAACTTCTTTATTGATACTATGTATATATATATAAACTTCTTTATTGATACTATGTATATATATATACGATCACTAGATGGAGCTTTACCAATAGCCCACTATCAAGCTTTGTTTACATAAACACTGAGAGAGATAGAATTCAATATCTCTTTCAAATTGTCTCCAATCTTTAAACTATGTTTTCAAGCTAGTTGGTGCACATTAGTAAAGAATAGGAAGATTAGAAACTAGATCTAAACACCAACTGTATAATCAGCATTTATGAAATTTATTTCTATCAGCCTAAAAGCCTGAATTTTTCAGATACGTAAATATCTTCAAATCCAGTGATTATAAAATGCAAGCTATAGCAAGTTATGAAATTTATAACTTGTTTTGTTTATCATAAATGTACCCTTGAAGGTTTTTACAATGATATAGTGAAGCAGCCAGATCTGAGTTCGATCCTAGCTTCATGACATCTAGCCGTAAGCCCACTTCAAACCCTAGTACTAACCTTAAATTTCCAATGCAAAGGGGCTTTATACATTCAATCCATGCTAATTTCCATAAATGTGTATTAAAATTAATTCTTTAAATTCATGATAAAATTATTCATGAATTTATATATTTTACAACTGCGTGGATTGTGCATATATATTTAAATATATATAATTGTTCGAAAGTTTCATTGCATCGGGACTATTTGTTTTTTTACTTTTAAATAATTTGTTAAAGTATTAAAGATTAAAAGCTACATTCTTTTGATAAGCTTTCAGATTTTCTCTTTCCAAAAACAACAGTTACAGTTTTATTAATTAGAAAAAAGATAAGGATTTCCTAATTAAAATCATTTTTTGATTTTAAGAATTCATTTTCTAATTAGAAAATGAATTCAAGTTAATGAGTTTGAAAACCTTATCGAAGGAATGTATCTAAAAACAACCAGTAAATCTAAAAACATTGATAATGAAAGAAGCGCTAGCCTGAAGGCATCAGAGGACAGTATATATAGCTCTGAAAAGTTTGGAAAAAAGGGAAGCCATCTTTGTTGTAGAGAAGTGCAGTAAACTCTGTGTGTTTTAAATAGTGTTTTGATCATGGTAAGGGGCTAAACATCAGTAATCTGGCTATCAGTTCCTGAAGTCCCCTGAAAATCTTCAATGGGGCTGCTGAATCTTTTCCAGACAAATCATGCTGCCAAAATCAAATAAATGCTGTTCAAGTAATCAACTAAATGCATGCCTACATTTTTACCAACTCGGACATGTAATCTAAGGATCCAGCCCAGAAGAAATGGGTAATATATTTCCATAATGAACTTTAAACTTTCTGGTCAGTTCTGAACATTACTTTACACTTCCTTTAAGAGCTCTTTTCATTCTATAAATGTCATAATCTCTGTGTAATAATCTCTGTGTAAGCTTACTTTTATTTATACTATTATATCATAATTTTCTCAACTTCTAGTCTTTAACTTTCCTTTCTTATGTGGTGGTCATTTATTTTATTATGTATATTTATTGAATAAATTTATTAATGTTGTTATTTTTAATGATATACCAATAATCCTTCGACTTGATGATCTCCTTCATTTTCTTTGCCTTATACAAGTAATATAAACTTAATTCTCATAGTTAATTCTTGCCCATTAGAACTAGGTTTATACAGTTCTATCAATCATCGATTCAAAAGAAATTATTAAATGTGTGTTATTTTTATAATTGGCTAATAATAAATTATTAGCTCCATTTCTAATCTATGCCCCAGTTATTTTTTCATGTTTACCAATATGTATTTTTTCATATATATAATGTTAAAATATTTTTGCAAAACGGCCGATAAAGGAATCAAATATATTCTAATTCAAATTTCAATTACTTGCTATTTAGATTCAGGAAGGGCATGATGATTAAGGCATAATTAATATGATTTACAAATACTTTAAATAATTTTAATTAAAAGCTCATTTGACTTTGATTAAATTGATCAAGTCATCACGTAGAGCATTCTATAATTGGGTTTTATTTTTCAAACGATGACTATCAAGTCATCATCTTCGAACATTGCTGATGTAGGGCAATCTTCCACTCTGACAGGCTGGTCGGTGATAATATTTCTGTTATTTTAAATTATCGAGGAAGAAAGCACTTCCTCTCCTGTTCATATTAGTCAAAGGGCATAAGACTTGTCATATGCAAGCCGCCATAGGACTTAGATTATCGACCAGCTATCGCCTTTCAATTTCATTTTATAGCTCATAATTCATCAGCACTATTGCCTCTCTGTTCCGATAAAGCTCACTCTGATGCTCATAATTCATGATGAAGTGATTTAAATTAAAGTCCAACAAATTCTCTGTTATATCTCAAAATAAGTTCTCTAATAAAGATCCTGAATGGATTTGCGAATGTGAAAATAAATATCACATTCTTTCATATAAAATTAGAGTAAAAATTTCCTTTACTAATGAATACCTTTATCTGCCTTTTATTCCTTGTTGGGGGCATAGACATAGACTTTCAAATATTGCATAATATTTATTGGCATATAATGAGGACCACCACTCTTATTATAATTATAAATTTTGTTTACGAACTAGAATTAATTAACTTAATCTTTATTTAAAATTCAAACCAAACAAATTATTATTATTAAATATTTTTTAAACACACTTGGTTTCTTAGTTCTTAATTCTTTCACAATTATTTTAATGTTAATGCTCACTGTCTGTGTTGGCAACCCAAACATATACATATGAGTCAATTTAAATTTATTTTTATTCAGTTTATTATCAGATACTAATGTCAGTTCAGGGGTCTCTGATCCTCACCAATTGTTGAGCTAGTTTGTTGGCACATAGCACTGTGCCATCGATTTAGATTTCTACTAATATGAGCTGTTGAGTTGGGTTTGAATTCAGTTTAGGTTCAGCTGAGTTTGGATCCGACTTGCAGTTCTTTTGGTGGGTTTTTTCAACTGGTACAATAGATTGCAGAGGTTTTTACTATATGGTGAAACTGAACTGAATTCAGATCCATATAGCTATCTAGTTTGTATGACTGGATTTGAGGATATTTATGTATCTGAAAAATTCAGGCTTTCAGGCTGATAGAAACGAGTTTTGTAAATGCTTATTATAGAGTTGGTGTTTAGATCTAGTTTCTAGACTTCCTACTCTTTACTGATGTGAGCCAACTAGCTCAAAACAATGGTTTAAAGGTTGGAAACAATTTGAAAGAGATATAGAATTCTATTTCTCTCAGCATTTATGTAAACAAAGCTTGATAGTGAGCTATTGGTAAAGCTCCATCTAGTGATCATAAAATGCAAGCTATAGCAAGTACAAAATTTATAACTTGTTTTGTTTATCATATATATATATATATATATATTGGTAGCAATCATTCTTGAAAGATTGACTGTATAAAATATTTTTCACTTTACTTTGAAGGCAGTTTTAAATTTTCTGGAATATATTTAAATTAATATAAATATTAATCATTCAAAAAATTTTAAATAATCTTGGCTGGACTTGTAAGACCTTGTTTAATTATAACAAACATTTAAAATTCAAATCAATTTTCCAGAAAGTGTATTCTGTTGTTTTTTTTTTTTGTTTTTTTACTATTTATCACTCACAAATATATCTTGATTATTATGACTTGAATAATTGTTTCATTATTACTTTTTTAAAATCATAATTGGACGATTTTCTGGTAACTTCTTTCTTTTAATTTAACTGCAAGTTCATTTACTAGTTTAACATCATTCAGTCATGTAAAAAAAGGACATGCATAATTTTTGTAATTTTATTTTCACTCAAAAATTCTTCAATATATTTTAAAATAGAGTAAGCCTTTAAGTCTAACTCCAGTTTATTTGAAAAGTCATATGGTAATAGTGTAGTCATAAAAATGGAGTTTTCTGTTTGATTAAAAAAAATGTTTTTTTTTTTTTAAACACCTAGCACCTAAAGTTTTGATAAATTCATAATGGATTTAAAATACTACATATTTTTTAAAATCATAACCTCTCCTATATACAAAATAATAGTTATGATATATTATTTTATATAGCGCTATGTTTTTTATACTATAATAGTGATATTAGCGATTAAGCCAATGCACATGCACTTTAAAGATTTTTAATTATAAATGAATACTCTTATTTTTCCAGACACAAAACAATCTTTAAAGTGCATGTGCATTAGCTTAATCGCTAACATGACTATTAAAGTAATAGTTATATATAAGGTAAAGACTAGATGCTATTAGATAAACTTTTATATTTGATATCAAAAATACAATTCAACATAAATAATAGATAACATTGGTCATTATGGTATAACTTTTAAAGATGTTATTTGCATAATGTCACTGTTACCAATACAGGAGTTTATGCACATGAAAAAATTAGATACATTCATTACATAATGTTTACTCTAAATATGTTGTTATACTCAAAATTACTGAAAAAGGTCAAACAATATATTTAAAATTAAATTATTTTTTAAGTGCGATTAGGTTATTTTATCTTAATAAAACTATTAATGAACTTATATATTATTTCATGGATAATGAGATAAATCAGATGTTTCAAAATTTATATAATTACCTTTTCAATAATAAGTTCATTGATCATGGAAATTGACAATTTTGAATGCCACATGCAGTTTAAATAATGATTACAATAAATCCATATCATCACAACAACCAATTAAGAGCCAAAAGTATTGCTATTTTAACAGTTATAAAACTGAGCAGAGAATAAGCATTTGATTCCGTTGTAAATTATAATATGGTATCGCAAGTAGTAATCATGAAGTGTCAACAGACAACTTTTGTGACTGGGTTTAAAAAACAAATACTATATAGACGCTATCACACATGAGATTGGTATAGTGTTGGTGAAAATTATACTACAGAAATATTATTCATTATTAGGTATACTATAAAATCTAGACTAATTGTTATGTACCCAATATTAAAATTAGGACATTGTATAAAACAATCATCAATATTTTATTTATATACACATACTTAAGTACTAAAATTACAATAAGACATAATTATATATCAAAAATACTGGGATCATTATATCAATTTTGATTATCATCAGTTTTTTAGGCCATCTGGTATTATGAGTGTACTGGTCAGCAATAAATTAATTATCAATTCTATAAAATGAAACATGTGGACTTTAAAGGTGATCTTTATCTTTGCATCATCTAAACAATTGATTAGAGAATTCTTTGGATATCTACACAAACATATACTCACACACATATATAAAATACTATTATTGTCCAAACTATCTTGGGATGACAAGTAGCCTGATCAATAAGTTGGTGGACGAGATCATAAATATTAATATATTGTACCATCATATAAATTCACTGGAACATTTTAAAATAATGATTAATACATTTACTAATTAGAAATAATAACAAAATCAAATTAAAGGTCTGATAAGTATTCTATAATATAAATACATCATTTTGATTTTAACTTACAAATAAGATTAACAGCTTAAACAATTAATTTACAAAAGTATGAAAGTAAATGGTTTACACACATATGTATAAACATAAAAATGTACATTCATAGTTAAAAACAAAATATTACAATACTTATTAAGCAAATGTATCTAGATGCAATATATATATATATATATATATATATATATATATATATATATATATATATCTGCATCTAGATACATACACAAACTGTGTACATTAAATTATAAAAAAATTCAAGCATTTATAAGCTAATATTAATCTAAGCTAACAATATATAAACGATTAAATAGTGAACATGTTCATAACTCGTAAATGAACACATACTTGTTCCAATTATGAAAAAAAATTCTAACAATTAAATCTTAATTAGCATTTAAAATTATTTTGAACTCTTTTAACAATATCTTAATTATTTAAAAATCTGGAGCTTCACGTCATAAAAAAAAATCCAAAACATATTGATACTGGCAAATTCATTATAACTTTATAAATTTAAAGTAAGTATTTTATGAATGACAATAAAACTCTAAGAAAATATACCTAGATTTTATTTCTCTAGAAATTTCAAACTGGTTACACAGTTTTATGTTCTTATTGAATATTTCTTTTGCTAACTGGATAATTTATTCAACAGATGTTTACTTTTAAAATAACTAGGTATAGTATAGATTAAACATGGGGGGGGGGAGGGTAATAGATTTTTTTCAATTTGAAAAGTTAATGTTTGAAATGATGTTAATAAATTACTTTTTTTATTAGCCGATTTCTTTGTTTGTCTACCATATGTTCATAAAATAAATTTCATACTTATACAATATATATATATATATGACAGTACATTTGTTTCACTTGTACGTCTTGCATATATAAAGTAGCATATATGTAATTAATTTCATTAATCTGGCTTTCTATGTACTGGTATCTTTCAGCAAAATGGCTTATTATTATTATTATTATTATATCCATGATCGAATATATATATATAAGATAAAGCTGGCAATCTTTATCATTAATTTCCAAACTTCACAGTAGTAAGGGGCCTACCTTCCGTACGTTAAGCTATAAAATATTACAAAAAACAATAACACATTCTTACATTTTTGGGAAATCAAACTCAATCAACATGGAGAACTGCAATTGTTTTTTTTAGAAATCTGGTTTGTATTTCCTCTACCTCTGCATTTAATCTAATAACTAATCTCCAATTTGAACCCAGAATTTATGGTATAGAATGGAATTTAAAAACAGGATACTTAAAGTAAACCAATTTCTATCTTCATTATGCATTTAATTATATCATCTTGTTTTTCAATTTTCAATGATGAACCTCAATTAGTTTTTAAAAAATTCTTAATTTGTATGTGCCAATTACAAGATTATTACATATAAAAAAACACACTTTGTTATATTAAAATATTTTACATTTTTGTCAAAATCAGAAAAATCAAAATTATCTGCATAAAACAAAATATATTTTTATTTGATTTTAAATAATATGCAGTATTGTCTAAAATATCATTTAATATTATTACTCAATCAAATTTTTGTTATTTCAAGTTTTACAAATAATTATATTTATAATTATGCCTATAATTAATTCTTTTCTACTTGTCCTTTTAAACTTTAAATATAAACACACACATTATATTGTGAGCCATGACACCAATTTTCCCTATATATATATTGTAACAAAATTTAAAGATGGTTCAAATAACTATTACCATATCTGAGTTGTCTACAATATATATAAGATCATAACATTTAAAATAACGTTGGATTTCTCAAGATATCCCACCATCAATAATTATAAGCAAATTATTAATAACAAGTATTATAACTCAGGTATATGAAATCACGTGAGGTGAGTACACTAGTAATTCAATAAAATATAACTCAGGTATACAGACAGTAGATCTTATCCACTTTCATTTCTTGGTTTGATGTTAAGTGCATGTTTAAACAAATACTATGTGAATATGGTCTAGCAGGGCGCCACTAGATTATCTGAATCTAGACACAGTTATATCTAATAACCTTTCACATGTACCAGGTTTGAATCCCCTTTTTGGTACTTTATTTCTAATAAAAATGGGAGATTTTGCTTTTTGAGCCATATCACTATACGCACTAATATTTAGGTAAAAGTAAAACATTTTTAAACCAAAGTGGAGTATATTAGACATAAATCATTTCTTAGATCTTAGCAAAACAAATGTGTTTCAATATTTTTATAAGTTTACTAGCTCAGATTATATATAACTAATTTAGGATGGCAATTCACTCATCGTTGCATGAAATAGATGACGGGATGTGGTTATAATAATACTAAGAAATCACTAAATATTATAAAATCAATATTTATTTATGGCCTGTAAACATTTAAACAGCTCATTAATTAAAATGTTGATGACGATGATGATAATAATAACGATAATGACAAGGGTTTCAACTACAGCTCTAGGACTGAGCCTAAACATAAAACTAATTTTTATACAGAAATTCATAATTGTTGCTTAATTTTAGCATATTTACTTATATCTTAAATAACTAATATTCAACCACTGATGATGATGAATGATCACACTTAACAAAGACTACACTTAATGAAATATATACACCTCGTTTAATAAAACAAACTAAGATTTATTACTGCATTTCTAACATATACATAAAAATTTCTAGATAAACATGAAAATTGATATGAATAAGAATAATAATAATAATAATAATAATTAATTATATAACAATCCTCAGATTAATTTCAAGTTCTTCCCCCTTGCCCTTCAAATGTATATTGTATTAAGTTGGATGTCACATTGACCATGATTTTCACTCCATGAGAAAAGTATTTCAAGAGAAAAAAAAAATATTATCCGCTCATTAGCACACATACTTTATAAATCTAACATGTAAGTAGAATGTAAAAAAAAATGTTAGTAGAATTGAAAGAGCAAGTTTTAGAAACAAGTTTTAAATTATTTTCTCCCCCTCCCTTCTAAGCGCTGAAATCTATACTTTCTCAAGACAAAACAATTTAATATTTTAACACCACCTATTATTTCACATTCACTCGCATTTATACACATATAACATATTACTATGTATGTGCGTGTTTTATCCCAAAATAATAATAATATATTAGTTAAAACTAAAATCATAATACCATAAAAAAAATTGTTTTACACATTAATATTTTTCATAACTGTAAAATTAATAAACAAATAAATTTTGATACATTCAAAATCATTTATGTAGTTCAAAGCTATTATTATTAAGACATTCTTGGTTTCCATCGATCTGAATTGTCTTTAAAAGTTCTTTAAATAAAATATGTCACTTTATTACTAAATTTTTATTAATACTCTGATTGCATAAAGAAAATAGATATAAAAGTGATATTACCGATCCAAGGGTTCACTTGTCTTGTATATTGTCTATACTTGGCAGCAACAATTTCCATGTTCTTTGGAACAATCACTTTCTTGAAGTATATAATTATTTGATGATGAGGATCCTATTGAGGTTATTTGCTTTAGTGGATAATTTGGAAATCATTATATCAATTTTTCTTCTCTTCCTGTCAAGCATTATTCTTTTAGTGAATGAAGTACAGCAGTTGTTTTCACGTTATAAATTTTCTTGAGTTTAAAATCAGTTGTTGGAACAATTAATTGGACTTGATGATTAATATTTATCGGTAGATTAATTCATCTTTCATCGAATGCAGGTGAATGCTTTCTTCCTTCTATTAAGAACATCTTTATTTCTTTGGTCAGTTGAAAGGTGTAGAATATTATTTTAGACAAAACATCTTTTCTTTCCTATATGATGTGCAGCTTCCCCAGATGGTCCGGAAAAATGGGACATATATATAATTTTTCTAGCCAGTCATTTCTTATATTTCCAACATTCAATTTAATAGTCTAATAATCTGAATCATAATCCTATTATTTAATTAAATCTGTAACTTTTAAATCCCAATTACAATTATAGAAAGAAAAATAGAAGCATAGAATAAGATATTAGAATTGATCAAGCATAGGTTAGTTTTAAAGAAAGTTAAAATGTTGAATAGTTGAAATATAAAACAATTAAATAGCTTACACATACACTGCCTATACATATGTGTTATAACTTTGCGTTTTAACAGAAAATTTAAATATTAAATGTGTGTGCTGCTCTTTTTGAGATTTATTAACACACAAACAAGTAAAGCATATAATTGCTGACCCACTCTCTTTCTATCTAAAGCTTTTAGAACTGGACCTTGTAGGGTTTGAACTTGGATGCCCTACAGCTTCTTTTATGGTTATATAAAAATGTGATGATGATTTTGTTTTACATTTTCTTACATGCACATTACTATAAATTTGGCTAGTGACCAAATTGTAATGGCACAACTTTCCCCCCTTTGGATAAAATCATCAGCACTATTGTTTTAACTATATCTAAAAAAAATCCTAACTAATAAAATACACTAATAATAATAAACACACTAATAATAATATAAAAAAAAATTTAACTACTGGCAAACATCATACTTTTCATTAGAAAATCTAGCATCCTGATTTATTTGGAGATCTTTTCCTTTGTACAAAGCATATTGTGGTCTTCATAAAATTGCAAACATACATTCAGTCCCTTTTGAGATCTTTATTTTTTTTCATTTTGGCTTTTTCAGCACTATGGTAATTCCACTTGTAGAGGGTTGCTTGTCTCTAGGAATTACTTTCTCCACAACACTATCCACAGAATCTCCCCAGGATTGATTAGGAGGCCTAGCCCTATAATTATTCCTATATCCATAACTACCAAAATTCTGATCATGTGTCTGATCACCTAGATTTAGACTAAGAGACATTATAACTATACCTATCCTTGGTCCTCTTGGGCCTAGTCTCTGAATCTAGCTCTGAAATCTCGAGAGCATCCAGGATTTCTGATGCTTCCTTTATACTGCAGCAATCAGCAGCAATTAGCATTTGTTCAATGCTTCGGGGAAGATTGTGTCAGACTATTCTCAGGATTTGGTGCTCTGAGAGAGGAAATGCAGTCAGACTTTTCAACTTAACCACCTGCCCTCTGAAAAATTTGTGTATAGCTACCCTTGGTACCACCATATTTTTCCTGTGTAATCTGGTAGTGCACCTGGTCCTGCCTATCTTCACTCCAAAAACAGGCTAAGATAACACAATGAAAATCCCCAAAGATAGTGGGCTTATCAAATAGGGATGCCACCATTCCTTAGCATAGGCATAAAGATGGTTACATGCAATGGCCAACTTTTCCTGTTCACTCAGCCTACACACAGAAAAGAGTTCTTCCAAGGTATACAGATACTCTAAGGGGTTCTCCCTGCTTTCCCCACTAAAGGCCTTAATTTTAATTAAATTTGAGGTCATTGAGCCTCCTACTCTATATTCCTCTCTACTGTTACCTTCTGCCTTATCTATTAATTTTTTATTTTGTGGATTTTTAACTAAAGTAGGCATCCCTTTCTCAGATTGACTATGTTTTGAGCTATCCCTACAGTCATCTGGACTGATGCTACCATTGTTTCACCCTGAATTTAAGTTTGACTGATCCTGCAGCCCTACATTAATACGATCTTTTAATTCCCCTATTTTCTGGTAGAGATCATCCATCTTGGGGCTCATGTATTCCACAACATAGGCCTTCTGGTTCTCCTCAACCTTTTCCAACATAACACCCAATTCATGTTGATTCATTCTGGGTCCCTCTTCTAAAGAACTTGACTTGTCCCTTTTTACTATCTCCTCCCTAAAGCTATCCATTTGTTTACCCAATTCCTTCCTAAGATTTTGGTTCATCTGTACACACTCATTGGCCATGCTTCCTTTAACTTCTAGTATTTCCTTTTCTAAGCCACTGAACTTATTTTTCATAGTGAGGGCCTGATCTACACAGCCCAAAGTGGCTTCCTTATATGAGTCCACTTTGGCTACCACTTCCTCTAATCTAATATTAATTCCTGCAGAGGTTATTTTGGCATTCTTTTCTATGCATTCTGATATGGATTGGGAGACCAAATCATGGACCTCATTCCTAACTAACTCAATCTCTTTCTTATTTTCTTCAATAGACTGCTCCACTTGAGCCTTTAATGACTGTAGTCCCTGACAGCCCTCCTGTTTGGTGATTTCCATAGATCTACACACTCCTTCTATCCTCTCCTCTAAGATGCAAATCTATTTTTACACTCTATGTTGGATTTTTCAATTCTAGTTTCCAAAGCCATGATCATCCAGCTGTTATTTTCACTAGAGTTATCTATCTGGGCTTTGAGATCTTCTCTCAAACTTTCTATCCCTTGCTTACTATCTTCTCTTAGACTCTCTATACTTTTCTCCATCTTTTGTTCTAGATTTACCATACTTATTTTTTTCTATCTTTTGTTCTAGATTTACCATACTTTTATTATTTTCTCTATCTTTTGTTCTAGATTTACCATACTTTTATTATTTTTCTCTATCTTTTGTTCTAGATTTACCATCCCTAGCTTACTATCTTCTCTTAGACCTTCTCTTAAACTTTTTATACTTTGGAACATCTGCATCATCATTAATTCCATGTCTAATGGTTCTTTATTTTCTATCTGAATCTGGCCAACTTCCGGCTCCTCCTCTACTTCCACACTTGAGGCCGTATTATTGCTACTAACATTAAAGGCATCTTCCTCTACTTCCTCTCTTTCCTCTTGTGTTTGTTTTAAGAAAACCTCCCCATCCTCTTCTTCAGTATGAAAATGATCACTGATTCCTGGTATTGGGGCACCTTCCTCTTCCATAACCTCTTCCATACTATAATTTAGTTCACTCATGTTATAAAACTATATATATCCCATCTGTGCTTCCCTGACCATCAAAACCCTACACATCCTTTCCTTGTCTGACACCTATATTTGACTAACTGACTGATTTGCTTTTCACCTTATCATGCATTACAAATACAAACAAAAAAATATTTAATATCCTTATATGATGAACTACACAACAACAATCTATATAGTACATGTCTGTCTATAATGGCCCAAATTATACATTCATCTATTCTCCCAGAAATCCAACAGATATTGACAGTCCACAGAATGACTAGCAGTTCACAATCTTGAGATAAATGAAAAGAATTCAGTCACAGCACTATAATCACACAATGCATCACGAGCCCTCAGAAGATCATCCCAATTCGATCACTATTAACTACCACAACCCTTGATTGAATGATGCAAACTCTGTTGCAATAAAAGAAGTATTAAGTCTTAGGGGCTAAAATAGGTAAACTATGCCTTGCTCTCTCTCTTGGAGTCTTATGTGGCAAGTATCAAGGAATGCCCTGCTTATTATAGACAACAAAAACGAAACCTTGCTCTCTCTCTTGGAGACTTATAGGCTGATATCAAGGCAGGACTGCTGTTAACTGCTTCATGATAAAATAAGAATAACATATAACTGGGTTGGAAAACTATGCCATGCTCTCTCTTGGAGACTTATAGGCTGATATCATGGCAGGTCTGCAGTTAACTGCTTCATGATAACATAAAGATAACTTATAAATTGGGTTGGAGCAGTGAATGGATTTGATCATTCATAAGTTACACAAAATACATAGCATTCTCAAGACAATGACAAACTCTCCACTCATCATCAAAACTGCAATCTAACCAACCAAACTCCAATGATCAACCATTCAATCAAACCTCTAAAATCATAGACTTTTTACAAAATGAACTCCCCAAACACACATGAGACTACTATTCCATAATTCATCACTATTACTATGCCTATCCTATCTGGCAATAAATCATTTTAATGTTCCACAAAAAAAAATTCTATTATTTATTTCACCTTTGTCTTAAGTTGTGATATTCATCTCTATTTTCAAAATTGATAAAAAATAAACAAGCTGTTTTATGGCTGTACCCATTTTATCATCATCAATGAATAATTAAATCCTATTAAACATCATCATCTAAAATAAGACTGTTTGGCCAAGAAAATTTTGTAAGACAAAAAAAAAAATTTACTGAAAAAAAAAAAATTTACTAAAAAATTTCTCTATTTTTAACCACACATCTCCTATCATTCTATAGACTCCCTTTTTCAGGTATATGGTAAAATATCAAGCCCCAGTTGGGTGTCCATTGTAACAAAATTTAAAGATGGTTCAAATAACTATTACCATATCTGAGTTGTCTACAATATATTTAAGATCATAATATTTAAAATAATGTTGGATTTCTCAAGATATCCCACCATCAATAACTATAAGCAAATTATTAATAACAAGTATTATAACTCAGGTATATGAAATCATGTGAGGTGAGTACACTACTAATTCAATAAAATATAACTCAGGTATAAAGACAGTAGATCTTATCCACTTTCATTTCTTGGTTTGATGTTAAGTGCATGTTTAAACAAATACTAAGTGAATATGGTCTAGCAGGGTGCCACTAGATTATCTGAATCTAGACATGGTCATATCTAATAATCTTTCACATGTACCAGGTTTGAATCCCCTTTTTGGTACTTTATTTCTAATAAAAATGGGAGATTTTGCTTTTTGAGCCATATCACTATACGCACTAATATTTAGGTAAAAGTAAAACATCTTTAAACTGAAGTGGAGTATATTAGACATAAATCATTTCTTAGATCTTAGCAAAACAAATGTGTTTCAATATTTTTATAAGTTTACTAGCTCAGACTATATATAACTAAATTAGAATGGCAATTCACTCATCCTTGCATGAAATAGATGACGGGATGTGGTTATAATAATACTAAGAAATCACTAAATATTATAAAATCAATATTTATTTATGGCCTGTAAACATTTAAACAGCTCATTAATTAAAACGTTGATGACGATGATGATAATAATAACGATAATGACAAGGGTTTCGACTACAGCTCTAGGACTAAGCCTAAACATAAAACTAATTTTTATACAGAAATTCATAATTATTGCTTAATTTTAGTATATTTACTTATATCTTAAATAACTAATATTCAACCACTGATGATGATGAATGATCACACTTAACACAGACTACATTTAATGGAATATATATGCCTCGTTTAATAAAACAAACCAATATTTATTACTGCATTTCTAACATATACATAAAAATTTCTAGATAAACATGAAAATTGATATGAATAATAATAATAATAATAATAATAATAATAATAATAATTAATTATATAACAATCCTCAGATTAATTTAAAGTTCTTCCCCCTTTCCCTTCAAATGTATATTGTATTAAGTTGGATGTCACATTGACCATGATTTTCACTCCATGAGAAAAGTATTTCAAGAGAAAAAAAAATTATCCGCTCATTAGCACACATACTTTATAAATCTAACATGTAAGTAGAATGTGAAAAAAAATGTTAGTAGAATTGAAAGAGCAAGTTTTAGAAACAAGTTTTAAAAAAAATATTTTCTCCCCCTCCCTTCTAACCGCTGAAATCTATATTTTCTCAAGACAAAACAATTTAATATTTTAACACCACCTATTATTTCACATTCACTCGCAATTATACACATATAAAATATTACTATGTAAGTGCGTGTTTTATCCCAAAATAATAATATTATATTAGTTAAAACTAAAATCATAATACCATAAAAAAATTGTTTTACACATTAATATTTTTCATAACTAAAATTAATAAACAAATAAATTTTGATACATTCAAAATCATTTTTGTAGTTCAAAGCTATTATTATTAAGACATTCTTGGTTTCCATCGATCTGAATTGTCTTTAAAAGTTCTTTAAATAAAATATGTCACTTTATTACTAAATTTTTATTAATACTCTGATTGCATAAAGAAAATAGATATAAAAGTCATATTACCGATCCAAGGATTCACTTGTCTTGTATACTGTCTATACTTGGCAGCAATAATTTCCATGTTCTTTGAAACAATCACTTTCTTGAAGTATATAATTATTTGATGATGAGAATCCTATTGAGGTTATTTGCTTTAGTGGATAATTTGGAAATCATTATATCAATTTTTCTTCTCTTCCTGTCAAGCATTATTCTTTTAGTGAATGAAATACAGCAGTTGTTTTCACATTATAAATTTTCTTGAGTTTAAAATCAGTTGTTGGAACAATTAATTGGACTTGATGATTAATATTTATCGGTAGATTAATTCATCTTTCATCAAATGTAGGTGAATGCTTTCTTCCTTCTATTAAGAACATCTTATTTCTTTGGTCAATTGAAAGGTGTAGAATATTATTTTAGACAAAACATCTTTTCTTTCCTATATGATGTGCAGCTTCCCCAGATGGCTCTGGAAAAGATGGGACATACATATAATTTTTTTAGCCAGTCATTTCTTATATTTCCAACATTCAATTTAATAGTCTAATAATCTGAATCATAATCCTATTATTTAATTAAATCTGTAACTTTTAAATCCCAATTACAATTATAGAAAGAAAAATAGAAGCATAGAATAAGATATTAGAATTGATCAAGCATAGGTTAGTTTTAAAGAAAGTTAAAATGTTGAATAGTTGAAATGTAAAACAATTAAATAGCTTACACATACACTGCCTATACGTATGCATTATAACTTTGCTTTTTAATAGAAAATTTAAATATTAAATGTGTGTGCTGCTCTTTTTGAGATTTATTAACACACAAACAAGTAAAGCATATAATTGCTGACCCACTCTCTATCTATCTAAAGCTTTTAGAACTGGACCTTGTAGGGTTTGAACTTGGATGCCCTACAGCTTCTTTTATGGTTATATAAAATGTGATAATGATTTTGTTTTACATTTTCTTACATGCACATTACTATAAATTTGGCTAGTGACCAAATTGTAATGGCACAATATATATATATATATATATATATATATATATATATATATATATATATATATATATATATATATATATATATATATATATATATCAAAATACAATAGAATTCACATAAATTATAGTTATTTTATTAAAAGTATTTTCGATTATACATCTTCTAGTCTTTATCAACTATATAACATTGAATAATGAAAACGAGTCATTTTAATGCAATAATTTAAGATAAAATAAAATAAGTAAATAAATTAAATAAAATGTGGACAGAATAGCTTAAGGTAACATTCAACATTATTACACTGAAATGTCTCGTTTTGATTATTCAATATTTATAGTTGATAAAGACTACAAGATGGATACTTGAAAGTACTTCTAATAAAATAATTATAATTTATATGAATTTTACTGTATTTGATATATATGTATTGATTTGAATATTACATATGTTTTGAAGAGAATACAGACATCAAAATTAATTTATTATATATATATATTATATGGGTGTTAAATGTATGTCCATCTAACAAGATGTAGAATTTAAGCAAAAGTACCCTGAATCCAATCACACCTGAAATACACAGGTCAGGAGAAATCATGAATTCTAACCTATTTGCCCATTCCCCAAATCTATAACACTATGAACAACATCTACGGTGATACCACATAAATTTATTATATCCCATCCCGGTGCTACAACATTTTACAAGAGAAATCAACTGTTGATGATGATGATGAGAGATTGAGTGAACCCGAGATATAAAGTTAAAAGTATACATAAATATAAATATTATTAAGGAGATCCAAACCACTGGATTAAAGTTTAAAATATAAATATTTATTTGGACAGAATTCAAGATTAGTTTTATATATATATATATATATATATATATATATATATATATATATATATATATATATATATATATATAATCAACTCTACGCTTGTAAAACTTTATTTTCATTACAAACATTTAAGAAACTTCTTACAATTATTTTTATATTAACTAATATTAATTTAGGGCAGCGGTTACAATTCTGAATGTCTATTTAAAAATAGACTTTTATTCAATGTTACAGAAAATGTATTTATCGGAGTGGTTTGGTGGACATTTTATATATTTAAAGAAAAAAATATTTAAAGATAAAATAGAGTTTAGCTGATTATACAATTTCAATACATAAGTTTATTTTCATTTGAGACTTTATTTATAACACTTAAAATAAGGATACATTTTGATCAGTAGACTAAAACATTATTTATTTTACATTTTTAGCATTTAACGATAGAATATAGTGAAACTTGATAACTGCGGAAATGGCTTATTTTAATAAAAAAGGAGGGCAGCTTCATGAGAAGTTGGATTTAAACTCCAACAGAAATATTATGAAGAGAAAATGTTTTATTATCACATATTATTATGGTTTACTTTGCTAAACAGGCTAGAAAACTAACTATAAGAAATGGCAGTGCTAGGATAATATCAGCAAGAGGAAATGGCACCTTTGATCAGGACAAGGTCATTTTGCAATTTGTTTTAAAGATGGTACATGCCAGCTTCATGCTAAAGTGGTACAGGACAAAAAAGATAGGTAGGAAGTTTCTATGGGCTGGACCATGGCACATCCATACAGAGCTTCATCTAATCTAATCTGCATGTTCTAGAAGTAAACTTAGACTTCTAGTATGAACGAGAACACTAGAAATGATGGCTTTGGATCCCTGGAGTGAGGTACAGGTAAATCAGGTCAAATCCCTATGCAGCTTATGAATAATTGGACATATTCCAGCAATTCTATCATAATAATATAAAGTCACTGAATTTAACTATTAAAGTAAAGCCTTAAATGCTTTAACAAATATGTAATAATATGCTAAAATAATGACCCATGTTAGTTAAAGTCATTGATCATAAATTAAACTATCATTAATGAAACATGCATTGCCCCCCTTTTTGAATCAATATTTTAACATATTAAACAAACAATAAAAATTCACACACTTAATAGTGCATATTACAAAACAAATTTAAGTCACCAGGCTTTGTGGTGATGATGATCAATAAGAAATTAATAAAACTAACAGACACCAATATCCACCCCAGATTGCAAAATACTTATACATTTTGTATAAATTTACAATAAAAAAATTATAAAAAAAAACAAGCAAGTATTCATTTATAGTACAAACCCAATCTTACAAGATATTTAAAATAACTAACAAAAACCCATTAATTCCCCCCCACCTTTATATTCCATAGTGGGATATAGAAGTTTGTAAGACTAGATTTGATTGGCATTTCCAAATAAAACTAAATAAAAAATATAAAAATATTATTAAAATTAAATTATAACCACAGTAAATTATAAAAATAATAAGAAGCATGAGTTGGATGAGAGATTAGTTTTTATAGAAGAGAATTGATACAAAGGGTTAACAGACTTGCCAATTGGTGAAAAAAAATTAAACATAAAGAAAACATTAATTTACAAATTAAATTACAAAATTAAAATTGGCTAAGCCAATTATACTGTCATTGGGCTGATTACCTCAGGATTCCATGAAGTATTGACAAATCTTTTATGGCAGGTGAAATTCTTGGATGACACATTCACTCTTGAGTGTTAGAAGCTACATCTTGGCATAAGTTGGGCTGAAGATGAAAGGAAAGGCAGCTTAGGCCCCTCAAAAATTCAATGGACATGAAGTCATCTAGCAATGATTGACCAAACTCTGACACAATAGATTTTTATCCCTATTTATGTTAGTTTTTAGGCCCTCAGAGAATGTTTGTTTTAATTAGATTTCTTGACTCTAATGGATCCTTAATTTACAAACCTTTACTCTATTGTTAGTAGAAATGCAGTTGTGAGATAACTGTCCAAAATCAATTTCCTGTTTGGAAATAGATTTGATAAAAAATGTTAATAGCTAACTAAAATCCATTAGCTTTGCTTTAGTTTTTACTTTTCTTAACTTTCATTTACAAATTCTTTTTTCTTAAATCATGAATTAAACTTCCTACCTTCTTAATTATCTTTAGACAGTCAATGACTGCACCTCCCATCTTGAATTTTTATGTATTTTTATGACAAAAAATAATTACAATATTACAATGAAAGTAAAAAAAAAATACAATTTTAAAAGTCACCATATTATTTAGTATTTTAAACTATATATATATATATATATATATATATATATATATATATATATATATATATATATATATATATATATATATATATATATATATATATATATATATATACAAGCTTCTGTAATATATGTGTGTATCTGAGTTGCATCCATAAAAGTTAATATTTAAAATAATTAAAGAATTTTATTTCAGATTTTTATTTATAAATCTCATAGATGCTTCTCAGAAATATATGTAGTCTATATACATTTTACAAAAAAAAAAACAAAAACATGGTGACATGTGGGCTGTAGTAGACCAGTAAAACTCGATCTTGAAGTAAGGTTGACTATTTCAATAGATAGATAGATAGATAGATAGATAGATAGATAGATAGATAAATAGATAGATAGATAGATAGATAGATAGATGGATGGATGGATAGATAGATAGATAGATAGATGGATGGATGGATAGATAGATAGATAGATAGATAGATAGATAGATAGATAGATAGATAGATAGATAGATAGATAGATAGATAGATAGATAGATGGATGGATAGATGGATAGATAGATAGATAGATAGATAGATAGATAGATAGATAGATAGATAGATAGATAGATAGATAGATAGATAAATAAGTAGATAGATAGATGAAGGAGAAAACTCTAATAATTAATTCTGATGAAAATTTATAATTTTTTAAAAAAATATAAAAGAAAATCATCTATATATTTTGCATAAACTATAAATGTGATTTAATTTTTTTTATTTTAATGCTATATAACCACCAACTGGAATTGTTTTCTTTTTTTAATTTATTTTGTAATTAAATTTAATTTAGTTAGGAATAGTTATTTTATCTTTTTTTTTAAAAAAAAAAGCAGATAATTTGTACAAATCTTAGAACAGTCATAAGAATTCCCATTATCATTTCCAATTCTATTTTGAATATTAAATTGCTCAACCACTAGTTATTACATTTTATTAAAATATATATTCCATTTTTATTGGAAAACATCCACCCAATATTATTTTTCGACATTTAATACTCAAATGCACTTTATAGTTACAATTTAAAGTTTCATTAATTTATTTGAATAGATGAAAAATTACTGTTATGTCATGTTATATAATAATATATTTTAGTAAAACGAAAATGTTTTTCTTGAAAGTATGCTCTGTTTGAAATATGCTTTATGTAAAAGACAACTTTTTTAAAAACATAAAAATAATTTCAATATTCAGAGCTTTTTTCAGCATAATTTTTTTAAAGAATTTTGCATTAGTATTAAAATATTTATATATGGTTTTTATTTTTTTTATTTTTGGAGCTTCGATATTATATCTGCTATGACATATTACTCCAGTGACCACTGTATCCAGTAATAATTATTCAAAGTTTCCATTTATGATGTCATATCATCTGAGAATACTAGCACAACTAATCCATATCAAATATATACACATTACCGACATTTCACATATACACAAGTTGCCAACTTCTAAAACATGCTGACTTGTGTGATTTTGTGATTTTTAACAAAATTGTTATAATTTGGGTGTTATCTGCTACAGAAGAGGATGCAGTCAATTTTTTCCAACAATATGGATTTCTGCCTTCGAGTAAAATGTGTGATAATGATCATGATATGAAATGAAGGTTTACATTCTTTCTTCCAATAAACAATAGAGTTGATATGCATAAGATTGCTTGAAGAAAGTGGCCATTCATAAGGGAACATGGTTTGAGGCTCCAAAATAAGGTTTGTCACTCAGCTAAGAATCATTTATGGCTGGTCATGAGAATTTATGTACATTGAATGGTGCAAATACTGGCTTGAAATAATGGTCAAAACTATCATGGATTGGAGCAACTACCCACACAAAGTCTGCATGTGAACCTTGTTAGCCACAAGAAATGCAAAAATCAGATGTCTCGACAAAAGTTGTTGAAATTGATAAAAACCTATTTACTAATCAGAAGAACCAGTCAGTAGAATACTTCTGGAGCAGTAGATCAGAAGAACCAGCCAGAAGAATATTTCTGGAGCAATACATCATTAGTGGATTTTGTAAGAGATGGACAAATGCTTTATAGTGAAAATTCATGATAGGATAGTGACCATTCTTATGCAAGTCATCAAAAAAAAGATGAAAGAAGGATTGTTGAAAAGCTTACAAAACAGTGGAATGTTGAGATGTTGAGTGTGACCACTTTAGAGTTAACCATAGTGATAATTTCATTAACCTGAAGAATAGTATTCAGATAAAAAATATAGACTTTCGAGTTAGTCAAATGATGGAATAAATAGCAAAGAAACTAACTGCATGTCAACATCTTATTCATATTTGGACAAATTCAGGTGGAGGTAACTATATAAGCAAACTGACCCTTTTTTTCAAATTTGAAAGATAGAAAACAGTTCAGTCATCATAATGACCCCCCAATATAATGCATTTCTCATATCATTTGTAAATAATAGTTTTATATTCAAAAATACATTTCCAACTAATCTTTACATATTTATGTTTTATTTGCTAAAACTTTATACCTGTTTTGTTAAGTATTGGTCATTGAGTGGTCAGTGCCTTACAAGCAGTTGTTCCAGGTTAGCGGGTTCATTTCCAAGCCGATGCTATGACACATGAAAAAAAACTTTATACCTGTTTTTTTCTATATACTTACAGTTCACCATTATTTTTATGTTAAAAAAAACGCATAAAACCAAAACTACTGTTTGATTTAGAAAAAAAATAACATTTTAGGTTTGTTTTTTATATTTTTTCTTTTTCTATAATGAATATATTTTTTGTTTTTTTAGATTTGAATTTTGGTATTACAGTGTGCTGAGAAATTACAATAACACAAAGGACAGTATTATGACAGAGAAGAGGAGAAGAAATTCTCAAAATAAACCATGTATTAAAAAGTGACAACTATCTGTTTTTACTTAGTATCATAACATGTTTTTTTCATAATAATTATATTTCTTTTTTTTTTTTTTGGATTTGAAGTTTGGAATTGCATGTGATATGATGTATAACTCTGGTGAAGGAGTTTTTTATGTTTGTGATATCTTTAAAATAATACCTCCATGGCATTTGTGGACAAATTTTTATCAATTAAGTTTGTCTGCACATCCCATAGATGCATTATTTTAAACATATAATGCCAATGTACCAAATACTTTATTCTTAAATTATAATCTTAAATAATGTTTTTTTTTTATTTCAATAATTTTACTGTGTCTTAGTGGAATACAAATTTGTGCGCTTTTTACAAATATATTATATATAATATTGTTTTCTGTTTTGGATTTTTATTTATTAACCTATCCATTCTAATCACAATTTTTTTTTAAAGAGCTTAAAACATAAAATTAGTTTCAAAAGTATAAAAACAAGAAGTAGATTGAATGTAAATATTTAATGCCCCATTATAATAAGCATCAAATGACAGATAATATTCATGTAAATAGAAAATAATCTTTAACCTTTGATATTACCAAGAAATTATCAATTACTACTAATTGACAATCTCTCAGGCCAAAGCAGATTTTCCTACTTAAGTTTTATATGGATTTAAACCCAGAAAGAAAACAGGACCTCTTTTATTTTAATAAAAACTCTAACAAAATAGCTATTTTAAGTTTAATGGAAAATTGATTTGACCTCAGGTATTGTGTCTTATTAGTAATTGATAATTTCTTGCTAACATTAAAGCATAAAACATTTTTGCTGGTGAAGCAGCCATATTGAATATTTAAAAAATTATGTTAGGCCACAAATTTCACCATAAGTTGAGTTTATATTATTCAAAAATGACATAATATATATTGTTTGAAACATAAAACACCAAAGAATGTAATTAAGCTGAAAAAAATATATTAATTGATATTCAAAGTAATAAAAAACAATAAAGTTAATATTTTTAATAATTATTCTTATATTATTTCATAAATTCAAAATTATCATACATAAATGTTACAAGTATAATTTTGTTAGTAGGTTAGTTGAATTCATCATAAAATTTCTAAAAAAAAGGTATATAATAACATGTACCTAAAGTAATCCAGCACTTGAAAACTTCATAAAATAAATACATTAGTAACTTTCATTTTTTCTAGTAGACATTCAAAATGTATTTCCATATAGGGGTTTGCAATGAATATGTCATCTCTAATAACATCCCTTATAACAAGTAGTTAATATCGGTCAATAATTAATATAATTTGAATATTATAATAAAGAACTTCAATACAGTTTGTAATTTATTAAAAATTACAATTAAAATAGTCATTATATACAAAATAAAATAATAAAATAAAATAGAAAGTGAATGAAATACTAAATTCATTATGAAGTTAATCTTGAGAGTCATTGTGATGTAATATTATTTATCCTATCTTTATGGGTTTTGAGGGCTTATATTGCTTCATGCTACTATGATAATAAATTCAATAATAGCTTCATCAACTGCTATCTCTCTTTGCATTTGATATGCAGCTTTAAAATTTACTTTGCCATAGTGTATAATTGACCTAAGTTTATATACTGATAAAATCTTTACTTTTATCATTTCTATATTTTTATTATTATTAAAATGCAGACAAGACATTATAGAAAAATCTAAATTGGGTCATAATATTTGCAAAATATGTTTATCTTTATCTCATATCACCTAATTTATATATTGGACCCAAGATCACATCATATAAAAAATGCAAATAATTTGCAATATAAATTTACACAATCACGAGTTATTTTTTGATCAGCATATATGTAAGTTTCAATAATAATTTTTCATATATAATAATTAAAAAATATATTCAAATAATAATCATAAAATATATAAAATTAAATACTTAACATGGCTCCCAATAACATTCATTCTTCTAAGTACATCAGTAAAAAGTTGTATTTTTTCTGATGTAATTTTTAGGGTAAATATTGTTCTGTTAACAATGAAAAAACTAAAAGACAAAAAAATTCAATTTACTTGATCACAAAAAATATCATAAAATTTTTAATTTTTGCCCTAGAAAAATGAAACTTACCTTTACTGACACTAGAAAAAAAGATGGAAACAACGGTATAAAAATCCCATGCATAGACTATGGAGATTTTCATTAACATTAAGCGGAAAGTGGATGTTTATAATTTGAAAATTCATACCTGTATTATGCAGGTCTAAAAACGAAGAGGTTATTAAAGGTTATTTTTTATTTGCATAAATATTATCTCTCATATTTATCATTTATTATAATAACAATCCATGGAAATATTTAACCATTTTGGCATGCACTAACACCTCTTACTTTTCAGCATTTTTCTGACAGATTTCTTTCTCACATGTCAATGTAAAATATATGATAAAATGATTATTTCTTTTCAGAAAATAATAAATTTGACTTCATTTGATAGATTTTTTTAGTTATTACTGAAATAAATTTTAAATGTTGCCATTTTGTTTCTATAAATATTAAAATTAGTCTGTAAGCAAAACAAAAACGTTATATGTTGTTTCTAGAAAGATTATTTTCAGTTTATAAAATCAATGAAATATTTGTTATTTCACATTATTTTTAAGAATGTGAATGATTATTTATTTATTTCTCTTATACCTATTGAATTATGCTGTAAAAGTTTACATTTTTGAATATTTATTGCAAAATTATGATATTTTCTTACTCATAAATAAAGTAGTTTCTTTATGTCAGAGCTAGAATTTTTTAATTTGCTTCAGGCCATATTTATGGTAGCTGTTAATAAAACATTAAATTTTTGAAAATAAAGTATTTCAAGTCAAATAAATTATTAATAATTTTTATTTCTTGATATATAATAAATATGGTGCAAATTATTTTAAAAAAATATCTAAAACTGTAATAAATTCGCAAATAAATATGTTTTTGCATCATTGGAAACTCCAATGTTGTAAAACGCTGAATGTTTTACAGATTTGTCAGCAGACAATAGCTGATTATGTCAAGGCAAATCTTATGTCTATTATAAGAGTGGGAATTTTGAATTTCACACTTTTTTTTACTCTTTTTTCGGTAAAAAAATTATTACAATAAAATATACTGTTAGACACACATTTTTATAATACTTATGAAAAAATTCACCAGGGGGCGAATTGGTCAAAAGATGTTTCTGAGCTGTCCCGAAATTCAAAAAGATTAATTCAACAAATTAATACTCTATTATTTAACCAACTTAATTCTATGCACTTTAGCATTTGTGGAAGTTTGATCTGCCTTGAATAATGAAAAACTGTTACATATTTTAATAATAAGGATTTGTTTTATAGTTAGTGCATCTTTTTCTTGAAACTTTAAAAATATTTTATGGTAGTTACCTTTTTTTTGAAATAAAAATTTTTAAATCATTGTTTTGAGCATGTGAATCAATGTTCTCATGACGAAAACAAAGTATACTTTCTGAAATGTTGAAAGTGATATCATAAAATAAAAACTGTGCTTATCATTCATGTAATTGTAGTTTTAGTGAAAAATGTGGATTATCAATACTATTTTTTTCGGAAGGTAAAATTCGTTTTTTAATAACAAAGAAGAGATTAATATATTACAATATATTAATAATAAATTTTAAAAAAGTCAAAAATTGAATCCAAAATAATAAAAAAATTTCTTAGAAGAACTGGAATTATATATGTATTTAAGATTAATATTAATAATAAAATAAAATGCACATTCATATAAGTAAAGAATATATTAATAAAACATAAAAATATTCAATTATGAAATTGGCATTGCTTTTTGTTATTACAAATGTAATAAAAGTGGAATACTATAAAAAGTACAATAACTAAATCTAGGATAATATTAGCACTATGAACCTTTAAATAATATTCAGAAAAAAATAAAAATATTTTAACTTGGAAGTATGTAGATAGCAGTTTATCATATACAAATAAAATGAAATATTTATTATTTTATGTAAAAAATGCCATACAAAGTAAAAATGCTTGGTAGATTGAAGATTATGATTAGAAATTGTTACAAAAATGTAAATTAAATAATTAGAAATAATATCAGACAAATTGACATTAAAAAGAAAGGTGGAGAATAGACATTTAAATGTATCTATATTAGATTAAATGAGACATTATAATAGAATATTCACATATAGTGTGTTAGAGATTAAAATAAAGAAAATAGACGTTTCTAAATAAAAGAACAAAAAAGTAAAATAAATTAATAATATTGTGGGGAAAAGAACCACTAATTGTCAAAAGACAATCAACGTTGAACTTAAAAAAATATTTATAATAAGAACTGAAATAATTCATTATTGAAAAAGAAATCAGACTGTTTAAAAACAAAAAAAAAGTATTAATGTAAATATGGAATAAATAATATTGAATATTTATAATTAAAAATGTATATTTAGTGGAAAGAAAAAAAATGCCGTGCGTTATAATGAAAAATAAATAAGATTCTTTTAGTATGAGTGAAAAATAATAAACATCTAAAATTGTAGAGAAAACCTAAATAATTAGCGAAATGTTGAATAAAAAATATATAAAAGTAAATAAATTTGATGAATACAGTACTTGCAATAATCCTTGGCCCTGAAGTCACAAAATAAACATTGCGTTTTTGTAATTTATAGATTGAAAAAATATTTAGTAAATAAAAAAAATTGCAATTCATAAAGTTGAATTTATTTATCATAAACTTTGTCTCATTCGTTTACTCATCCTATGTACACAGCATACACTTAATCGGTTTCGTAATTGTGCACATTGTCTTTATTCACTTATTATTAATCTAGCATTTATATTAATTCCGTTATTTTATTATTTTTCTTGATGTGTAATCGTATTATAGGTGTGTATATAAATGTTATATAAAGTTTCTTTATCATCCTCGATTTTATATATCTTTAGAAAGATTTGGAACTAAATTTTGTGGATAAAAAGAAGTGACTACTATAGAATAAATGTAACTTATGCATACGACATGAGTTATTTTAAACCAAAATAGCTACATTGCATAGCGTCGCATCATGATTATAATACCGATATTACTTATCTGACACATTTTTTCTCATCACTATATGCACACAAATATTAGTAATGAGTATATAAAGATTCTTATTTGATTAATAACCGTAATGCATTTTGTGCTTAAGTTAAAAATTTAGAGCTAATTTTTGTAAAATACATATTAGTATTTCTGAAAGTTCAACTGTTTGCATTTAAGCACGCTGTTCAAACAATAGGATAGATTTGTATTTTTAAAAATGTCACTGCTCGTTTGATATTAAATTAACATAGATGTTGTATTGCTTGTTTATTAATTTTATAAAACAATTTAAATTTATTGTATACATATTTATATATATCAAATAAGCATAGCAAAGTATATAAATAAAATACGAATAAAGTATACTTTCGCGAACTATAAGTATATTAATCCTCTTTGTGCTAGCTAAAAAAAAAATAGAACGGACTATCCAATTCTTAATCGTTTTTAATATAAAGATAGACTTATTTAGTCATAGTTTGCTTGGAGTATAGTATAATCCTCTTTTATTATTATTATTATTATTATTATTATTATTATTATTATTATTATTATTATTATTATTATTATTATTATTATTATTATTATTATTATTATTATTATTATTATTATTATTATTATTATTATTATTATTATTATTATTATTATTATTATTATTATATATATATACTCCAAGCGAACTATGACTAAATAAGTCTCTCTTTATATTAAAAACGATATATATATATATATATATTTGTCATTGTCGATTGATGGTGGAAAAATTTTCACTAATAAATAATTATATAGCTTGATTGTCAGTATTCGAACAAACAAGCTAATTTCTATGTATATAAATGAAAAAAAAATAAAAAAATTCCATAAAAGGGAGAAATAATATAAATATTAAATGAATGTTTAGTTAGAATTATTAAAAATACATTTTAATTGAAATATTTACAATTTTAAATAAAATATGTGTTTATTACTCATTTATTATATTAAAATGTTAAAATTAATAAAAGAAACCATACATATGTAGTAATTATAAAATTTAAATGCATTCAGGTTTTATAATTAGTAATTAATTATTGTTGATCGGTGAATAAAACACAATGAAACAAAAAATAAACATAAAAATATGGTGAATTATTATTGCAATAATTTAAATATATTATAAAACAACTAATATATGTGAATTAATTATTCTAGTAAAATGCTTACTCTAAAGCTTCATATATACATATACAGGCGACTATTAAACAAAACACAATATAAACAACAAACCTCCAACAGAAAAATAATTCCTCTATTCCTTAAATTTAAAAATCAGAGTTCACTCAACGCTAAGATAAGTCTGAAAAAAAAGTAGTTTAAAACAAATTAAAAAAATATTTCAATAAATTTTTGTAGGACTTTTTGTTCTTCTATCAGTTCATGAACGTTGTAAAAAGTATGTAGTAGAAATGTGAAGATTTTAAAAATTATGTGTTCTACATTGTAGAAAAATAAAAATTTTGACCAGTAATGTTTTTTTTTATGTGTTCAAGTGAGGAGTTTGACACATTATAAATTCCATTTTTTATTGAATGTATTAGTAAAAAATGAAGATTGTAAAGCAATATTCTTTATGAAGAATCTATAAAAATAATTTGTAAATTTGATTCTCCCAAGATCCCCTCCCCCCCATCAGTAAGATTTTTGAGATGTTATCATTAATTTTGTTTTTAGAAAATAGAAAAGCAAAATATTACCATTTGTGAATTTAATTTAGAAAGAGAATAATATAATCATATAAACTTGTTTCAATATAACAAACTTTAGATGTAAGTACAGACAATTTGAACACAAACTTTCAAGCTCACTTTAACTATCACTCCATTTTATATAACCGATACACATGGAAGAAATACTATTCATATGATCATCAAAAGAAGAATTTCCTGCACTGCAAATAGTAGTAGTAGAAGTTTATTTATTTATAAAAATAAATAAATAATACAATTATATAAACTATATACAAAAATTCTTGAGTTATAACAAAGTAAAAAAAAAAAGCCATAATGTCAAAGTAAGGAAGTAATTAAAAACATAAAGTATAATTTAATGTTATGTAAATATTGTTATTTATATATTTGAGATGTTTTTTATAAAGTATAATAACATGGCTTAAAACATGGCACATACACTAGATGGAATGAAGAGTATTCATTATAAATATCGTTCCACCTGTAAAGCGCATGTGCTGTGGTTTAAGCTATGTTGTTATTATAATTTAATTTTACATAACATGGACTTCAACATGCATAAAATGTCAAATAAGTAATAATAATTAAATTAATATAATATTTTTGACTATCATATCAAAGAGTTTGGAACAAACTTTTTTCATTAAAAGTTCAGAGAAAATTTTGTATCTTCATAGATAATTTTGCATTTATAACAGAAAATGTAGGCTAAGCAGAATTCTTCACAATAGATATTAAGAATCACTCTATATCAGTGTAAATAAACAACATCTACAATCCCTTAAATATCTCTCACAGATGTAGCATGAAACACTTCAAAAATAATGGTATCGTATAATTTTGTAAAATAAAGTAATCATTAACACTTCTTCAAATAGAAATATTTAACACAATAAGTTTTAACAACAACAAATATAAAAGTAAATTAAAACTGATAGATAAAAAAAATAAATAATTAGATATATAAATAATATTTAATTGATGTATATGAAAACAAAGAAAGACAGTATGATCTATCCACGATAATCAAGAATCAATAACTATTTATAGATACCAATAATTATTAACAGAAGGAATATTAATACAATGCAAAAAAAATCATCACAAATAATTATTTCAACTGAATATGAAATAAATTCATGAGAACAATATATTACAATTGTTTAATTTAAACTGTGAATAAAAGCTAGCTATTTTCTAATTAAGTAAATCACCATCACTTAATTTTATAAGATAATTCCTGTTGAAAGAATACTGATAACAACAACAACAATGACAACAACAACAACAATAATAATAGCAACAACAACAACAACAACAAAAACAACAACAACAATAATAATAATAATAATAATAATAATAATAATAATAATAATAATAATAATAATAATAATAATAATAATAATAATAATAATAATAATAATAATAATAATAATAATAATAATAATAATAATAATAATAATAATAATAATAATAGTTTGTTTAATTAAAAAAAAACAGAAACAATAATCTTTAACTGGGGTTTAAAGTTTATTCCTAGGTTAAAGATAATCTCTAGTTTAATAAATAATTAGAATAATTATTACTCTGGAATGCATGGTGTAAAGTAGTGGATTGAGTAAAACTTGACATATTTAAATCAAAATGTAATAGTAGGGTTATTGAATATTTTTATTCTTTATATAGCTAAAGTTGAAAAATAAATAATGTTATGAAGTGGATGTAGTAATATGATGCAAAATATCAAATTATGGCAATAGTTAAAATAAACATGAAGGAAACTGAAAAGATCATGTTTCACTTATAAACATTTTTTTATCTTTATATACATTCTTGAAAATACGTTTATTTATATTAAAAATGAATTTTAATAATTTTACGTAAATCAACCAAAAAAAAAAAAAGTGCGACTATGCTTAATAAACCCATGTAAAGAGAAAAGCTTGATGTAGAAATAATCTCTAAATTATAAGAAGCTATTAATGCTACTTTACTCTTAGCAATCTCGCATGCCTACATCCAAATATTTAGTGTCTAGCACAGCTTAATATTTTTATGTAAACTGTTCCATACTAATACAAATACAATTCTAAATGGGAGTTCGCTACCATTTATATATATAAAATTACAACTTTTCTATGATAATTAACTTTAATTCTAACTTATATATTTTATTAATAACTAGAAAAGTAGGATTAGATTTTAAGGCTAAAATTTATTATTTATTAAAAAAAATTAAATTAAAATAATATGTAAATAGATATTGTAAACTGCTTGATAATGATAAAATTAGCTCATTTTATTACTTTACAAGATATATAAAAGACATTAACATCGTTTAATTGTAGGATTAAAGATTTTCTAGTTAATTTAAGATTTAATTAGTTAAGTTTAAAGTAGAATTCTATCAAAACATTTCCAAAGCTGTTTTTAAATCGTAAATGCTAATAGTGTTTATATATATATATATAATAAATAAAGTTTGATATCTGTATTCGTTTCACAATATATGTAATATACAAATCAATATATATATATATATCAAAATACAGTACAATTTACATAAATTATATTCTTTTAGAAGTACTTTAGACTATACACTTTGTAGTCTTTATCAACTATATAACATTGAATAATCAAAACGAGACAACTTTTAACAATACCCATAGTTCAATTCAGATTTCCCACAATTCTGTTATCTTAACATTTGATGACTGGCGATTAATTAACATTTGACGATTTCTTGAAAAGAGGCTATGTTGATTTCAAGAAATCATCAAATGTTAATGAATAGCCAGTCATCAAATGTTAAGATAACAGAATTGTGGGAAATCTGAATTGAACTATGGGTATTGTTAAAGGTTGACTCGTTTTGATTATTCAATGTTATATAGATGATAAAAACTACAAAGCCGAAAGTACTTCTAAAAGAGTATAATTTATGTAAATTGTACTGTATTTTGATATATATATTGATTTGTATATTACATATATATATCACTACTCGCTATGTTAGTAATTAAATGTATAATTAGTATTTAAGCAGTTTTCATGATTTCCATAATATTATTATTACTATAGCTTTTCCCTAATAAGCTATGATTTGAATTTTTTTTAAGTCACACAATTACTCACACATCAAAATTCTCTTGTAAACTCATATATATATATATATATATAATATTGAAATACACGTATAATGTGTATATTTAAACTAGTGTAATTAATGAGGATTTTATCACAGACTTTAAGCTCCCTATAGTCAACCACTTATCCAATATAACGGATACATATGACCAAGTACAGATGAATAAGATAAATAATGTCCAATGAAATTATTTCATGCTGAACCAGCATTCATCAGTTACTCAGAATCATCGCCCCCCCCCCCCATATATATATATATATAATCAATGCTCTGTTTACATTAGGATACAAAATCTACTCACTTTAATGGACTGGAGTCAAAGTGACTTCATCAAGGGCTTTAAGCATTCTATCATCAGATTTTTAGTGATATGGATAGATGAAGAGTTGGAGAGTGGAGAGGATTGAAGCCTTTTCATTAAAGTGCATACATTTGTTATATTAATAAAAATCAATCAGTGATTATATATGTGTGGGAGATGATGCTCTGGACCAACTGATGTTATATTAGAGATTATTTATCTCATTCACATCACGTGTATTAGTTATATTGAATAGAGTAGGAGCTTGAAAGTCTGAGTTCAAATCGAAATGTATATTATTGTGGAAAACACGATGTCTATGGACTATAAAATAACAATAGAGATGTCTTTTGGTTGTTTGTTTTTATTAATTTATTAAAAAATACATTGCAGGAGATGATCAATGAATAAATATGCTTCATATCCACTATCTGAGAATCTGAGCCAAATAATTTGTTTTTCAAGTCATAAGCACATTTAGCATTTTTTTTTAGATAGCCAACCCATTCAACCTAGACAGTATCTAACTAATGGTTAGAAAAATTAGTTTTTGTCAGTTCTAAGTTGTACATAAATATTCCAATTTAATCTGATTTCTTAGACAAATATTGATGCTGCTGAGACTGAGTAAAACATTGTACTATGATGTACTTTATCCACAGATAGTAAAGGTGTTACAAACAGTTAGGTATTAAGTCTACAGTTACTTTTATTTTTATAAGTAGAAATAATCTGTTTTTTTTTTTTTTACAATTGGTTTGAACATAACAAGTGACAAATTGGTTTTTATCTCTATCACTATATTGACAGGTAATACTAAATATTCCTAAATCACTCATTGCTGATTAAATGTTTTTCCAGTCCCTTTTTACAGAGCAGTTATGAAGAAAAGACAATACAAGAGCAGGAAAAATTCATATAGTAAGAGTTAGCACATTTCCAGTTTGGTTATAGTTATAAATATTTGCATAATTTTTATTGATTATAATTCCAAGTTTAAAAAATTCAAACTAATAATGTAAGCATGTTACATCACCAAAAGATTTCTGTATACAAGTATATATAATAATTACTGTTAGTAGAATTTAAAAACTTCAATAACTTCTACCATTACAATTACTATGTTGAGGATTACTTATATAAGTAAATTACCAATAATCTGGAACAATTCCTAATTGAAAACCTGTGATCAAAACAAAATTACTAAATATTGTCGAATGATTGTTCAATTTTTATCTATATACAATTTTTAAGCTAATACAAATACGAACATATTTGTATTTTAAAGTGATATATTATTCGTTAAATATTTGAAAACCAGGCATTCTTCACAAACCTGGGAGCTTAATTGTAAGTACAGGGGATTTGAAGGGTGCTTGAAAATCTGAGTTCAAATCCCCTATATTATTAATCGTTTTATAAACTAAACATCTTTATAAAAAAAGTTAATATATAGATAAATATCCATAACTAAACTTATCTTGAAAAATAAAAAAATACGAATGTGTTTGATAGTAACATTAATGTTATTTTAAATTTTAGTCAAGTTCGGATATATAATAAAGGACAAAAAGATTTATTGTTGAAATAATAAAAAAATTACAATTCCACAGAAGCTCTGGAACACCTTTTTTGGACTGATGAGAGTCAGTTTTGATGCAGAATAGATTTCAAATATTTCCACATAAGCTTTTTCAGTTGTTTTTATTGATGAAATGAATGTTATTGACTTTCATAATAGAATATTTCATGTTATATTCCAAAATGTGTAAATTTTTACATTGGCATGTTGTCTATTAAAAAAAATTGCTTTTTCAATGAGTAAAGAATCTTTCATTCTTTTTTTATTATTCTTTACGCAATATTTTCATTTTAGCCAAATGAAATACAAATGGATCACTACATCTGTGTTCACAATTGTTAAAAATGGATATTTGACTATTATTTATTTTGCATGCTTTATTTATCTCATTTAATTATTGATATTCTTTAAATTTCTTTTTCAATGGTTACCAACATTCATCCATATACTAAATCTAACAGATACAAATAATTTTACACGCGACAATAAATTTATACCTTATATTAGCCATATTTAGAATTATTAAGCAAACAATATACAATGGTGTAATAATCACAGGAAATATTTCTTTATCAATTTATTATTACCTTTTGCAATAAAATCCATTTTATATTTTTATTGCTATTATTTGATGTTTCAAAACTTTTTACATTATGTTCATTTACATATTTAGCTAATACACTCAAATGACTACCCCCCCATATATATATATATATATATATATATATATATACATCTATATATATATATATATATATATATTTGAAAACCAGGCACTCTTCACAAACCTGGGAGCTTAATTATAAGTATACAGGATTTGAACTCAGATTTTCAAGCACCCTTCAACTATCCACACTACCTCATATAACTGATACACATGACCACACACATGTAGAAAAGATTAATAATCACCAATATATGTATTTCATGCTAAACCAGCACTCATCAGTTGGTCCAGACTAACATTTCTCACACATATATATAATCAATGCTCAGTTTATATTAAGATAGCAAATCTTCATACCTTAATGGACAGGCTTCAATCCACTGCAACCTCCAACTTTTCAGCCATCCATATCATTGAAAATCTGATGATGAAAACTCAAATCCCATGCTAATGCCAATATTATTGCCATGCCCATGTTGACCTGAAGTCACTCTGATGCCTCATGTATAGGACAGCATCCATTAAATACATATAAGAGAGATGGACAGGATACAAGCTTGATATGTAAATATTTGAAAACCAGGCACTCTTCACAAACCTGGGAGCTTAATTGATTTTCAAGCACTCTTCAACTATCCACACTATCTCAGTTGTATGAGATAGTGTGGATAGTTGAAGGGTGCTTGAAAATCTGAGTTCAAATCCTCTATATTTATATATATATATATAAATATATATATATATATATATATATATATATATATATATATACTTAATGTTTTCACGGTTATATGATGTAGATAAATTATATCTTTTTGGGATATACCATGTCTTATTTTCCATTGAGCACGATATTTCGATGGAATAGCAAAAAGTTAGAATTTAAGTGTTAAATAGGTTGGATTTCAAAGGGTTTTTGGGTTGTGTATGAACTGGTAAATAACCAGATGTTCATCAATAAAAATATATAAATAGTGCATTTTTTATAGGAAAGATATGCATTATATTGTTTGTGCAGAGTTGTAAGCTGAATCCATGCCAGATTTATCTTTGAAATGGTCAGGTAAAAAGATATTGACTTGTCACTGTTTCCTGTGGGGAAATGGGGGCCTGTAGTCCAGTAAAATGCAGTTAATAATGCCTGTTGTAAAATATCCATAGAAACCAAGCTGTCTACCCAAAGAGAAAAAGTGTCACCATCACCGTCCTCATGGCTGAAGCTGCAATGAGAAAAATTGGTAACATTTCTAATTGCTGCAGAGCACTGTTTATGAACTGCTAATTTTTCAAAATCTTTCTAAGCAAGCTAAATAATGAATAAACCTTTAACATTTGTTTTCTTAAAATTCTGCAAATGTATCTCATAAACTTTAATAAGTGTAAAGCTCAATCTTGTCTGAAATTGAAACTTATAATTTAAAATCATTCTTTTAAATGTAACACACTGTCATAATTTAATTTAAGCTATAAATTACTGTGGTCTTTTATGCCTACTTATTTTATTTTAATTTACTTTCTTAATTTTACAATTTTAGTATTGTATGTGTTTAATATGCCAAATAACTTGAAATGGTGAGTATTTATAGATCTAATTTTAGTCTATTTCTTAGTGAAGATGTTTTCATATCTTCATTTTAATATACATTAAATATTTAAATTATTATTTTGAACTTGCTGTTTCAAGATCTTATATTATTTATACTGATTAATTTTATGAATTAATATTGTAGTACTCAGCTATATCTTAGATAAAGTTGAAGTTTGTTTAGCTATAGTTATGAATTATATCTTTCTATATATGTAATCTGTATATCATAGGAACTAGCCACAGAGATATTATTAAAGCATATTTATAATATTTTTTCAGTAATTGCCCTTCAGATATGCTTTCTCCTCTCTAGATTAATATATATTAGAGATACAGGTTTGGAATCTTAATATGGGTTACTAATTATTTTGGTACCTAAATAGTATGTTTGAGATTCTAGTCATGAGAATTGTGTTTTATAGATATGCAAAAAAAAAACTCTATCGTAAGTTGATTAAACATTTTTATGTTTTATATATGTATAGGGTTGTGACCATGTTGTTACAAAATACTTTTAATATATTAACTGTTTGCTGCATGTTTTTCTTATGAGTCCTGACAGAGGTCACACTAATACTTCTAGTTCAGGTAAAGCAAAGCATTTTAGAACTGGAACACAACGGTCCAGATTGTTATTGAAAGCTTATCTGATTTTCCTGAACTATTAATGTTCTCATATTCATAGTAAGTCACTAGGGCACCAAGCATTCGATGCTGAAGCTTGTGAATAATGATCCACTCACACCCTATTTATCTTGATTAATATTTTTATATATGCCATAGCATGTGTCAGTAGACCTAGCATTAACCAGTTTTCTCTCTCTTGTGTTAACTGATTATTCAGCATTAAGGTGAACCCTATTCTATATTATCATGCTAACTACATATCTTTGAGCCTGATTTCATGCTCAATCCTTAACCTTTTATATACAGATAGATACCACAGAAGCACTGTATGTTAGTTATATAACTTTGGCTAATATATTCGATGTGATTTGGCAGACTGCAAACTAACTGGGGTTTGACATATTAATATAGGCATAAACATGATCACTGCAGATTATTTTATTAAATACATGTAGTGAGAAAATATGTGTCTACCAATCTCATTAACTATGTAATGCCTGCAAGCATAATATACCATGTATCGATTATATAATAATTGTATGTTTTCTTTATGATGTGATTTGTTGTATGGATGTACAAATCTTACCATTATAGTATATATTAATGTTTATGGGAATCCAGTGATGATGATGATATTCCCATCAATCATCATCACCATCCTGGTTGGTACAAAGAGAATATTCTTTAAAATTCATGTACTGCATTTTATTTAATTTAGTCTTTATTAGAATTAAAATTATAGTTGGACAGTAAACTAATCATACTAAGTTGCCAGAGCATTGATGATGGTCAACAATATTTTAATATCCCAGCATTATTGTTTTTATGATTATATATTCTAATAGATTTGCACTTAGTTTGTTTTAAATAATTGTCCCAATCTTGTCAAGACTAAATAGTTTGCCTGGTCTTCAGTAGACCCATTTCAAATCTAGTCACAAGATTAACTGTTGATTTATTTTCATTGTTGGTCATTCATGACAATAAATGAATATTTTTTTGAGTATTACTAGTACTTACTTATATTTATTGATAATTCTGGTGATGTATGGTTAATGATACTTTTAATTGTTTTAAGGAGTTAACTGGGCTGATCTCTCAAAGAGATATCAAGATCTCTCATGTTCTTAGAATATATAAAATTATTTGAATTTATTTTGTGATTTTAAGATTATTAATATCTCTTACTTTAACATCCTACTTTATATTATATCTACTTCTATGTAATTTAAATTTATATTAATTTTCTGTATTTGAAATATCCATTGAACTGGGGATTGATTATGACCTTTCCTTCATTTTTGGTTCACCCCAAAACCCATCTCATATATATATATATATATATATATATCCATTATAATATATATATATATATATATATATATATATTATAATGGATAAATAGTTCCATATGCAACTCTACTAAAAGGCAACTACTAGAGATAATAAATCTAATTAATATAAGAAAATACCGAAGAAAGAAGTTATGTTTATTGGCAAAGTCATAATTGCAAACAAATAATGGGATGTTATAAATTAAAAAATAAAACTATTTCAAGTAATAATAAATCTTAAAATAAAAACAAGTTTAACTATCATTAGTTACATTTGGACACTTACTAATTTAGCACATCAATATTTTGTATTTTATAATTCAAGTAATAGTGAATAAACAAAAGAAACAAAATAATTTATTAATAATTATAATAATTTATTTTAAAAAAATAACAATGTCATTGTAATAGTTACCAAATCTAAATTAATACGTCGAAATAAAGAAACACAGGTATGATGAATTATCTGTGACATTGCCAAAACAAATCATAAAAATAACAATTATTCTAAAAACTTCATATAAAAAATTTTAAATATTAATTCTTCATTATTTCCATATTATTTATAAAGATATAAACATTACCCATGATTAAGAAAGTTTCACTACAAAAATAAATCATTACAAAATAAAACTATAAGAATTTATAACTGGAATAAACAAATAATATCAACTTAAACACATCAACAATAACTCAGTTGCCAATGCATATATTATCAGCCAAATTTTATATATATAAATAAATATTTATTATTATTTAAACAATAATTATTTAAAATTATAAATATAATTAAATAGCACATATTATATATTTCATAATCTATATTGAAATGTGACATCTATAAAATGAAATAAGCTATTATTTATTACATCTATATCATCTTTCAACATCATATTTAAAACATTTTGAAAATATTATTTGCATATAGCTTTGATAATTACACACATAGTTTTTAAGCCAATATTTGGGAATTGACAATATATAAATAATTAATAGCAGTCTAATTTTTATATAAAAACAATTTATTATGAATAAATAATATTTAAGAAAGATTTATAAATTGTTTTGTAATTTTAAGTTGTTTACCAGTAAAAATGTTAATATTATCCAAATTTAAGACATATAAGACAATCTCTTTATTCATTGTGGTGCTTTATTTGAAATATAGAAGATAGGCCTAAATGAATTTGTAAAAAATTACGATTTTGCAGTGAGATAATTATAACTATGATAAATGGAAACACGAAGTTGTAAATTATCCATTTGAATATTGATTCCCAAATTCTTGGGATAAAAATCACTTATTTACTAATTCATTTTGAGAATTTAATATCCAATGTTGTTGTTTTTTAATTTAGCAGTGGATGACTTTATTCATATGATCAAAACCATTTTCTTAATAATAAATCATTCTTGGCTACTTGCTAATAGAATAATAAATAATGCTTCAGTTTATTTAAAAAATTTTAAAACTAATTGTCAATTCTTTAAAATTAATATTTTTAAATTAAACACTTCATTTAATAAAATTATTTTTTATTCATAAAAAATGTATATAATGTCTTTAAATTAATACTAACAACAACACAATATTTTAAAATATCAATGATGTCACACTTTTAAATTTATAAAATTTATTTCTATACATTTACTTAATAATTAAAATTACTCCAAATCCAAAATTCAACCAAATCAACCAAGAAAAAACAAAATTAAAACACAACCAAATGTCTCATTACTACAAGCAGACTTCTCAAGTGTAAACATCTATAAAAACATTACCACATATATACATTAAACATTACCCACAAATCCATTTACTTTTCATCCACCTTAATATTAAAAGATCTTTTAAATAAGTTAATTGTTTCAGAATAATAAATTTTCAATAAAAAAGGTTCTTTAATTTTTTTTTATTTCATTATTTTCAAAAAAGACAACTTAGCTTCATCAAAATTAATAGTGTGACCTGTATCTTTTTCATGGATATACAAAGAAGAACTAAGATATTTATTTCTAACCCTTCTTTTATGAATCTGTATTCTTTCATTTAAACTCAAACTACTCTGACCTATGTAAACCTTTTTACAAAAACAAGAGATATTATACACTATACTAGGAATAGTTCTCCTATCAAATTTTTTTTTTGTATTATTCAATAAATTATTCAACTAATATCCTTTTTTCAAGATATTTTCTTATTTCCGAACAAATTGCTATTTTTACATACAATTTTATAAAAAGACAATTTAAATGGAAAAAAAATAAAATCATATTTTTCTTTATCCTTTACATCCTTGCAAATATTACTATTAAATAAAATACTTTTAAACAATTTATCAGTGTAGTCAACTCTCAAATAATCTTTATAAAATTTACTTTTCTGAAACAAAGCTAGCCCACTAGAATTATTTAATTTCTTATTCCTATAACAATAATTTATTAAAGAAGTTACATTATGAGATACAGACTGATAGCGATCAGTAATGAAATATATTCTACTTCAATATATTTATATATATTTCAAATTTTATGTGATTAAAATTATGTGGAACTTACATATATTATTTTTATAATGAGTATATATATATACCTGGGTCTCGTTTTATGTGATAGATAGGTTTGTCAGAAAACACACGCAAACGAAATCGCGCAAAAAATAGACATAATTTACATTGAAAAAGGTGGGGGTGTGGTCTGTGATTTTTCAAAATTCGAGTAAAGGCAAAGCACCAACGTAAAATTACTTTAAAATTCACGCAAAAAAAAAAAATAAGGAAATAAAATATGACCAATAAAAAATTTCAAATTTGAAAAAAAAATGATACAAGACAAACTTTTTTTAACTATAATATTTAATTTTATTCAAAATAATATATTTTTATGCATAATTTACAGTACAGTAATTTAATTTTTTTTATACATGTTTTAATTATTATCATTATTTGCCCAAAAAGACGTTTGTTTGCAAACTAGTAAAAAATCAGATTCTCATGTGATGTGATGCAATGTATTTGGCTTCTCCTTAAATGAAGTCAAGAATATCTCAGCAATTATTCTCACAAGAGGAAATATAACTAGCGCCAAGTTCACTCTCATGTTTTGTTAATGGTTTTTTGTTGATGACGATGATGATTTTATTAATTGTTTATGAACTTAGACTTATGATAATAAAAAGACATTTATTCACCACTGCTGAGAAAAATTTAATTAAAACTAACAACTAAAAATTAAATTCTTATTTTTGTCTTTAATTTTCAATTCCATTTAAAAATCAAATTTCGTTTTACATCACATTAATTTCAAGTTGCCCGTAAGTAATTTTTAAATTGTTAATTACAATTAAAAATCAGATTTTAATTTTCAATTGTGCCCACTGCTATTACTGACCTTTTAAAAATAAACTTGTGGACACTAAATGATTAATAATTGATTACGTTCTTTTTTAAAAAGCAAAAACAGAATGTGATTTAAAATGCAAAATTAACACGCACAATGTTTGAACAAATTTACATTATAATCTTGTAAAATCTAATGTGTGTACACATAAAATGTGGAAATCATGATTTTAATTTCATTATTGCATAAAATCTTACTATTATAAAGCACTGAAAATATTAAAATTACTAAGATGAAAGTCGAATTCCAATAATGTGCTATTACTTTCAATATAATGTAAGTGCATGAAATTTATTATTTAAAGTAATAGCACATTATCGGACTTTGACTTCTGGTGAAAGACGAATCACGTAACTTCAAAATCGTGTTAAATAAGTCCACGTAAAAAGAGACCTAGGTGTATATATATATTGTAACCTTTAATAAATGATGAGGAAGGGGGTGCCAAAAATGAAAAGAGGAAGAGAGAAAAGAAAAATGAGGAGAAATGTAAGGCATCATGAGAAAATGGAAAAGAAAAAATGATGATGATGAATGGAAGATGAAATAAAAGAATATGAGAAAGGGAGAGAAATGATGACATAAGAAGACATGAAATGAAGTGGAAATGAAAAAAGATGAAGATGATGATGATGAAAAAGGATATGGAAGATGAGAAAGGTAATGAAAGGGAGAAATGAGGAGAAAAGATGAAATGGGGATATAAAAAGTGAAAGAAGAAGGAATGAGATGATAAACAAAATGAGATGGAAATGGAAAAGATAGAAATGATGAAAATGAAAATAAACTATCCCAATCTATTAGAGACTCCTAACGACTTAGCTCAGTGGGGTTATAATAAAATTAAGGATAAATGATGATCCAGAGATAAACAAATGGACAGATACCAAATCCAATACCAATGCAATAACTATTATGACATATTAATGATTTAACATAAATAATATAAAAGACAATTTAAATCATTATTTAATAGTTATTAGAATCAGCCTACTATCAGATCATACATCCTGAATAAAACAAATGATACTTTATTGGGAGGACTATCTCACTAAATTATTATTAACAAGGCAACAAGAGTAAACAATCTCAGGGGTTTTAAACTAAACTCTGTGCAAGATAAAAGTTTAAAGTGCCTAATAAATGATTGCTTAGACTAATAAACAAGTAAGTGATATCTTGGCTGACCATAAGAGAACTATCTTATCTTAAGTTCAATTATAGCATAATAAAAAAATATTAATTTAAAAATGTTATTAGTTAATTTAAATTTAAACCAATTATGGCCTATTACCCAAGACATTACTTGAGCTGGGAAAAGGATAAGAGTACTTTTTATGCCTTTTCACATGCTCACAGACAACCTACTAATGACATCAAATGCAGATGGATTTTTAAATTTTAAACTATACAAGAGAATGTAAGATAATGTGAAGCTTTCAAGCATAGTAAATACTCTTCTGAATCACTAATATTCTTCATATCACATTGCATAATCTTCAGTCTAAGAAGATATAATAATAACTTGAAAATCAATTTTAAATGTACACTCTATTAAGTATTTGTACATATGGGATTAGCTGTTACTGTAATTCAATCTGAGAATCACAAAGATTAGCATGGCTTTATATAATTTAAACTAGTATAAAATATATTTTTTTATACTTTATGAATTTTTTTTGAACCTTTGGAACTCAAGACAATATCATACAAAAGGAAAACAAACAAAAACAAAACTTTTAAAATAATAATAAATTTGGTTTATTAATAACTATAAAGAATAAATATTTACAAAAAATACTGGAACAAACATTACCAAGATAGCACTGTTATCTTTTAAACATTTTGACTAATAATCTTTATTTTGACTTACATAAATTATAACATTTTATTTGACTAAAGCTACTGATTATTCCTCTTTAACTTTTTTTAAACTGTTTATTTTAATAAATACAAAAATAAATAAATAAATACCAGAGTAAACAGAAGCTATTTGACATTAAATTTTATCCAAATAATCTCCTTAAATAATTAAGGATTCTATATCTTTGTACTTTAATTATAATGGTATGAGCTTATTAAACATAACCTTAATTTTAATTGACACATTTCATAATACTGTGGTATTATTTAACAACCAGAATAATCCACTAATAGGTTTATATTGTATACCATAAGCTAAGCAAAAGCTAAGCTGGGACTAGCATATACAGCATATATTTTAAAATTATCATTAGTTACACTGACACTATTAAGATTATAGTTAGTGATGCATTTAAAAAAATCTAAGCTAATTTTAAATTAAATTAGATGCATGGGCCATTCAACAGAGCTCATTTATACACATATTCTGTCCACATAAAAATAATTAAAACAAATGTTGTAAAATTTGAATTTAAAGGATTTACAACTCCAGTGGTGAAAAACTCTGGATGAACATATTAAACTTAGTATGTATGAATTGCCACTTATAACCATATGCATAATCTACATACTTAAAAATAAGTATGAATTATTGTTGGTTGGTTTGTGTATGATAAAACTATCATAACAGCACAATTCAGACATACCTTTAAGTCTTTAAAATAGCTAAATACAACCTGAAGAAACAAAGTTTCTTAAAAACATATCTTGTCATTACATATCTAAAACAAATGCAACATCACCTACTGTGGTGGAATTAGCATTAATACATCATGAGTGATAGGCCAAAATAAATACATATATGCTTTGCAGAGAGTCACAACTTCCTAAGAATGTGTTGGCTTCCAAAATACCTATCTTTGAGGCAGAAAAAAGGATGCCTGGACCTTTTCTCAGTGCATCAAGTACAGGAAAAATGCATCAGGAAAGTATGATCCTCTCCATGGGATCTAAACACTTTCAACACATGTGATTACAATCACTAAATATACAAATATCTGATATACAATAATCCTCAATGGGAACAAGCACTATCACCTCATGGAAAAACAATAAAATAAGGATGGAGGACCTTGAATACACCATCAGGTATACTAATAATAATCAGCAAAGCCTTGCTCTATAAGGTGAACAAATACTAATAAGATATAAACATCACATTAACTGACTAAGTCATCAATAAGAATTTTTAAAATACAACATGTATACTCAATGTCAGAACCAGCAATGCAAACTATGTCAAGTCACTATATAAGAATTACTTAAAAATTAAATGCATATAAAAATTCTAGGCAAATGTACATTGCACACATTATAAAACATTAAACATTAAAATATAGTGATTAGTGGACATTTAAAAAACTGTGAATTAAGGGTGAGAAAATTAATTTTCAATATGCATCTAAAAAAAATATTTGCTGTTATTATTAATGTAGCATTTATAAAACAAATGAATGTAAAACCCTTTGATAAACCTCTTTGGCTGATTTAGATAAAACCAAGTGAAATACCATATATATATATATATATATGGTATTTATATATATATATATATATATATAATTAACTAAGAGTGAAATATTAACATCTCCAGGGATAAAAATTATTAAATATACGTTAACTTGTCAAACATTTATCAAATATAATAATACTAATATTACCTGAGTATGGTAGAATGTCTATTCATTCTAATAAACCCATTAAGACAAAATTATAGAATTAAATTACCTGGAATACTTATACCCAACAGTATTACACATATTTATAAAATAAATATTGCATAAATATTTTTCTGTCTTTTTTTAAACCAATAAAACAAACAAAATAATAAAAAAATACAATAACTTTAGTTCATAGTTTCAGATTCTCCTGTATTGGTTTTTCCATTAAATACATGTATACTATTTATTGAATACTATTTATCTGATGGCACAAACTTTTGGTCAAAACATTTAATTTATATATGGCAAAGATTTCCAATGAAACATATTCAATAGTTCTTTAAAATTAATGCAATTTCTTACTTTACAGATATTTTTAATTTAAATAAACACCTAATAAAATAATAAGGAGTCGGTGATAAATAGTAGGTAAAACAAATGATTCAGCTGATAATATCATTATGGGATCCTGCGTTTACTTAAACAATAATACAGCTTCATTTTAATTTTAAAAAAAAAGAATGCATTTTTAAGCAGTTTTCCTTTTTAAAATTTACTCATATACAACATTTTAAGATACTTCTAGAGAAGTTTTCTGTACTCTTCTTAACATAATATTGGAAGCATTTTATAAGTAGAAAATTCAGTCTGTCCAATGAGTTAGAAATAATTATCACAATTTTAAGTATAAGTAAAAACATATATTTCATAAGTTTCTTACTCGTGAACTATATTCTTCTATTTCAGTTTAAAAGAATTGCTCTAATTGCATAGATATCCCAGTCTATTATAACTATACTTTAACAATTTAACAGATAAAAGTTCTTCCATGAATAATTGCAATTCAAAACAGTTTTATAAAACTATTTTAGAAGCATATAATTAACATAATGCAGAATGACTTTAGTTAATTATCAGGCATAGTTAATCTAATATTGGAACTTGGAATTAGCTAGACATAAAATCAAATCAAGGTTATTGAAGCTTTTCAAATATATAATTAAGTCACTATACATGTTTTTAAGTTTTTCTCATTTAAATTTTATTCTATTTAATAAATGAGTAAATTTAGACTAAAGAGTTTGGTGCAATAACAATCATTTAGCCATAAATATAATAATTGCCTACATTTAAAATTCATTTCACAGAAGATATAATTTATATGGTTAGTAAATAAGATAGCATGAATAAAATTTTATTTTAACATTTTTATGATAGCCTTTAAGAGTTAACTGAAAGACAATGACAAAAAATGGATTACCTATTTCTTTAGCAGTCACACTTTATAGTCTTAGAATAAATATATAATTTAACATACTTTTGTTTAAAAAATAATAAACTTTAAAAATAATTACTACTTTTCAGGTAAATTCAGGATTCAGCTCTTCAACAGTACACAACAACACAACCCAAACTTTTCTATTTATATCCATATTCTTTCTCTCTCCTTCCAAAATTTTCATGTCATTTTCGTTTAATACCACCAATGAACATACCTTATTTTTTAACTGCAATTCTTTTTAAAATCAGCTGGAAAACTAATCAATTGATAAATGATGTCAGTTTAATTTAAATGTTCAAATATCACATGGTTTAACAACTTTAAATCAAAAGTTAATAATTCATTTTTATGTAATATTGATAAAAAATGTATTACATAAAATAAAAAATAGAAAGTTTATATAAAATTAAAACCAATTTCATTTATTAGTAGACCTTTTGAATATTTAATTATAATGATTTTATTCATACATTTGTTTTTTTTTTATATAATAGCTAATTATTTATTTATCTACCTACTTATATCTCTATGCATGCATGCATACAGACACAGGGATGACCCTTACTTGACCTTCACTAGTTAATTATAACTTTTTTAATGACTACAAATAAAAAAATATTAAAGAATATTATATTAGAAATAACTTTTAACAATTTAAGGCTGATTTACATTAATGATTAAATTATTACTTGACTGTTTTAAAAAATCAAAGATTAGTTTTAAATCAATTTTACATTATTTATTCTATTTAACATATTAGTTCAATTATTAGCTATAAATTAGATATAAATACAACAAAAGTTATTTTATGATACTTTTAATAGTACCTATTATTATTTTAAATACTAACTTAAATATTTATTTTGAGAAAAATGCTATTTTACATCTTCAACAAACTAATTACAAATATGTTACTTCCTTTGCACACATAATTATATAAAATTTACTAAATATCACAAAATTATCAATTATTATTACATCCTATTCATTAATTATTAATTTCTTCACTTTTTTATCATTATTTTCTGATAATTGTATAAAATAGTTAAACTAATATAAATTATATTAGCTATTAGAAACAAGTGAAGTTTCACTTAGGTACAAAATATATATATATATATATATATATATATATATATATATATATATATATATATATATATATATATATATATATATATATATATATATATATATATATATATATATATATTATCAGTTTCATTTATTGTGTCAATACTAAAAACTTAAAAATAATAGAGATATTTTTTTTTATATCAAATGCTTTTATTAACAGTGCACTAAAAAGAAATAAAATAATTGTTTCTTCAACCAAAATTGTAATTGTTAGATTTAATTTGAAAGCATGGGTAGTTCAGATATTAATTAAGTCAATTCCTATTTTTTATAACAAAGGATGGACTTAATTAATTTCTGGTGTTTCCATGCTTTTATCTCAAGTTAAATGTAAAAACTTTAATTTGGTTGAAGAAACAATCATTTAATTTTTTTTTAGTGCACAGTCAATAAAATCATTTAATATAAATAAATTTTATTCTCCATTATTTAAACCAAAATACATTTATATTAACAGTTTTATGCTGAATAAAATGTCCATTTTTTGCTTCAGTTCTCCAATTTTATATATATGTGATGTTATGAGATGTTTTAAAATCAAGCAAATAAATTGCCTTATTTTTAATTTAGATTTAGTAATTTATAATCATACAAAGTTCATTATTATGAAAACATTTTTTTTCTTCAAAATAAACAATTACAATAATTAAATCACAATACACTGATGGTTATTTTTGCTGCAAGCAAAGTACTATTAGCAAAAGTTTTAATCCATAAAAGTGAGTAAATAGAATTATAGTTTTTAAACTAATATGCACATTTAAAATTTAATGCAATATTATAATATTTGGTTGTTATAAATCATTAAAATATGATTTTGATTATTTATTAATAAATTAAAACATTTTTGAGAGGGCTTTGTAATCATTAACAATAAAAACATTTACTTTGGATATATCATTAATGAAGAACTGATTGTCTTGCAAAGATGCTGGATAAAAATAAAATAAAATATTGAACTGTGCATACATTAATTTTATTTTAAATTTATAAACAATATCTTGTATACAGCACTAATATTGTGTACTATATTCTGTATTATGAGTAAACTTTGTACTGTACAGTTTCAGTATGAAAAACATTATTTTGCTTTTGGATGACATAAGATTAATAACTATTTATGATATCATTAGTCTTACAAGATGGCTAACAAAAATTTAAAAAAAATTCTTTTTATGATCATTATAATGAATAATTGATTGTAAATAAATATAGTGGATATAAATTAATGATAATTATTATTGTGAATTCTCACATAAAGGACAAGCACTAAACAAGGTATAGGTTTACATAAATGTGCATCTAGTGCATCAGAGATCAAAACAGATTAAAGTCCTGAGAAAAGTTAATACATAATAGTGATATTGACACAGAATCTAGTAGCAGAGCATCATATAAAACTTTCAAGGTTATCTTTATGACAGAACATTGATTTAATATGTTTTGTAACTTAATTATTTCTGTATCACATTCATTGTGTTGGATCTACTTGTGTAAGAGATTGTCTATATCTTAGAAAAAGAATTAAATTTAATAGAAATAATTTGATTAGAAATCAATTATTTAAATTTTTATAATCAGAATTGGAAGTATGCCATCAGAGATTCTATTAAAAAATATTTAAGACTTATTATTTTAAGTATTGAAATTTTTCCAGTGGAAGAAAAGTAAAAAAAAAAAAAAATGCTATTTTTATTTTTATTAAAGGTATAGGTAGAAAGGAAAAAGTCAAAAAGCTCAGTGGATATTTATATGTTGATAATACTGAAATGTATGGTCCAAATACAGGATTAAGAATTAACTATTAAAGATACTGATAGAAAAGAGAATCTTGTATCAGTGTATAATGAATGTCCTTATAAGTAATATATTAAATTGTCTCATTTTTTTTCACAATAAGTATCTTTGGGAGGAATAATACAATCTTTAAAAACTATTTAAAGAAAATAAATAGTAGATTTGTAATGATTACTATAAGTATTTTTAAAAAGATGAACTTGCATATATGGAAAGATTTACATAAAATATATATAAACAATTCATATTTAATGTTCTGTGTAATGATCTGTTGAAATTTTAAAGACATATGTTTAGGAAAAGATAATGAAAATCCAAAGAAAGGATGAAGAGTAACAATAAATGTGGAGATAACTCCTCTGCAAGTATTAATAGATCATATAACTGGTGTGATTCAATTAAATTTTAATTAAATAAAGCATAACAAATTAGTCATAAATAAGTTTCTAGCTAGAAAATACACACACAAAGTAGGAAAATAATATTATCCATGCATGTCAGATATTCTGTGTAATGGATTGTAATAAGCAGGTATATAAAAATAAAAAGCAATGAACACAGAGAAGAGCCCTGTAAAATTGATTTATTTGACACAAATGATAGTCCCATTCTTCCAACGGCATCATATGTATATTCTTATTTAGTAGTAAATTGATTAATAATCATAGCAGGGATTATGAAATAATAATTTAAAATAAACCTGAAAAAGCTACAGAGTGAGAACAGACTCAAAAGTGTTACGATAATAAACTAGCCCATAAGTAGTGCATATTTACACATTATCTGGGTAGAGATTATTATGAGTCTAAATATAAATATATCAAGATGAATACAAGAAATCAATCTTGTTAAATTGGTATTGTGATGATGAAAGGAAAATGAAAACTTAAAGTGAGTTATTTATGGCAGGCTGTAGCATTATCTGTTCTAAGGAGTTCATGAAAATTGGTTTAATGTTAGAAAATAAATAGAATAGAACTGAAGTTATTTGAAAATAAAACCAGTGAGACTAGATATAAACTTGAATTTACAGTTTTTCTGTTTGGTAAGAAGAATATAAGTTTGATAACAATCCTACTACAAAAAAATCTGTGTTTAAATGTAAACAATGCAATATTATATATTTCAGAATAAATTTCTCATTATAGCACTTTTCCCCTTATGTCAAGTAACTGCATGAATGCATCTTATTCATATAAACTATTAAACAGTGGATTAAGATTAGCAGATGACATTTATGCATAGGAATTTTTTTAAAATATAACAAAAAATTAACAAGTTTGAATTATCCAATCAATATCTTCTCATTAACAGTAAGTGCTTAATGTTTGTATATTTTGACCATTGAAATGTGTTGGGCACACATATTTCCTTTCTATTTATCAAGTTATATTTTTTTAGTTCTTTATTTGCAACTTTCCTATATAATTAATTTATGAATGATAAACTCATGTTGGTGAAAGAGTCACTTTCCATCATAATTATAGACATTATATTTATGAAGATATTTAAGTCTCCAAACAGATTTAAACCTAGGTTTATCAGTTTAATTAAAACAATATATATTTAAAAAAAAAACAACAATTTTATTCTATGTTTTCTGTTTTTAGAAATCCACAGCACATTCAGAGACAAAAGTTAAATGAAAAAAAGTCTAATCAAATACAATAAAAACAATTTTATTCTGCTTCCTTCCTTTAGAAAAACCTAGTATGTTCAGAGACAAAAGTTAGATGAAAAAGGAATCTAATCAAATACAAGAATGTATATCCCTTCCATTTAAATGTAAGCATGTACAACTTCATTCAAAAACCCACTTTCCAACTATTTTATTACCTCCAATTTAATCAAAATCAGATTTACTATTACCAATAAACGTATAGACATTTAAGATTACAATTATTTTTAACACCAGTTTTTCGTTCCTTTAAAAACATAATTAAATAATAGATCTGCCAAAAAAAAAGACTTATTTTAAAACTTAATTTTTTAAAAACTTAACATTTACTATATATTTTGTAAAATAATTGATATGTCTTTTATTTTATAATTATTTTATATAATAGAAGATTCTCAAGTTAACGATATAATATTCATTCAAAGTGAAAATCTATATTTGTTTTGTTTCTTATTCCAAAAAAAGTTATTTACTAAATCTATAATGACCAAAGTATGAATTTTATTAAAAATTTTCTTGAATAGTTGTAGAAAATTTCATTATTCAAATATCATCAAAGCTAGGCAACATCTTTTGAAATTTATAGATGTACCCATAACCAAAATTATTTTATTGGAACATATAGCCGCTAAGCAAAAAAAAACAACTTTCAATTTTTATTACTGTCCAGTATACTTGAGTGCAATGAAAAAGTATCAAACTGTAAGAATTATTAAACAATTTCAAAGTCGTCATAAGCACACGTTTCATCAAATAAAATTTAAAGTGTGTTAGAGCTATTTTATCAGTTTCCCAAATAATTATTAGAGAGAGAAAACTTTTTGCGATAAATAGTTTGTAAAAACAAAGGTTCTTAGTTATAAATCATTTTGGAGCTTGCTCACATAATTATTACGCCTTTTTGTATTTGCGATTTAGAATTTAATTTTGAAGGTTTTAAGTGTATTTTCAATTGTAAGTTTAGAAGGTAAGTATTTTGAATAGGTTTACATTTTAGAAAACATTTTGTTAATCTCAGACATTGGGGATGGGTTGATTTTGCTATTGAGGAAATCTATACATGACTGGTATATAATATGACTAGTTATGTTGACTAATGTATCCTATGTAATAAAGCTATTTGATAATTATAATTATTGAAAGCAAATACGTATTATTATGAAGAATAAATGCTCCATTAATAATATGTAAGAGCCCTTCTACGGACAAAAAAGATGTATAAGGAAATGGAAATTTATATTTTGAAACAAAGTTTAAAAATAAAACAACAAAAAAAGAATTAGTCAATATTTTCTTGACATGTTAATTTTATTTTCTCTTGAATGTAATATTTTTTATAATTTGAAAAAGAATAATGTTAAAGTTATCAATATTAAATTACAGTATAATATAAATTTATTAAAATATTAGATAGTCAAAATTTAAATAAAACAAAATAATTAATTGCAAACAACTACAAAAGATGAAGAATCTTTTAAATAATTATTAAGTAATGAATTATTGAAATCAAAAAGCTGAAATTTAAACAAAAAAATTATAAAACAAAGTTATTATTTAATTATATTGCTAGAAGAGACATAGAATTTGACTAAATCTATGTATGTTGCATGGTACAATTAATTGCATTGAATTAAATAGAATTTACTGTAGTTTTACATAAACCAGTATAGCTTTCAACATTTAAAGTAATCTTTATGTTCCATATCAGTATTTCGGTATAAAGAACGTTATTAAAATTTATAACTATAGTAATATAATAATTTATATAGTTTACAAATGTATACAATAGCATGGGAAAGTTAAAGTCACATATACTTTTTATACATATTTGAATATTCAAGAGCTGAAGGAGTTTTTCCTTATTAGGAGAAATGCAATATTTTTCATACCTTCTTGGAGATAAATTTAAGATGCTTTTGAATTGGAAACATGATTTTTCATATACAATTTATACATTTAAAGTGCAATAAAAAATTCATAACTTTTCATTAACAACGTTGTTTCAAATTTTTAATATTATTTGTTTTTTCAATTTATTTGATTTTAAAAAAAAAGATAGAGGTGGGGGGGGTTAACTTGTCATAAAAATACCTAATATTAGCCTACAAATTCATTTATAAATTAAATTTATAATTTCAAATACTTGCTTATTATTTTATTTTTATCTATATTCTAATTTTTTAAATTTATTATTACATTTTTGAAAAAGGGGGAAAATTCAGTTAATTATAAGTATTATCAACTTTTATGAGAACAATAATATTAAAGGCCAAAGGAATTGTCAACTACAATTTTTTTATTTATTTCTCATTTAAAAAAATGATTTTTTTGTTATTCAATACAAATTATGACAAAAAAAACAAAATAAAACAATCCAACTAAAATGAACTGTTTGATTTGAAACAACAACAAATTAAAAGAAAGATAAAATGAAAATTAGTATTTATTTGATTAATGGAGCTGATAGTTATTTTTTTTTCCAAAAAAGTATAAAAATGCCTTCCATTTTGTATGGCTCAAATAATTTGTTAGCCATGATAATGTCGACAATGCAAAATTGCTCTAAACTCCCCTTATAAGTTTTTTTCTTTTCTCCCAGATAGATAACCTGCAAAAATGCCAATGCATTTCATTCCCTACAAGGTATTTCACCATAAAAATCTTCGAAAAACAATAATTGTGGAAGTCTACACCTTTTTTAGAATGGAAATGTATACCAGTTCTGAGAACACAAGATATAAATGAAAATCATAATTAAAAATAACAAACTAAAACAAACTAACAAACAAACAAATTAATTAAACAATTCAACGTTTATACTTTCATGTTTTATCAAATATAAACATTTTAAAAATATAAATAAAAAACAGAAAGTTTATTTTTAAATTAATTTCTAAAAAAAAGTTTTATTGTAAAAGTCTTTGATTTTTAATTTTTATTTTCTCTTCTATTTTTTAACTATTTACAAAACTAGTTCAAGGTATATAAAGTACACAGAATCTTAAATTGATCAATTATTTATCCCAGTATTATTTCATAAATTTAGATGCAGTGTTTTAAACAAACAATAAAACATAAAATGAAATTTGAATACCCAAGTATATTGGGAAAAAATATTTTTTAATGGTTACAAGTCACAGAAAATATTATTTTAAAATTATATTTATAAATAATAAAAATATTCCATATATTTAGTAGTTCCACACATTATCAAATGTAACACTTTTTTATCAATCAAATATGATAATAAAATTCATGTTAAGTACTCTTTTGACAAATGTCATTTAAAAGCTAAAGTTGAAAATTTCATTTATATTTATTTTTTATTATTCTTTAAAGCATTTATGAAGTAAAATTTTCTATTATTGTTACATATTATACTATTATATATTAATTAATATAGAACTTAAAAAAATGGCATTAAAAACAATATTGTAATGAGAACTAAATAGAGAAACAGTGGGAACTGCAAATAAAGTTAAATATTGTCTGACTACACATCAATTTTAGATGAAATTCACTATATAAATCTGTACATTACATTATAAAATGTAATAATAATGTGTACATTTTTAAAATTTTATACATCATATATAAGCTTTAAGTGTGATATTTGCATTTAATCACAGTTTGGATATGAGATTTGTACACTATAATCTTATTATATTCTTATTGGTAATGAAAATTTATTGAGAAAGAGAGAGATTGCATAAAATTTTGTTATTAGTGTTTTTTTTTTTTAATATTTTGGTTGTGAAATTTAGTATTTAAATTTTTGACATGTCTAATATATGATTATGATTCAACCATCTTGAATATATAAAATATGAACAAAATATTATAATGCATATAAGAAATGTGAAGTTCAGGAAAACTATGGAATAATCAACTGGAATGAATCACAACTCTGTCCCAAATAATCTAATGAGATTACACGAGAACAATATGCAGTTCAAGATCTAATAATCATGTAATGACTGTGATGATCTTTTATGATTTATTTATTTTTTATTAATATGAATGTAAGTATTATATTCATATGTATAAAAATATAACAAGTGTATTTAAAATATTCATTTAAATTTAAGATTAAGGATCAATTTGTGACCAAACTCTTAATATTTATGGCTAAACATAAGGTTGAAAGTGCAAAGTGAACTGATGCATGTTCGAGAATGTGATAATGTTGCAGCTATCTTTACATGTGTCATACATACACAAATATTAAAATAAAATGTGTACCATTTCCTATTTATAATTAAATTTAAAAAAGTTGGATAAGTGAAAAGCCAGTCCTTTATAATATTTATGTATACATGTACAGTGCAACCAGAATATTTGCTTTTTTTTTTAAGACCGATGATAATACATGAATAGTTTATATGCACAATCTGCCATGATATCTGTTATATTTTGTTCCAAATTTTCTTAAATATATATTGTATATTCTGGAAAATGGTTCATAATTTGTATACTGCAACATTTACAATGCAATTCTATCTTTTATTGGAATGTTCCAAAGGTATAGCATATTTCAATACACACACACATATATATATATAATAAATAAAATATCCGTTAATTAAAAACAATATTGTAATTATAATTGAAATAATATTTTTAACGGTTTATAAACAATTACAAACAATCTTAAAATCCGCAGAAGTACTTTCGGTTACTTTCTAACCTGCCTCAACTGCCATTAAATTCAAAAAGTAAAAGCGGAAGCAATCGTCATCAATTCAAATTCCACAAATCTCGTATTTTAATGTTAGAAGCTTGTCGATTTATTAAATGCGTTTTATTCCTGTTTATAAAAATTGCCTCTTTAATTTTTCTTTTACTATGGTTTCTCTTTTCGTGAAGAATTTTTACATTTTCAAAATTAAATTTAAATTTATATTTACATGTTTTCTCATGATCGAAGAAAACTGAAGAAGATATTAAATCACCATTATTTTTATTTTTTACTTTTTTATTTTTAATCAAAATTAAATTTAAATCGACAAGCTTCTAACATTAAAATACGAGATTCGTGAAATTTGAATTGATGACGTTTGTTTCCGCTTTTAGTTTTTGAATTTAATGGCAGTTGAGGCAGGTTAGAAAGTAACCAAAAGTACTTCTGTGGGTTTTAAGATTGTTTGTAATTGTTTATAAACCATTAAAAATATTATTTCAATTATATATATATATATAACATTTTTTTTAATATTATAAAATGCATATATATATATATATAAACATTATAGTATAATTTTAAAAAGAATATATATGCAGTTATAATTAATAAAAAGTGGAAGAACAACATTGTGGAGATTGATGGTGTATCAGACAGAGTGGCAAAATTAGACATACAATATAATAACAGATACAAAATGCAGATAACTCAGGTTTATGCCCCAACAAGTTCTCATAGTGATGAAGTAGTAGAAGATTTTTATATGGATGTACAAAAGATTTTGCATTTAAAATTGTTATGGGATACTTTAATGATAAAATTGGTAAACAAATGAAAGTGTTGTAGGTAATTTTGGTTATGGTAATAGAAATGAGAGAAGACATAGACTTGTGAAGTTTGCAGAAAAAGAAAAAAAACTTTATATTATGAATTCATTTTTTGAGAAAAATGTTAAAAGGAAATGGACATGGAAGCATCCAAATGAAGATACAGCAGAATTGGATTATATTTTGGCTAACAGAAAATACCTATTTCAAGACTGTAATGTTTTTAATAAATTTAACACAGGAAGTGATCATTTATTAGTAAGATGTAAGATATATGTTAATGCAAAACTAGAGAGACAAAAAATATTAAAATGAACAGTATTTACAGTTGATATGCCTAATCTCCAGAAACATTCTAATGAATTTAAATTAGAACTTACAAATCAGTTTCAAGTATTAGTAGATTTTGAACATGATTCAGATTTGAATAAAACTCGAATAAAAATAACTGATATACTTTTAAAACTTCAGCAAACATAACTGGTAGAAAAAAGCAGCAATTGATCAATAAAATTTCTACTGAGACTAGAGAATTTGTAAAGAAAATAAGGAATATGAAGATATACAAAAATGATTCATTAAAAAGGATTGAATATTTCGAATTTTGTAAAATGGTGCGGAAAAGATTTAAATATGATATAAGAAAATATAAACTCAAGAGTGTAAAACAGCATTTTGGTATTGGTAAGAAATTTATATTTGCAATAAAAAAAATGGAATTATTACTAAAAATAGAGATGATATCATGAAATGGTTAGAACACTTTTATCAAGAATTATATAGTAATAAAGAATAAGTACCTCCTATATCTATTACATCTTCCAAATAGCCCAGAATTTTAAATGAAGAAATGAGAAATGCAATTAAATGTATGAAAAAAGAAAGCTCCAGATAATGATGGAATTATAATTAATATATTAAAAGAAGCAGGTTAAAATAGAATTCTTTTTAGCAAAGTTATATACCAAATGTCTAAATGATAAAGATATACCAGATGAGTGGAATAAGGCAGTATTAATGTTAATATTTAAAAAAGGTGATAAAAAAGATATTAGAAATTACAGATCTATCAGCCTTTTATTAATTTTATATAAAAATTTTACCAAAATAATTACAACTCGTCTGCAGATAATATTGGATTTCTACCAACCAAGAGAACAAGCTGGATTTAAAAGTGGTTTTAGTACAGTAGATCATATTCAAGTATTGAGAGAAGTTATAGAAAGGACAAATAAATATGAGTTGTCATTATACTTTGGATTTGTAGATTATAAAAATGCTTTTGACTTAATAAACATTTTTTCAGTGATTAAAGCATTGGATCATCAAGGTATAGCTCCAGAATATTGTCATATTTTAAAGAATATTTATAAAAATGCAACAGCAACAATTAGATTACATACTGATACTATGAAAGTCAACATTAAAAAATGTGTAAGACAGGATGACTCCATATTTCCAAAACTTTTTACAGCAGTGCTGCAAGAAGTATTTTGTGGATGTAAATGGGAAGTTAAAGGAGTGAAAGTAAATGGAGATTATTTGTCATTTAGATTTTGCAGATTATGTAGTTGTTTTTGCAAATAATGCTTTAGAACTGCAGGAAATCTTACAAGAGTTATCAGATGAAAGTAGGAAAGTAGGACTAAAGATAAATGTTAAAAAGACTAAAGTAATGTTTAATGGATTTTTTCAAAATATGAAAGTAAAGATTGATTATCATGAATTTGAAGAAGTTAACAGTTACAAATATCTTGGTCAGATTATTAATACAGATGAAAACATAATGGATGAAATTAATCATAGTATTAAACTTGGTTGGAGTGCTTTTGGAAGAAATAACTTGATACTAAAAGGAAACATGCCTACATGTTTGAAAAGGAAGGTTTTCAATAAATGTGTGTTTCCAGTTCTTATTTATGGTTCTGAGACTTGGACACTTAATAGAAGAGCAATATAAAGACTTCAAACCACTCAAAGAAATATGGAGAGATGCATGTCGGAGTAACAAGAAGAGATCAAAAATGCAATATATGGGTAAAAAAACAAATAGGCATTATTGACCTCATTAAAAAATTAAAAGACTGAAGTGGAGCTGGGCTGGACATATTACTAGCAGAGATGATAATAGGTAAAAAATTGAAAATTTAAACTGGATTCCAAGAGATTGTGAAAGACACAGAAAGTGCCCACATGTGAGGTGGATGGATGATATAAGAAAGTGTGCAGGCATGATGTTGAGAAGAGGAGCTAAAGATCAGTGAAGATGGGTTGAACTTGGAGATACCTTCATCCTGCAGTGGATTTATAGTGGTTGATGATGATGATGAATTAATTGAGAAATTGAATGTATATATATATATAATATTACAAATAGATGTCTGTATTTCTTCAAAATAATATACGTAAATTTATAAATAAATATTTAAAAATACAGTATTTAAAGTTTATAAAAAATATAACCATCACTTAGAAGCACTTTTAACTAACTTGCAGCTTTGTCAACTATCACTTTTAAAATGTCAGCTTTCCCATAATTCCATGATGTCAACTTTCCCATAATTCTGTAATTTTAACGTTTGCTGTTTGCCTATTAATTAACTCTTGCTTATATTTAAATATTAACATTGCCTCTTTAATTTTCCTTTTATTATTATTTCTTTCAGTTTCCATTATTTTTACATTGTTATAATTAAAATCAAAGCTATATATACATGATTTATTATGGTCATAAAAGACAGAAGCTGATAAATTATTGTTATTTTTAAAATTTTGCTTTGTATTTTGAACTCTTTTAAATAATAATAAGTGCTCTTTTGTTCTTTTTTCCAATGTGCACCTTGATTCACCTATATATATATATATATATATATATATATATATATATATATATATATATATATATATATATATATATATATATATATATATGCCACACCTACATGTCCATTTGTAAATGATACAATTTTTATTTGTCAATAAAGTTTTATCTTTTGAATTGTTTATTAATATATTTAATGTAGGTGGTGCATAAAATGCAATATCGATATTGCATTTTATGCACCACCTACATTAAATAAATTAATAAACAATTCAAAAGATAAAACTTTATTGACAAATAAAAATTGTATCATTTACAAATGGACATGTAGGTGTGGCAGTGGATATATAGGTGAATTGAGGTGCACATTGGAAAAAAACAAAAGAACACTTATTATTATTTAAAAGGGTTCAAAATACAAAATAAAAATTTAAAAATAATGATAATTTATCAGCTTCTGTTTTTTATGACCATAATAAATCATGTATATATGGTTTTGATTTTAATTATAACAATGTAAAAATATTGGAAACAAAAAGAAATAATAATAAAAGGAAAATTAAAGAGGTGATGTTAATATTTAAATATAAGCAAGATTTAATTAATAGGCAAGCAGTAAATATTAAAATTACAAAATTATGAAAAAGTTGACATCATGAAATTATGGGAAAGCTGACATTTTAAAATTGATAGTTGACAAAACTACAAGTTAGTTGAAAGCGCTTCTAAGTGATGGTTATACATATATTTTTTATAAACTTTAAATATTGTATTTTTAAATATTTATTTATAGATGTGTGTGTATATATATATTGTAATGGGCACATATGTATGTTACATTATTTTTTATTAGTAAACATAAAAAAAAAAAAGTTCGCCAATAAAAATTTCTTTTTTAAGAATTAAAAACTGAAAATTAAAAAATCATCTTAAACTCGCATATATATAAAATCGCACAGATAAATAATTATTAAAATAAAACTTTATTAAAAAAAGAGTAGTTTAAAACTAAATTTTCAGAAAAGATTTAGAGATAAAAATATATGTTTAAGTTTGAAAACAAATTAATTAATCTTTTGTAAAATGGAAATGATTATTTTAATTAGTAAACTAGCCTGTGGGCATTTAAATGTATAAGCATCGGTCAGATAGGAAAACAATAGAAACTTTTAGCAAATGAAAGAAATCCATCGGGAAATCGGACCTCAACGAAAAGGTTTTCACCATCATGACGTAATGTTGAGTTAATCCACAAAATTATTATAAAAGGAAAGGTTTGAAAATAAAAGAATTAATTAGTTATTAAGAGAGGACAGATATGTGTTAGTGCAGAGTCGAAGGAGAAGGAATTGAAAAGACGCACTCTTCAATCCCTTCAGTTCTGCTAAGAAAGAAAGAGAAATGAACTATCATTTTATACATTGAGGACCAACTAAACTAAAAGACCTCTGGATAAATAAAAAAACAACGGCTAACTCAACCAATCTCTTTAGGATGGCGTGGGAATTCACGTTCATGGCAAGCAACGGATAAAACTACGGACATGTTAAAACCGTAAGAACTTTATAATTAATGAACATTAAATTAAAAACTTTCCGTATTTAAATAATACAAATAGAATCCTATCTGACCAATGTAAATTAATATTAATAATGTCATTTGATGTATTTTTTTTTTATTTTAAATCATTTCCATTTATTTATTTATTTGTTCTTTAAGTTTTATTATGATTTCTGTTTTTCATTAAACTAGTTATATAAATATTAAACTTAAGTCGGGCGTGAATGGCTATATAGATTTGTAAAGTTATATTAGGGGAGGGTAATCTTAGGTTATTTGTTTCGTAGTTAAATTGGGTCAATGGATTGGATATATTGGTGTAGTTAGTAGATGTAATGCAAGATTCGCTATGGGCAGAATCGTTTGTATACGCCACACTCACCCATTTGCCTATGGAAGGAATTATAAGTCGGAGACCGCAGTTCCTTTCTATGGAGTTTTTTTTATTGCTCTTCTTGTCAGATAGATGTATGTATTCCTATCTGACGAGAGGCAATTTCTTCTCTTAACTTTTTGTGCTGCCGTATTTCGTATTACATTGAATACATCGATATATCAGATGAATTGGCATTAGTTTGACTGTGAACTTTTGGCCTAAGGTTAAATAAGGATAGAATATTTTTTTTCAAATGCAAATCTATGTAGTCTATTCATACTCGACACTAAATAAAAATGCATTAAATTTAACTTGTTTATAGACGCTTGCATGGATTGGTTATCGGTTAATTATGTTTTGGGTTTTCATAGGTGATCAAAATATATAGACATTTGGTAAATACTGATACCTTATGATGAGTATCTATGATGTATTAATTCGGATGTCTTTTAAGTTATTGGTGTTAATGCAGTGTCTTATGATGAACACCATTGGGTTTCTTGTATTCCCTATGCAATTGACGGTATCAATGATTTTGTATTTTGATCGTTTATGTTTACTTTGAAATGTTTTTAACCGTGTAATCTATGTAACCGATCTATACTCAACATTATAAAACAAACTTTCATAAATCCATCTGTGTGAACTTAATTAAAATGTAAACTTATAATATTATAAAAATTAAAATGTAAATTTAAATTATAAAATCAAATTAAAATCTAAAATAAACATACTAAACTAATAATGTTAAATTTTATATATATATATATGTGCGTAAATAAATTTTTGTATGTTAATTACTGGCAGTGGCTTATTTTATTTATTTTTTAATATTGAAATATAATTAGATAAGATATTATATTACTAAATCTCTGCTACTCCCTGAGCTAGTGACTTGGGCTAATGACCGGAATCAAAATTAAAAAAAAAAATTTTTTTTTTTTTTTTGACTTACGTATCTGCCTACTTTATAAATTTTTCTAGGTTCAAATGCTTAGATGGCACACTGTAGTGCAGATGACGGTAAGCTCTAATTCTCCGGATCGTTATAATTGGTCTCCCAACTGGGGTCGATGTTTAATAAACCATCAGTACCCTGAGTAAATTTTTTCAAAATGAAATATTCTTATTTATTTACATAAAGCTGTATACATTAAATCTTAATAAGCACTGCCAGAAGAAATTGTGAATATATATTAAACAGGAGAAAGTATTAATAATTTTTAATTGTACTTTGTTAAAAAAAAAGTCAAAAGGTTGCAATTAATATGTTTTTTTTTGTTAATATATATTATGCTTTAACGTGTATATGTGCGCACAGCCACACAAGTTTATGATTGAAATGTGGTGCCTTATGATGAGTACCATTGGGAATTTACTTCAGTGTAATCCTATTTAAGCATTTTAATCAGTCATAAATAAGTTGGTGGTATTTATAATTGTGCTGCAAATATACACGTATAAATCCATTATCTTTCAAAACGTATTTAGTTCAATGCAACCTTTGTAAATAAATAATTTAAATAACTTGCTTGTCATGTCATGTGTAAAAATAAAATGTATAAAAAAATAATAAAACTCTTGTGGGGAGGAGTTGTGAATGTAAATGGCGTTTAGGAAAACAATAGTCAACATTTTTTTTTGTATATACTCTTTATACTAACCAAATGTTTTGTAAATTTTGTTAATCATGTACCGTAATTACTAACCCTAAGTAAAATATTTTTTTTTGTTCATTTATTTTAAGCAAGTTTACTGATATGTAATGGGCACATACGTACGTTACATTATTTTTTATTAGTAAACATAAAAAAAAAAAGTTCGCCAATAAAAATTTTTTTTTTAAGAATTAAAAACTGAAAATTAAAAAAATCATCTTAAACTCACATATATATATAAAATCGCACAGATAAATAATTATTAAAATAAAACTTTATTAAAAAAAGAGTAGTTTAAAACTAAATTTTCAGAAAAGATTTAGAGATAAAAATATATATTTAAGTTTGAAAACAAATTAATTAATCTTTTGTAAAATGGAAATGATTATTTTAATTAGTCAATGTAAACTAGCCTTGGGCATTGAAATGTATAAGCAACGATCAGATAGGAAAACAATAGCAACTAATAGCAAATGAAAGAAATCCATGGGGATATCAGACCTCAATGAAAAGGTTTTCACCATCATGATGTAATGTTGAGTTAATCCACAAAATTATTATAAAAGGAAAGGTTTTAAAATAAAAAAAAATAATTAGATTATTAAGAGAGGACAGATATGTGTTAGTGCAGAGTTGAAGGAGAAGGGGTTGAAAAGACGCACTCTTCAATCCTTTCAGTTCTGCTAAGAAAGAAAGAGAAATGAACTATCATTTATACACTGAGGACCAACTAAACTAAAAGACCTCTGGAGGAATAAAAAACAATGGCTAACTCAACCAATCTCTTCAGGACAGTGTGGAAATTCACATTCATGGCAAGCAACAGATAAAACTACGGACATGTTAAAAACGTAAGAACTTTATAATTAATGAACATTAAATTAAAAACTTTCCGTATTTAAACAATACAAATAGAATCCTATCTGACCAACATAAATTAATATTAATAATGTCATTTGATCTATTTTTTTATTTTAAATCATTTCCATTTATTTATTTATTTGTTCTTTAAGTTTTATTATGATTTCTGTTTTTCATTAAACTAGTTATATAAATATTAAACTTAAGTCGGGTGTGAATGGCTACATAGATTTGTAAAGTTATATTAGGGGAGGGTAATCTTAGGTTATTTGTTTTGTAGTTAAATTGGGTCAATGGATTGGATATATTGGTGTAGTTAGTAGATGTAATGCAAGATTCGCTACGGACAGAATCGTTTGTATACACCGCACTCACCCGTTTGCCTATGAAAGGAATTATAAGTCGGAGACCGCAGTTCCTTTCTATGGAGTTTTTTTTATTGCTCTTCTTGTCAGATAGATGTATGTATTCCTATCTGACAAAAGGCAATTTCTTCTCTTAACTTTTTGTGCTGCCGTATTTCGTATTACATTGAATACATCGATATATCAGATGAATTGGCATTAGTTCGACTGCAAACTTTTGGCCTAAGGTTAAATAAGGATAGAATATTTTCTTTCAAATGCAAATCTATGTAGTCTATTCATACTCGACACTAAATAAAAATGCATTAAATTTAACTTGTTTATAGATGCTTGCATGGATTGATTATCAGTTAATTATGTTTTGGGTTTTCATAGGTGATCAAAATATATAGACATTCGGTAAATACTGATACCTTACGGTGAGTATCTAAGATGTATTTATTCGGATGTCTTTTAAGTTATTGGTGTTAATGCAGTGTCTTATGATGAACACCATTGAGTTTCTTGTATTCCCTATGCAATTTACAGTATCAATGATTTTGTATTTTGATCGTTTATGTTTACTTTGAAATGTTTTTAACCGTGTAATCTATGTAACCGATCTATACTCAACATTATAAAACAAACTTTCATAAATCCATCTGTGTGAAATTAATTAAAATGTAAACTTATAATATTATAAAAATTAAAATGTAAATTTAAATTATAAAATCAAATTAAAATCTAAAATAAACATACTAAACTAATAATGTTAAATTATATATATATATATGCATAAATAAATTTTTATATATATATATATATATATATATATATATATATGCATAAATAAATTTTTGTATGTTAATTACTGGCAGTGGCTTATTTTATTTATTTTTTAATATTGCAATATAATTAGATAAGATATTATATTACTAAATCTCTGCTACTCCCTGAGCTAGTGACTTGGTTAATGACCGGAATCAAAATTAAAAAAAAATAATTTTTTTTTGACTTACGTATCTGCCTACTTTATAAATTTTTCTAGGTTCAAATGCCTAGATGGCGCCCTGTAGTCAGATGACGGTAAGCTCTAATTCTCTGGATTGTTATAATATATATATGTTCCCTCATTCACATTTATTTAAAAAATAATAATAATGAAAATACATTACTAGTAGTTTTATTTTTTAAAAACTAAAATAGATACAAAAATGTTAGATTTTTATTCTTTAATCATACTGATGTATCAGAGTAATCTAATTTCATTACAATTAAATAATTGCACAAATGTTATTTTTATTTCTTTAATATAATTTTCTATGGAAGTAAAATAGCATTGACATTATCATCTGGAAATTTTCTGATATTTTTAAGTTTGTATCAGATTCAGGGTTCATAGTGTCACTTTTACTCGCATTTGCTTATTTCAGATTCTTGTCTAAAATTTTTATACATATGTTAACTCTTCATATTTATAGTACAACTTCTTATGGAGTATTGTGATGGCATTGCCTTGCTGTAACTCCAGATCATTTTTGGCCTTTTTAATTATTATTTGTAGTCCTCTTGCACTAAAAATTCCAATTAAACTGCTGTGTGAACTACTGAAATATTCATATTTTTTTTGTATGTAATGAATCAATTAAAGCAGCCTACTTTTAAACTCCAACAAAACTGGAATTTGCAAAGTGATTGAATTTTTTTTAATATGATTATTATGAAACTTCCATTCTACTTTTGGTCACAATGAAAAAACATTTACAGAAACTTACTAGTGCAGTTTTGAAAGATGTGGGCAGAAAAATTAAATGTGAAATGATTAAACTTTGTGATACAATAAAAAAATTTTTTTTATAAAAACTTATCAGTTGAGTTTTCTGTAACTACTAAATTGGTTAAATTTTGTTTTATTTCTTAAAGAAACTTTATGAATCAAATTTTATGATTAAGAATCATTTATAGAAGGGGGGGGGGTAAAATAATGTATGTGCTTTTAACTTAATTTGAAGAAACATGATAATAAATGATAGCATTTGAGCCTAAATTTGTTACATTTGAGAAATCAGGTTTAGTGAAGGAGCTCTTCTAAGATAAAAAAAAAATAGCAACTTCCATATTGCAAGACATAAAGATTCGTAGCATTTATTAAATTTATATATTTTAATGTTTTAAATTTTTTAATTTTCAGACTTACGTTTAATAGTTTAGACATAAAGTTATTTATATAGACTTAATACGAAATTCCCATTTTTATAAGAAAGTTTAATGGGTTTATGTACTATATAAATTTACCTGTTTACTTAACAAATTCACCTTACTTAATCTTCTAATCTATAATTATTACACTCATTCTTTTTCATTTAATTAAACTAAACTTTCAATTAACATTGCACGTTTTTTTACATGCAATTAATTAAATAATCACATTCTTTGTTAGATATATAATTACACTTATTATCTAATTTCCTATTGAATTTAGATTTTCTATTGTTTAAACTAATTTTTCTATTAATATTCCAATTTTTTATCATACATTTATCTCTAAGATTTTTACATTTTTATTTAATGATAGCAATTTGCATTTTTCTTTTTGGCCACACACACACAATATTATTTTTGCATATATATTTTTCTGTAAATTTTATTATTAATTAGAAGTTTTTAACATGCAATAAATTAAACAACCACATTCTTTGTTAGATATGTAATTACACTTATTGTCTAATTTCCTTTTCAATGTAGATTTTCTATTGTCTAAACTTATTTTTCAATTAATATTCCAAAGTTTTAACATTCATTTATGTCTAAAATCTTTAGACTTCTATTTAATAGTAGTATTTTTTTTTTTGGGACACATACACATATTCACGCATAGTGTATTGTTTTTGCACATGCGTTTTTTCTGTTTTCGTTACCAAAAAAGAAAGATTTATTTCTGTAGATTTTATAATTATATTTTTGATTACAGAAATAAAAAGATATATACAGTATTTATAAATAATACTAAATTATATTTATACCACTGAAATAGAAACAACCCAATAATTTGTATCAAATATGAAAGAAAAAGAAGTTTATTAAGCAAATTATAGATATAGCTTAAAAACACGGACTATAACAAAATTACAAGCATGTTGAGGCGCTGGCAAGAGAAACTATATCAAGTACTCTTATAAATCAATAAATAAATTCAACGCTGCAAAAATGGAAAATGAAATCACTTATTTTGCCACCTAAAATTTTATACAAATGTATGGAATAGAAAGCATTAACTATAAAAGTGAATTTTAAATAGCTGATGTTTTTGATGCTTTGGCTAAATAATTATTTTTAATTTTAGTCCTTAAAAAATTGATGTAAGGCAATCAAAGAAATTCATTAATGTCTTAGTGGAATGAATCATATATGTCTATAGGACTTTATTAATGAAGGATCATTTCCCATATAAATTTAATTTGACAAATGTATTTGAGGTGATTCTTTTTTTCACCGAATCAGTATTATTAAAAAATCAGTAATCTTGTAACTTCAACCAGTAAATTCAGTAATAGAAGATTGTTAATATTATCACAGCTTAATGGCCTTTTTTTGGTTTTAAAATTAAGTTTGTTCAGAAGCACAGATAAGCTCATATTTTTGTTTAATTTTCTCTGCTTAAGTAAAAGTGAACAGACAAGCTTTTATTATAACTTATTTTACCATTATTTTTTTTAAATATCATATGATCAATATTTTTTGTGCTTGCACAAATTGATAACACAGAGGGAGAACTTTCCATACAATAGCACCATTCAGTGCAAACCAGAGTAATCAATGGTGGCAGGAAGGTGTGCAGGACTCTAGAAACTAGTCAGTGGATATTGGATCAGTAGACACTAAATAGAAATTTTATGCACACACCTTTTTGAAGTCAATTAATTACTATGGCTTGCACTGAATGGTGCTATTGTATGAAGACTTTTACCTCTGTGTATTTTTTTTAAATATTTGGAGCTTCTTATTTTATTCAGACTTCAAGAAGTTATTGAAATATTATTTTAACATGATTTCAAATTACTGTATCAATAGTATTATGTAGTGACATTTTAGATAGATTTTATGTTATGTGTTCCATTTAGAAAAAAGTTGAACTAATGACTTTCTTTTTTTTAGTATTTTTAGTTTTTTTTTTTTTTTAGTATAGTGAAATTATAAAAAAAAAAAATAATAATAAAAAATTTTTTAGCATTTCTTTTTTTCTAAATTTATATTTTTGAGTAATAAATCAAATCATGCAATATAACTGAAATTTTCCATTTACTGGAACTAAAAATGGTGTAACTTTCTTAATCAATATTGTCATTTATAAAAATTTATTTCCCAAAATTACATTTCTGAAGGGAGATTTTGCAATATTTTCATAATTTTCAATTTTACAAATAAAAACTGGCTTCTAATTACATCATTTTTATTTTGTGACTTTAAAGCAAAGATATGACGTCATAGATTTCTTTTACAATATAATGACCAGAAACTTTTAAACATGTATTTTACTTCAATAATAGTCATAAAGTAATCACCCCAACAGATGTGCTATAAGAGTACTCTCACTTTCTTAGCACAAGATAGGATCTTTGAAAAAGGTAAGAATGAAACTACTAAAAAATTACAAATAAAAACATGTGAAGGTCTTAATCAATCACTTTTAATTTCTCAAATTTATAAATTTATACAGTGCATGTGAAGGGGATGATTGCCTTATGACCATTACAAATAAAAGATGGCACTAAATAAATAAATAATTAGTTATATATATTTGCTTGAATAAATAATTACAAAATGTTTATTGATATTAAAGTTTTTGAATGAATTTTTACAACTTTAATTGTAGCCTTTTCTTTATGATGAATGCTAATATCATTTTATGCTGATAACTTTATTAATTATGAAATGTTTTAAAATACAAATCAATATTTTCTTTCTTATCACCACCACAACTTTTAATTTCACATTATTTTCTTTTAAGTTTTAAAGATACTGAAGAATACTGCCATCATTAACATCAGGTGAAAGAGCATCTGGGCGTGATTATTCTAATTTAAAAACTAATGGTAAAAAGACAATAAAAATACCGGAGATAAGCTTTGCCATGACTATATGGATGAATGCACAAACCATATATACATTCAAATACAGAACATGTTTGTGCATTATTTAATTTATTTAATATTTTATGATTGCATTTTTTAACTTGTACTGCACAAACTTTTTTTTTTTGAGACTTCGACATTTTTCTTAATTATAGTTACCCATTGTATTCAATTTTCAGCTACATACCATTAATGAAAACAATAAAAAAATTTTACTTTTAGAATAATTTTGAGATAATTTTTATAATGTAATGGGCCTACTTTTTGAATAAAAACAGTTCATGATTATTGTAAAATAATTTGTTAAAAAGTTTGTTGCTACTTATGTTTTTTACATGTCCGATCCAATATTTGTAAAAAATAAATTAAGTAATCTATTGTGTGAGGGTTTTTTGTTAAGGTTTATAATGTGGCGGACATCTTTTTATAGAGTGTCCAAAAGTATATAATTTTAATCTTTTGGAGGACATGGCTGATTGGTGAGTGACAAACATTCTTTTATCATATATATTAGGTGCATAAATTCAGGATCAAAATTAGTTGTATGTTTGTATATTAACCATGTTAAACAATAATGTTTAAGCCATTACACAGTTTTGTCATATCACATATTTCATAAGAATGTGCACAATTTCTATGCATTCAAAATAAGTAGTTTATCAAAATTTGACTTGAATATAACAATATATTTGCAATAATTTTTACATTTTGCAAAGCTAACTATTGAAAATTCTGATTAATTAAAATCAAAGATATATTTTGGTTGCACCTTTTTTTAAGCAATATCCACTTTTCTGTTATTTGAAAATATTTTTTTTTAATTATGTTTTTTTCTTTTTTTTCCACTTCAGCAGACACTAGTAATAAGTATACTTTTCCAGATAAATGCAACTTACAACCGAAACTATAACGTTTTTACCAAGATCTCCATTCACTTAATGAAATTGCACTTACATTTTAAAATAATAAACATCATATTGGTAGCTATTGCAAAAGAATTTATTTTTAGAAAATTTATCACTAATAATAGGCTGATGTACTGTTTTGTGAATTAAATCCTGGAAGTGATATTATAAATATAAATGTGATGTGAATATTCTTTTTACTTGAACATAGCATTGAAATTTAGCAGTGAATTAAAATGGGAAAAAATATGATGCACACATCACCTGCAATCTTATAGTAATAAACTGTAATAATAGTAGGTGTTGACTTTATTATTATTATTACATTCGACACCTTTATTAAAAAGTGAAATAAAAGATATTCTTTTTAAGAACTGTATTGTAATTATACATGTTAAAAAAGTTATATCTACTCTTACATTTACGTTAAAGAGCTACTTTTGAGCTAAAATTTTGGAGATGTTTTTTAAAAAGTCAGTAAATATTGGTTTAATATGACACATAATTTATAATTGATAGTTGAAATAATAATCACCCACAATATTGTTATCACCTTTGAACAAAGATATAATATTGGACATACTGCTAATAATTTGCATGTAAAAATTCAATAAAGAAAGAATACGAATTTAATTTTAATGCTTAAACATTCAAAGTCTTGTTTTAAAAAAATGTCAAAGATTTGCTTATGTTACATATTTGATTTATAATGCTTTATTATTGTATAAAACTTTCTAATTTATGCTTCCCTTTTTGAGATTTACTAACATCAAAATTAATTAAATCCAAGAAAGTTTGAAGTTTCTGAGAATTATACAAAAGATGATACTCATGTCAAATATATAAAATAATATTGTAATTTATCTTACATCCAATAAAGCCTACCACATAGATGTTTAATAATAATTCATATAACATATTTAAAAGCTTCTAAACTTAAATTAATTTTAATTAACGTATAATGCACACAATTAATATTAAAGTAACAAATATTTATAAATTGACTTGAAAAGTTTTAAATCATTTATTTTACAATAAAAATATAAGTTTAATTTAGCTAGATAGATATTAACTTTTTTACTTATTGAAGACAACATCATTTTCAGCAATTATCGATCTACTACAGATTAAAGATTTCTCCCAAGTTTAATCCAGTTTCTTTAATTTCTAGCTTCTTTCCTTCATATCACCTAGGTAAACTTCCTTATTTTATCCATTCAGCTTACATGCTAATTTCTAGGTCTTTTACAATCTCTTGGAATTCAGTTTAAGATTTCAACTGTCCATTTATTATTCTTGCTTCTAGCAATTTAATCAACTTAATTCTGCTTCAACCTTTTTATTCTTTCAATAATTCCAATAGGTACCTCTTTATATTCTAACTAATGCATTTTATTTTTAATTTGTTCTTGTTATTCCTAACAAATATTACTCCATATTTTGATGAGTGATCTGAAGTCTCTATATTGCTCTTCTGTTAAGTATACTTGTTTTCAGATACATAAGTAAGTTCTAGTAAAACACATTTATTGAACATTTTTCTTTTTGAAAAGATAGACAAATTTCCTTTTTAATATTAAATTATTTATGCTAAAAACACTTCATCTATATTTAATTTTGTGTTTATTTCCATTAATTTTATTTCCATTTGCATTCATAATCTAACCAAGGATTTTGCAGTAGTTATTTGTTTCTAATTCATAATCATCAATATTTTTTTTTGGTTGACAAAATCCATTGAAAATTACTTTGGTCTTTTTAGCATCTACCTTTAGTATTATCTTCTTACTTTCATCTGATAACTCTTACATTTTCTGATGCTCTGAAGCATTATTTGAAAAAAAAAACAGTGATATCATCTGCAATACATTGATAATGTAAATTATATTCATTTATTTTTAATTTCTTACCTTTCCATTTTAATCCACAAAATACTTCTTGTAAAATATCCGTAAAATGTTTTGGAGATATGGAATTATCCTATTGTACTTTCTTTTCAATATTAATTTTCTTAAAATAATGACATAATTTAATCATTGATGTTGCATTTCAATAAATATTTTTCAGAAAATAACAATATTATGGATGTACATTTTGATGATCCAAAGCTATAATTATAGCAACAGTGCTTATAGAATCAATTGCTTTTACATAATCTGCAAATCCAAAGCATAATGGCAACTCATATTTATTAGTACCTTCTATAACTTCTCTCATATTGTTTTTTATTTCATGTGTCAAAGCATCAGCCAGGAAGCAAACCCATGAACGCAGGACAACTGCTTGTAAGGCGACTGTTCTGGCCATGCAACCACCAACTCTTGACAACTTATAATACTTATAAACTTCTCTCATTATTTGAATGTGATTCACTGTGTCAAAACCATTTAAAAATCCTATTTGTTCTTTTTATTGGTTAAAATCCAAAATTTACTGTAAATGAGTTTTGTAAATATCTTGAAAATATTATGTATAGAACTAATAAAAAATGATAGGTCTATAATTATTAATATCTTCCTTATAACACTTTTAAAATCTCAATGTTACTATTGAATTTTTTCCAATCATCTCATACATCTTTATCATTTAGATATTTGGTATGTAATTTTGCCAAACTTTTGCCTTCTTCATAGAATTGATTTCATGTTTTACTACTTCATTTAACAAACTGGCCAAATCAGAAAATATAGTAATTTTAGGGAATATATAGTTTTTTTGTTCTTTATTGCAATGTAATTTCTTTATAAACTTCTACACATCTTGTCATGCAATCTCTTTTTAGTTACAGTTCCATCTTTTTTAACTTATTGCAGATATAAGTTTCCTGTCAATTCCAAGCTATTTTATAATTTTGAGACTTTTATATTCCCCTATGACTTTTAGTAATGATTTACAATTATTTTTCTTATATTGCTATTCCTTCTTTTTCTATTATTTTACAAAACTGAATGAATCATTTTATTTTTATATTCATCTTTTAATAAGAGTACCCAACTCTTTATACATTAGTGCAACCAAGTGCTAGTTTTCATAATCAATGAATGCAGGAAGGTTTGTGTATAAAATCCCTATTTAGTGCCTACTTAGATATCCAACATCACCAGATTAGTTTTTAGCTTGTGGTTTTCATCAACGAAAAGTGTAGAATTTGAGAGCACTGCACTTAGATTTTAGAATCTGATGCATCTTTCCAGCAGCCATCATTTACCTATTTGGATAGCTATAATGCTAAGATGCCAGTATGAAAACATCCTAATGTTTCCAATACAAGTTCATTTGCTTAGGTAGTCATATACATCTGAACTCAGTTCAGCAAGTACACATTTTGGTGTCTTTGGTTTTTCAAAAATCACTGTCACTATTATTGTATGTATAGGATAGGTATAAAACCATCAAATCATTACATAATAAACATTTCATATGCTTACACATATTATTAATAAAAGTACCTAACTCCCCATACAATAGTGCTACCAAGTGAAAGCCCTTGTAATCAATGGATGCAGGAAAATTTAAACATAAAATCTTTATCTAGTGCACACTCATCCAACATCCCCAGACTAGTTTCTAGCTTGTGGCTTTCATCAGCAAGAAGCCTTGGATTTGAGAGCACTGCACTTAGATATTACCTTTATAATTAACAAAACAGGGTAAAAGATAGCTACTGGAGGGTTGCATTAGGTCTTAAGATCTTGTTGCAGTCCTCTCAAATATGAGACTCATCACTGATGAAAGCCACAAGCTGGAAACTAATCTGTAAATGTTGGATAAGTAGACACTAGATAGGAAATTTATGCACAAACCTTCTTGAAAACATTGATTATGAAGGCTTGCACATGGGGCACTGATGTATGAAGAATTAGGTACTCTTATTAACATCACGTGTAAGCATATGAAATGGTGATCATGTTCTATTTATCTTATCTTTATATATTGTATTGTCTCAACAGAAAAATTATTGGTAAATTTCTGCTTTTCTGTACCAACTATCTCATTTATCTTTCTATTGATTTCATTCTAATCTGAAGGATGCCAAAATATGTTAATATTTTAAAATTATTTGCAAGTTATAATTTAAACTCATTGCTATATATCTGAAGGTTAGAAATATCTACTGTGAATATTGTTTTCTTTAATAATTTTTGTCTATTTTGCATTGACATGTATCTTACATTTCACTAATTGATGATCACTTCATCAGTTAAATTTAATAAAATATAAACCAATTCTGTGTTAATTTTATTTGGATACTTCCATATCCATTTTCATTTAGCATTTATATCACAGACATATTTTGTAATATAGAGCACAATCTCCACTAGCCTATATCCTCTCTCATTTCTATAACTATAACTAAATTTACTCACAGTCTTTTTACTTTTCAATCAGCAAACAATTCTAGCATTAAAGTGTTTTATGCCAATGTAAAAATGTTATTTGCTTTGATCAAAAACGTTGCACATCTATATAAAAATCCTCTACTTTTTTTTATCAAAACAAGAACTTGTTGTGGCATAAACCTGAACTATCTGTATTTATGATTTCTATTAAGTTGAAATAACCAATCTTGCTACTTAGACTGATAATTTTTCAATCTTATAATCTTGCTCTTTTATTTTTATTAGTGATGAATCCAATTCCTTTTGTCTTTTTGTACTGCAAATATTTGTGCCTTTATAGTAAAGTACATATCCAATTTTTAAATCAATTGCCTCTTCATCTTTTCTTCTAACTTCACAAAGTCTATGAATGTCCCATTTAATATTATATAGTTCTTATTTCAATTCATGTAATTTTCTTTCATTTGAAAGTTATCTGTAATTGTAGATACCTAAATAAAAAGTTATCATCAATGTCTGCAATAAAAATTCTTGGCTAAAACCTTTACAAACTCTCGAGAATAAAAGCCATCATTTAGTTTTGTCTGTCATAATAGTAAATATTTAGTAAAAAATGTTCATCCACACACATTCATTCTGCCTTCAAGAATACTTCGCTAGTATTTCAGTTAAGAACTACCAGGCAACTGAGAAGAAAGACCGTAGTATTTTATGATTTCAGAAGTAAAAGCCAATCATAAATTAATTATGATCACAGATACATATTCATGAGAAACCCATCCCTGTTTGTATATTACATAAACAGTAAAATCATTAGGAATTTTTTTTACATAGTTCCTTTGAGCTCCAACAAAATTTTTTCTCCAACCATAGAAGAAATGTCATCATTTATAGTCTTTAAGTAAGTATTTATATATGGAGACAAAATTTGAAATATAAATTTTAATAATAACTGCAATAAAATGTTTGTTAATTTATTATTTGAATTATTATTACTTTTGTTAATTGTTTAATAAAAATATATTTTATTATTTAAAGAATGGTAAATGTTTAGATGAATTAAAATAAGAACTTTATATTCTATGATTTGTAATGAATAAGACAATAGGCAAATGGAAAAAAATAAATTGATTAGTAAAAACAAACGTAGAAAACAGGACTTATATAAATTATTCTTATTGGGAAATAAAACTATTATGTTTAATATTTAGTTTGTGTTATTAGTATGTCTAGATAATATTGAACATGAAAGGTGATTTATATAGATGAGATTTTTATATTTATTTTCTGATTAACGATATCAACAATCATGTTAAGAATTCATGTATTCAAACAGTTATAATAAAAGTAATTTCAGAGTCTGTGAGTTTGGTGGTGCACAACAATCTTTATCTCTACTTTCTTTAAAAATATAAAAATGTACAGAAACATAGTCTTAAATTATATTTCTTTATAGAAAGAAGCAATTTATTAAAATTAATATCTCTGTAGTGGCAAATTATTATTTTATAATTTTCACAAATATTATTATGTAATCAGGTTATGCCATATAAGCATCTCTATACATTTTATGATTACCATGTTAGCAACTTAATTAAATTGCTGTTATACAATAGTTATTTTATTGTTTTTGAAAAATCATTTCAAATATTTTTCTTTTATTGAATGTTTCTAAGATGAAAATTATAGATAGAAATTGAAGATGACTAAAATAGAAGTAGTATTACAATATCAAAATATTTATGAGATAATAAAAAATATTAGTATGAGAAAAAAACATACTAAATGGTGTAAGGCAAATAAAATATTTATCACCTGTTTAGTATAAGATAAATGAATTGCTAAACGAATGTTATTTGAATAATCAATATTAGGGACAAAATGATTATTAAAATTTGCATGTCATTGTAATATGATAAAATATAAAATACTAAGAAGAATCTCAACAAATTGTGAAATAGAATTATAAAATTTGTGCAAAACTTAATAAGTACATAAATATATTGACAACTAATAGTATTATTAAGTCACAAAAATGAAAAAAAATAATACTATCAGTTGGATAAAAAGTTAATTCTTCAATTACAAAAGTCATATTGAATTTTTTATTTTCTTGCACTTTTTTACGTCTATTTTTTAATTATTTTTATAATATCTTCACTTACTTTGTGAATATATAATATATTATATACTACTATAAAAATAATATAAAACAAAATGCAATAAACTTGAAAGAAAATTAGTTATTATTATAAAATAAAAATTGGAATTCATTTTAAATTTTTTTTTTTTAAATATTTTAATTTTTTATTTATAAATTGCAATTTTTCTTGGAAAAATCTTTAAATTAAAATTATGACAATAGTTTTCTTACTTTCCAAATAGAATTACAATTTATCATTAAAATTAGTCAACATTTAGAGAGTCCCTACATCAGTAACAATCATCTATCTTAACTTATTGTAAAGACAGCACCCTTTTTAAAAATAAAGATAGAATCCAATCTTTATTTATGATCTAATATATTTATATAGACTCTAAAGATTGCAGCTTGACTATAGAGATTAAAATTATTAATACAAACAAGTTTAAATTTGTAATGTTATAAATGACTACTTATTAGAGTGCATTCAGAACAGGTTATATTTATCTGTTTAAGGAGATTTATTTAAATCACTTTGTATCAATAAATTCTATCTCCAGGCTTAAGATGCAATTTTTAGTATTTATATAAATATATTGGCCATAAATAAAGGTGGTATTCTATCTCTATTGTTAAAAGGAGGTGGCTATCATCGGTTGAGAATGGTGATTGTTATCAATATCGGACTTATTGAAGTTTTGACTGATTTTAATAATTAGTTACAAATCCATTTAGTTTTGAGCATTATTAAATTTAATTATGTATACAGCTTTACATATGATATTCATGACATCACAAATCTAAAAGTACAGATACATTCTCTAATTTTTCTTACTAAAATATATATTAGATATACATAAGAGATCTATAGATATATCCAACAATGCCATAAAGACAAACACAAGTGAAAACAAATTATTGGATGGACATTATTGATAAATTACAATTATTAAGGATAAATATTTTTATAATTTACATGTTTATATATAAACACACATATGAGTAAATGTGCAGACAACTGTCATGTTTGTACTTTATTTGATAGCAATAATTTTTTTATCTACTGAAAATTTATATATATATAACAAAACTTAAATATATTCCAAACAACGGTAAACAATTTATAATACAATATAAATAAAAACTCAATAAAAACTCATAAAGAAATATTTTCGATTATATTCATAATCATTTTCAACTCAACTTTCAAAATGGAATCATCTATTACCAACTGGAAATACATAACGATTTAAATATCCCACAATTCATTAATCCTAACATTTGCTGACTGTCTGTTTATTATCGTACTTTTATATCTACTAATAAAAACTGCCTCTTTAATTTTTCTTTTTTCATTATCTCTCTCTTGTCCTAAATTTTTTATTTTATTTATATCAAAATTAAACTTAAAATTACAATTTCTATCATGATCATAAAAAACAGATTCAGTATATAACTTGACTTCATTACTATTATCATTACATATCTGTACATTTTTCAAAACTCTTTTATATAACAATTTATGTTCTTTAATTCTTTTCTCTATATTACATCTAGATTCCCCTACATATGATAAGTTACACCCACAAAAAATTCTATAAATTATATTACTCACGTTATTTTTTTCTAACTTATCTTTTGAATTATTAACCATTCTATTTAAATTACCTGATCCATAAAAAGAAACATTATATATACCATTATAAACTTTTTTCATAAATTTTACTTGATTATTATTATTATAAAAAGGCAAAGAAATTTACTTCTTACTCTTAATTTTTTCATCACCAGTATTTCTATTAATTTTCTTACTAAATTGACAAACCACTTGATAAATTTCTTTTATATTATAACCTACACTTAATAATTCACTTACATAATTTTCAATATTTTTCTTTTTATCACACACACACACACACACACACACATATATATATATATATATATATATACTATTAAAACCAGTTAACACTTAGACAATCCCAATATCAATAACAATCAACAATTTCAAACTGTTGTCAAGGCAGCCTCTTTTTAACAATAAAGGTGGAACATGTGTATATATATACTTTAATTTTTCAGATGAAAGTTAGAAAGTAGGATTAAATGTAAATATTAAAAAACTAAAGTAATGTTCAATCGATTTTCTCAAAAGAAGAAAATAAAGATTGACAATGATGAGTTAGAAGAAGTTGAAAATTACAAATATCTTTGTGAAATTAATACTACAAATGAGAACACAATGGATAAAAATAATTATGGAATTAAATTTAGTTAGAGTGCTTTTTTGTAGAAATAGTTTAATATTAAAATGAAATATGTTTAAATGTTTGAAAAGGAAAATGTTTAATAAATGTGTTTCACCATGAAGCAGTCAATCTTAGCTTAAGATTGCCCTTCATGTTTCCATCTACTAACCTACGTTTAAATCCCTATTTTCCATCCTGCTCCTTTTGTCGTGTATATATATTTCATGTATATATTTGAGATGCGCACCTAAATTATAAAATTTAATGTTTCAATAACATGTTTTAAAATTATTATTAATTGTTTTTATTAATTATTAGTTCTTTTTTATTAAAGTATTATAGATGCAGCTCAAACATATACATAGGAGCAAAACTTACTAACAAAATATTGATGTTTTAAATATTTCTTATATGTCATTTTTAGCTTTTTCTTTTTAAATTGCTTGTTTTTTTATTAAGCTATATATTTTTTTATAAAATCCAATATGGAAGATGTGACTGTGTAATTGTCCAAAAATAATTAAAGGGAGGTATTTTTTAATTAATGTTTTACTTAAAATAAATGGGATTAAGTATATTAAAGATTTACTTGTGTTAAAAATATGTTGTCAAATCTATTTCTAATCTGGAAATAGATTTGAATTTATTTTTGGACATTATCTTACAATTGCATCTTCAAAAACAACTGATAAAAGAAAATGTATAAAATGACTGAATTTTGAATCAGAGAGAGGAACGACTATTGAAGGAGATTAGCTACTTTTAGAGAGAGGTATTATAAACATATTTCGTTTTGCTTGAAACTTAAAAATGATGTAGCAGTAAATCCACCACTCTTCTGGGCCCTTGTGGGTCATCTTCCATGGCCATAATATTCTGCTACCCTAAAGTGAAGTAAAGGCCCAGTGGAGAACTTTAAAAATGCTAATAGAGAAGCTTGCCGTCACCAAGAAGAATTCATTTAGCATTTCAATCGCCGTGCACATGCCATATTTTAAATTGAACTCTTAAAACTGCAAGGTAATTTTTCAAGCCGTCACCTCAAACTAAATCTAGCCTAAATATATTATTTAACTTTGTTTTTTATATATAAATGTGAATGTAATTTTGCTCTCAAATGATTTCTTTATATCTAATCCTATCTCATATGCATTTAACCTTTCTTTAATTTTGGTGCGGTCAGATATTTATTACTTGATTTTATATATATATATGTTTTTTTATTAATTTGCTAAACTCAAACAAACTGGTGAGCTTAATTTATAAAAATCTTTTCTGTCTTTTAAGTAAACTTTCATGAATCAAGTTTAATAACGTTCCCTTAAAATATAACGTATTGTTAATTAATACGTTCGCCAGATTGTTTTATGAATCAACATTTTAGGTTCATTTTTTAATATAAAAATTGATTTGTTTAACTCTGTAAATCTAGAACTTAAGCCAATTAACGCTTTGAAATTTTTTAAAATGTTTTGTTTTTATTCAATTCTGAAAGAGTGACCCATTAATTATTTTCCATAACTGCCAGTCTTCTTATACTTTCCATACTCTTAAAATTTCAAATCTTGTATTTAAATATTTCAGTTATTGTAAAATCAATGAAGGTGAGATTGATTTATTTTAACTAGCAGAAGAAGGGATGGGGGGAAATCTTAATGTTTCTCTTACTAAAACAAATCTTAACATGTATTTTATTAATTTGAAATCTAAATCTTAATGTTTCTTTTGCTATATAAAATCTTAACAAACGTATTTTCTTATTGCTATATAAAATCTTAACAAACGTATTATAGTATTCAAACAAGGGTCATTTATTTTTAAGGCAGTAAAACTTATATCATGTCATTAGAGGCATTCATTCATACTGCATTTCTGTCATATAGCCTATCTTTGTTCTATATATACGTGCTTCTTAATCTGGGGGTTACGACGAGTTCGAACCCATAGATTTCTTCTCAAGTCTTCGTATAAAAATGCCTCTGGTGGTGATCCCGTAAGTTTGGCACACGCTATGCATATTCTTTCTTCGTATCAAAAGCCTCTGGTGGTGATCCCATAAGTTTGGCACTCACTATGCATATACACTTCATAGATAAAAGGCCTCTCGCGTCGGTTATACCCGCAAAAGTCTGGGCCACGCCATGCCTATCCACTTTTCTCTAAGCACTACCCAAGAAGGGAGTGTGAGATTTCATTTTCATCCAGAAGCATGACCTTTTCCTCTTAGTTATTTTAGGCTATTATGTCAGCACCGCAAACTTCTTCGTATTATTATTATTATTATTTCTTTTGCTTCATGACCCAGTTTTAATGCTCTAATATTAAAATTAAGCTTTGCTTAAAAGATATATAAATATAAGTAATATATATATATATATATATATATATATGCCAATTACTTATATTTATTAATTAAGTTTATTTCAATCATATACAATCTCACCATCATGATTTATATATCTATATTTAAGAGTATCTATATGCCTTGGGGAAAATAAAGCATTCGTCTTACTATTGTTAAAATAATTTTTCATTCAATATTTGTCATAGATTCAAATATAATCAAATGTTTTCAAATGTATTTTGTTTATTTTCACAACCTCAATGGCGTGAAAATAGTTTATATCATATGTATAATGAATTTCGGAATGCTCCTAGAAAAATATATGTTAGTCACCATGTTTCTGAGCCATCAATCAAAGCGTTAATGGCAGTATTATCATAATTCTTTCTAATATTCGATTGGCATTTTAATATTAGACCCACCAAAGATGTGTGTTTATTTGTAATATATTATTTAACTAAGAAAGATCATATGAGAACTAATAGCATGAATGACACTATGCAATCATCTACTGCTGGCTCATTCACGCACACGCTAATGTCTATAATTTATTTATAAATGTATAATAATTTGTCAGTATATTAAAATATATTTTATTATCTAACTTATTTGAGTAGTTCCAATTCTTTTTCTCCATTTCCAAATGTACAGCCTAGTTGATATATATGTTAGTTTAGTCATAGTCAATAGATGTCTCATTGTCTTCTCCGCTCTCCTAGTCGGCCGGATTAAGATTAATTCTCATGTGCCATCACTATTATGTTATTCATTAGGTGTTAGATCTGGGGCTTAGAGAATGGGTTCGAATTCAGGCTGGTCCCTGACCTAAATCTTGGGCTGGACTGGGTTTGAAGTACATTTTGTGAGTTCCAGCTCATGTTAGATGGATAAACATGTTTTGACCGGTACAACCAGTTGTTACTTACAGATCTGAGACCAGGACACTTAACAAAACAGCAATATAAAGACTTCAGACCACATAACAAAATATGGAGAAGTGTATGTTAGGAATAACAAATAGAGATCAAAAATGAAATTCATGGGTGAGAGAAAAACAAGTGTTACTGACATCATTAAAATAATTAAGAGACTGAAGTGGAGTTGGACATATTGTTAGAAGAGATGATAATAGAAAGATAGTTGAAATGTTAAACTGTATTCAAAGAAAATGTAAGACTTAGAAAGAAATCATGTATGAGATGAATGGATGAAATAGGAAAGTGTGCTGGAGGCCATGGAGAAGAGAGGCTAAAGATTGGAGAAAATGGATTGATCTTTGATAGACCTTTATTTTACAATGGATTGATAATAATTGAAAATGATGATGTTATGGATTTACTTTTAATAATATATATAAAAAAATTTTTTTTGAAAACATTTTGAATCTCTTTTCTAAAATCTATCTTTTTTTTTTCAAAACAAAGGAATCAGACATTTTGAAATAAAAGCATTATATTACAAATTTTAATATCTCTGCCATTTTTGAAATCACATATAAATGAAATGCATCAATTTACAGATTTATTTTGCATATTTTCAATGACACATCCACATACTAAGATGACATAAAACAAAATGTTTTTTAGAAAATGCAATCTGAAAATAGCAATTTGAAAGAAAGAAAAAATCACATGAGGCATATAGATGTCAAAAGTAATGATACATTTAGATTTACCAAAAAATTATTCTAAAAACTGATTTGTAAAACTTTGTAATATTCCTACTTTAATTTAGTATCTTAAAAATATTTTAAATCAATTTGAATTTCTGTTTAAAAATGTCACATATTTGATGTAAAAGTTAAAAATAGTTTTTGAAGTAAACAAGTTATTTAAAACTGTAATAAATCTTGAAATTTTTATCCTATTGAAAAAAAAAAGAATAATTACAAAAGATATGTATAACATGATTTTATAATTTTTATGCAAATTGAAATGGAAGATTATGAAAAAAAGGAGTGGAAATTGTTACTCAAATGTCTCCTAAGCAAATTAATGTATTTAAGTATTTAAAAATAAAATCTATCATTGTCAAATGAGCTATAAAATATTTGATAATATAGTACAATTTGGGTCTATTAGAAACAAAAATATATAGTGGATCCCAAATCAACCCAGCAACATATATGACCAAACTTGCTTTTTGTGTATGCTCAAGGGACACATCAGCACCATCAAGTGGGAGAAGCATATTTATCAGTCAAAATGCCCTTTCACTTTAAAATAGTTTTCGTAAACTCCTATCTTTTGATAACTACATTTAATTACAAAAGCTTTTCAATTAACATGATATTTGTATACATTGCCTCTCATCCTATTGTAATTAACAGAATAATTTTAACTATTAACTCCCTGTTAGCATCCAATCCCTACCCCATTATACTTGCCAGAGATTTTAATATGCGCTATCATAAGTTTGTTGCAAAATGGACAAATCAACTTGCAACACTGCTATGGGTGGAGAAGTTTTTCTCCCACCAAACTCAGTATCTTTTTATAACAACTGCCACAGCACTCTCATAGATCTTATGTTTTATTCTCAAATCTTACATCTCTCGATCGAAGTAAGACTCTCTTCCTCCCCATTTTCTGATCATGCTGCATAAATAACAAAATTAAATTTAAACCACAACAGGATCACTAATATACAGAAGATAATTAGGATTATTCTATCAATCAACACTTCAGAGTTCCTCTTCTCTGAAACATATATCATGATAAATAAGCTCAATAAAATGCAACTTGACCCAATCTCTAAATATTTTACATATACACACATTCTCTCATTTAATATCAATCATATTATTCAAAGATCAACCTCTGTCCTCTAAACTAATCATGTTAGCTGATGAGCTACACAAAAGAATCAGCATGTCAAAAACATTCATTCACAATTAAACAAACATAATAAAGCTGACACAGCTATATAATCAAACATGCAATAAACTAAAGCAATATCTAGCAATTAAAAAAAAGAATTTGTCTAACACAGCAGCATACATGGACCCGTGGAAACATTTGATTAGCATTAGGCTATTCATCCACAAATAGAGTTCCCATGGCACTAGAATGGGTTGGGAAAATCACAGCTGGACAAAATATGATACAACCCATTTACCCGCACTTCAAAGAAAAGTTAACAAATCATAACCAATTCAAACCACAGAATTTTTTTTTGGAAAACCAGAAATAAAGACACCATTTGAAATAACAGATTTTGCCCTCATTCTAGTATCAATTCAAGGTACATGCCACCCTGGACCACCAGGAATTCCAAAATTTGTATTGTCATATTTCAGCTAATTTACAAACTTATACCTGTTCCAGCTCACAAAACAACTATCACAAAAACTATACAATATACAAGGGCTATATCCGGTTTCATTGGTCCCCTTGTTTAAAAAAACAAGCACCAATTACCACAATCTCCAATCTGAGGCCAATCTCAATAGAGCCTTTGGTAATAAAAATTCTGGAAAAAGTGTAAAAAAAAAGAACCATATATAATAAAACTAATATCACAACATCCCTGTGCAAAAAAGAGATCATCACCAGGTCAAGCAGCACTGATATACAAAACAATCATTAACTCAGTAATTAAAAAGAAAAAATATGTGCCAATGTTTGTGCAATCAGATTTTGAAAGGCCATTTTATTTAGTGCCAATCAAAACACTGTTAATTTAACTAAAAGAACAGAAATACCTTGCACAATCTTATATACAATCGCAAACCTGCTACTAAACAGAGAAATTCATTTCACACTCAATGGAAGATCTTCAACTTTCTTTTACCCAATCAAACCCACAAGGATACACACTCAGCACATTATTATTTACCCTATATTTGAACCTCCTGTTAGAGAAAATTAAAAAAAAACGTCCAAGGAATTCCAATTCCAAACACCAAACACTTACATACCATGTATAGCTTACATGGATGATGTTACACTATTTTTAAATTCAAAAAAGCAAATACCTATACTGCAGGATATCATAAAAGATTATACAGCAAATTTTAGGCTAAAAATCAACACCAATAAATCAGCTGCATGGACAATATTTACAGGTAAATTAAACACTCAGATATATCAAAGGAAACCCAATATGTTTCTGGGTTTTCCTTTTCACTTGGGCATAAATCAAATGAAAAAATTTATACAAAACAAACATAAAGCAAAAGCAGAGAGAATCACTGAATCACTCTAAATCCTATCTCTCAATCTACTCAAAATATCTTAATATAATCAGTTTATTATGACAAAAATCACTTACTATTTGCCAATAATAAATTTTACAAAATCATTTATTTTAGCAGTTAACTCATTATGCAACAAGCTGCTATGGAAAAGAAAAGTAGTAGCAATCTCAATAAAGCAACTAAACCATCCAACAAAATGGAATGGCCTTGGACTGTATGCAATACAAACTTTCTATATACACAAAAACAGTAAATCTACTGATTGCCATATTTAGAAGTTTCCCAAATATAGAAGAAAAACTAGAAATCACATCCACTGAATGACCCTCTTCCATGTATAATTATATAAATACATGATTGGAAAGTATTGAAAACATTAAAAACAAAATAACACTTAAAAACCTTATTAAATATATTTATTGGCAAATACATGATTTTCTATCTCAGAACAACAAAGATAATAATAAGCTAAGAGTACTAGGAATAAATAATGGTCAATTACTGAAAAAATACAAAAAGATGGTACCTAGAAACAAAATTTTTTAACTTTATTTTCAAATTGAATCTAAATGCTTTATCTACAGCACATTTTATTCATTTCAGGAGAGTCTATCTAAATGTTTATCCAATATGTGGTTTGTGTCACAGGAAAGAAGAGATTCAAGAACAGCTGATGTTGAACAATTATAGGAAAAGTGAAACCACAATAGAAAAAATGCTGAAAACATTTAAAGAAAATAAAATACCAACAATACATGCAGCCACTTTTAGCATATATGCCTTATGGTGTCCCAGATGTACATTCACCTTAGGAAACAATACAAGAAGACATCCTAACACATATCATAACAAGTTCAAAAAGCTTAAAGAAAGAGACAATCTTCTTGCATCACTGGAAATTTTTGCTACCACTTGGTCTTTCTTTAAAATAAGAGCAGCATTATAATGGATACACAAAATATAATATTAGAAAAAATGGAAAGCCAGAATGGACCAACAATAAGAACTGAAATATTAAAACTATAACAATTACTAAAGACTCTAATGGTGAAAAAAAAGGTTTTTCTTTCTGTATTTAATAATGGATCCTAGTATATTATGTTCAATACAATGCACAACTGGATATCATGTAACAAATTTTTGCCTAGTAAAAGTTTGCTTTGAAATAATAATAATAACAACAATAACAACAACAATAATAATAAAAACAACAAAAATAATAATAATAACTATTATTATTATTATTATTATTATTATTACTTTGAAATGTACATGTAAAAAAGGGAAAATAAACTATAAGTGAAAAGCTAAATAAAATAAATGAAAAAGCAATATTCACAAGAAATTATTTTGAAGTGCTAAAAAATTAGAATGACACATACTTAAAGTTGGAAAAATTACTAAATACATGTCAAAAGAATTTGTACATTTATTAGACAAAATTAGAAAAAAATAAAGAGTATTTAAAGGGAAAAAAGCATGAAAGTTTTAAAAAAGATTATTAAATTAGAACAAGAGTTTCTGTCTTTTGGAAAAAAAATGTGATAATGATGAAAAAATATGTGTAGAGAGTATTAAAGAACATTATTATTAATCTCTATTGGTATAGAGATAAACAGTAGTTGAAAATCAATTGCAAAATAATGGTCTTTCAACCGTCCTCCAAATAGTATCAATATAGTAAATATTTATTACTCACCAGACTTGGTAACCATCTTGTGACATATCCCATATTCAATTTTATTCTAAATTAAAATAATAATTAGATACTCAATTTACCAACAATTTTGGCTATCCAGTTAAATTAAATATGGTGTAGCAATCTGAAAAAAAAAATCAAAATCTGTTTATAACCTGAAAAAAATTTAATATCTTATACGATCTGATTTCAAATCCAGATCATGATTATGGCAGATACACGTTTAATAACTTATTTTGCAGAAGATTTATTTTTATATTTTAATATTTATTTAGAAAGACTAAAATGAATAAATATTTTTCAAACACAGCTAAGCTTGGATTAAAAAAAAAAGGCTACTTAAATAATCTTGACTTGCTCGAGTATGGTCAACTAAAAAAAAGTTGTGAATAGAATAATAACAAATTTAAAATACTTATAATAAAGAAAAAATAACGTAACATATAAGAAATTATAAAGTAAATTAAAGCCTTCATATAGATTATTTATGCACTTGTATAACTATTTATATAGCTAAATATTTGCTGTCATAGGTCACAAAGTCTTCCACACATATCATGATGTCATCGGTGTTTTAATAGTCATGCTATTTTTTTGTAATTATTAAAATTATAGTAGCTAAAAACGTTTTTAATAATAGAATAAAACTATTTTATGGACCATTAAATTTTGCATTTAAAAAGATTTTATTAAATGATAGCTTTGTAGTTGCGTATGTTTGTAAAAATAGAATATTGGATTATTAAAAAATGGGGAAGAAAAAAGGATCTGCTGAGTAAATGTTTAGATAAAGATAATTTAAGTAAAAAAAAAAAGGTTACACAATTAAAGTTATTAAAATAGTGAATAAAAATAGAGCGTTTACATAAAAACAAAAAATTTTATGTTAGCTGAGTGATATATTAAAAAGATCTGTGATTTATTAGGGAAAAATAGATATACGGAAAAAAAAAATCTCGAAATCTTATATGAGAAATTTCTTGCGAGCACTGACATATTAAACTTACATTTAAAAAATATTTAGAAAATTATTAATATTATTAGCATCAAAATGTAATAACTATTAACCCATAGCAGAGGTTTTTAATTACTTTTATATTAAAAAAAGAAAGTACTTTTGTTAAAATTTCCATCGTGATCAGAATATTGAGATAATTTGCTTCTATCTTAGGTTACCTTAATTGCAAAGCAAAACTGCATTAACCAAATTTTGAATCACAGTTTTAAATGAAATATTTAAAATATGAAATATATAAATGTGTAGTAATAGGGTCCACCGATGCTTTTAAAACATTTATTGATGAGAGAATGTGTGTGAATTCTATAGCGCATACATGAAGGGCAGTGTAACAGCTATATTACTAATTATTACATATATTCAAGCTAATAAGATTCATCATCACAGTTAAGAATAAATAATCTTCTATTCTCTATGATATGTACACTGAACTTGTTGCCAGTTTAAAACTCAGACTCATAATAGGTTCAAGCTCTAATTTAGGCACGTTTAATAAAGCTTGATTTATTTAAAAAATAGACTATAAGCATAGGTAGATCACCTATGCTTTTACAACATTTATTCTTGGGAGGAGGGAAGTGCGTCGTTTCTATAGAGCTTGAGTTAAGATTAGTTTCTTTTCTCAATATTAAATTATTAACATATACAATTTGATATCTTTATTTTTCAAATTACATCAGTCTATGTCTTAACACCTTTTGATTTATAAAATGCAGTCTATCTTTTTACAAAAACAAATAATTTATTAATGATTTAATGCATTAAATATATTTTTTAAGTAAAGGCAAGGTTACTTGCATATATACACATAAAACATGCATATATATATATATATATAGGTGCACAAACATTTAGTTATATACATAGTCACATTAATTAAAAAACCATTTGTTTTAGAAGAAAATGAAATGATAGGTATAGAGCATATTTTTATAAAAATAAATGATTTTGTGTAAAACAATTATGATAAAAAATATTAAAGTTGTTAATAGGGGATAACAAATTTGTTATAAGAAAATGCTTTTAACAGGTGGGTTATATCAAAATAAAAAAAAAGTGCATGCCATTTCATTAAGTAATTTCGCCATATACATTTAATTTTAATAAATGAAATAGAAAGCTATATGAAAAAGCCATTAAAATCTACTGGCATACAGTTAGTAGCAGATAATTCAAATATTTTATTATAATGTTTTTTTGAGTACATTGAAAATATCAGAGCAAAATTAGGATCTAAGATCAATGAACAAATCACTTTAATAACAGGGCTAAAAGAAGCACTCATACAATTTCATATTTTATGACTATAAGAAGGAAATAAGACTTATCTTTAGATTTGATATGAGAAGAAAAAAGTTAATGAGTTGTTGTTACACATTGAAAAAATGCATTGAAAAAGTACTCTAACAATACTAAAATTAATAAGTACTGAAATTTGAATATATGATTATACATAAAGTTCTTGTACAACATTTAAAATCAATTTGACATGATATGTTGAGAGTTTTTGAAAATATTGACTTTTATTACTGTATAAGATCTTAATTTTATACTAAAAGTCAATAAGTTAAACTTAATTTCTTTTTAATTTAATTTTATAAATAAAAAATATTCTAAAAAAATAATATCTGAACTTTTTAAATATTTAAAAACTGACTTACAAATAAAACAAATTACCATATGCTGTACCAATCAAGTTAGTGCAAAAACTCTTTCAGAAAATCAATGAACTGTTTTATTTTAAGTTTTTTTTAAATGTGAGGGAGTAAAGGCAGAATATAATATTTGTCTTTTGTTGGCACTATTTTTCTAAATTTTTTTAAAATATCTTTGTTAAAGAAAAACATAAAATTAAATGTTGAAGAGTTTATTCAGTTTGTTTTTGAAAAAGATAAAAATAAAATAGTTTTCTATCGTTAATTTCAGAAGGGGAGGGGGAGTCTTGGTTTGAGAAATGAAACTAAGAGTTATAAAAGGAAGTAAAGTGTTTTATTAGTATTTATAAAAAATATAATTTAAAAAGTTAAAACATACAAATCTCTTTTCATTCAAGTTTAATTAAAGAAAAAAATAATGTTAAAACTAAATAGTAAATTGTATTAAAAATATATGTGCGTATATATGTGCGATTTGTAAATAAATAAAATGTATGTGAAATAAAAGGAGATTATCATTAAAACCATGGAATGTATTAATAAAATAAAACAACATTTTATTGATGTATTAAACTTAAAATTTATCAAATGGTTATCATTGGAATTTGAAAAGATATTTGAGATATATCAGAAAGAAACAAAGCAAGTATAAATAGATTTTTTATCGTACAGGAATCAATTCAAAAGTAATTGAGTAGTGAGTTCAGAAATAATTGAGCAGTTGAAACAAATGAGTGTGAGAAGATCTTGGGAATGATTTTATCTCCACCCAGATGTCTAGAAAAAGCAGATCTGGTGAAATAATTAGTAACATCTTGAAAATTTCGTCAGTATCTATTTGTCTCCAATAGTAATAATCGGAAAATAAGGAAATCTAAGGAAAATCCCAGAGTGGTAGATTTATAATGGAAATATCCTCACCGAAAGCAGCTCCAAAGAACAAAATTCTACATAACATTCAAAAAGTAGGTAAAAATTTGTTTATTTCGTCTGTATGTAATAGATTGATTGATTAATTATATGAATCTTTCAAAGTCTAATTATATGAATCTATATCATAATAAATAAATATTGATGTGTGTGTTAAATTTCAAATGTTATTTTATTATCATTATTATGTGTGTAATGAGTTAATATGTGATGGTCATTATATCAATATTTATTAGTTAAATTAGAGTGTTTTGTTATTAAATCTATAGGAATGTTTAAACTATTTGAAATGTTAATTTAAAATATGGTGTGTTTTATTAGAATTATAAAATGTTTAAATTTAGTAATAAATGTTAGTTAATAAATTATTTTATAATTAAATATATTTGTGGTAATTTTTTATCAATTTTTTAACAAATTTTTTATCAATTTTTAATAATTATTATAATTATAGTGAATAAAAAGTGGTAGTATGGATTTAGGGAGTAGTGGTTGTATATTTATTATTTGAATAGATAGTGGTGGTGTTTTCAAACAAAAAAGTGTTTGAATTGGGATAAAGGAGATTTGTAAATAGTTATATATTTTATTATGTTTGGGAATATTGAGTTGTTTTTTAAGAGGAGTGTTGAATATTTGAAATGGATAATATATATATATATTGTGACACTACTTTTCGTATCTAAAAGTTTGTAGGCCATAGTGCGCATGCCTTTTGGAGCAAGATTGTTACTTTTACGGTGAGCCTATTTATTTGTTTTTTTTTTTACGATATCAAACTGATAAAATATTTTTGGAATGAAACTAAATTGATATTAAAGACTTGAGATAGACAAACCTCATAAAAAAATCTAACTGATCCCTCCATATAGAATATACTAACCACATTTTTCCTTTTTTTGCTGTGGCAAATATGTCAGACGCCATGGACTCTGCATGCGAAGTGAAATCACGCACATATGCAGAAGCTGTGAGAGCCACATCTTTATTGCTACAGCACGATTCTTACGTAAATTTATCTAGTGTAAAAAATACAAATCAAAGTGCTAGATTCCACAGATCAACAATGAATGATTTGATTAATTTAGACATTCTTGCGGATACCTCTCATGAATCTATCAACATAATCGAAGAGGCTTGGTCAGAAGAAAGCTTGAAAAGAATCTCGGAGGCCTTCAATCAAACAATACCGAAAGGCCTATATTTATCATTTAAACGTTTTTTTACCAATCGCTCGATTGTTCTAGCTGTCACGGATATTAATTGCTCTCTTTACAGATTCCCAAAAAATTTGCTGTATGAAGCAATTACAGCAAACAACATGTGGGACTCTATACAACGAATTGGAGAACATCCTAACCCCAGATATATTGCCATTGAATTTTTCGATGAAGGACAGAGAAATAGATTTGAAAATACTATTCTCATGCTGGAAAAATACGCGTTAGTCAAAATAGATCGCAATAGAGAAAACTATGTAACAGGGATTATTAAAAACACCTACTTCACCTTCTCCATTAATGACTTTACGAAGCTGATGAAACCTTTTGGGTCAGTAGTGTCGTTCCAACCTACGTATCTAAAAGATACGCCTATACCTATATTAAGCACCAATTATCATTTTAAACTGCGTCTAAACAAAAATATAATTCCGAATGATATCCCTACATTAATTACGGATCAAGATACCATGCTCCTCGTAATAATATATGGAATTAAACCTCAGTGCTTCAACTGCAAAGAAAGAGATCATCTCATAGGTGCGTGTCCAAAAACTAAATGTCCGCACTGTGAAATGAGAAATACAACAACACATCAATGCAAGGGAAAAAACGATAATAATAATATGCCATACACAAATGGAAAGGCATTGATCATTGATATAAATGATGCTAATATCGATGATTTGGTTGGTTTTACCCCAAGTATACCATCAGAAGATAATACACAAATACAAGATCAACTATCGGACCAACACAGTTCCATTACACTAAAAGTCACAAATGAAATTAGCAAAACCATTCCAGAAGCAGTAATCCTAAACAAAACTTCACAAGACATTACAGAAGCATCAATATCAGGACCATCACACTCAGGCATTGACATAAATGTACTAACAGCCAAACGTAAACCTGGTCATCCACCAAGTAAGAAAAGAGAAAGAAAAAGTGAAGTACAATCCCCAGAACTGAGTAAAGAGGATCTATCACAGTCTCTGGACAATGCTAAAAAAGTTAAAAAGTCAACCCAAAACATAGAAGATTCCAATGTGTGTAATACAAGTGAGCAAGTCGCGATAATAGAAATAAGTGAAACATGCTCAAATACAATAGCTTACGACAAGCTCCTTGGTTTGTCGGATGAAAGTCCAATATTTTTAGACAGGAATATGCAGATAACATAAACATACCTTTCATACTTTTACATAACTACATTAAATAAAATGATGATAAAAATAGGATCAGTTAATGTCAGAGGATTAAACTCTGTTGAAAAAAACTATAAACTTAGAAAATGGATTAACATTATCCAACCACATATAATTGGACTACTGGAGACAAAGATATATAATAAATCACAAACAGATCCATCTAAGCTCTATGACAATCAAGGCTATTCTTTGTTTTCCAGAGCCGCATTCTCACCATCGGCTGGGACAGGAATTGTGATAACCAAAACATGCCCATTCAGCTCATTTAAAATATTACATATTGATGCACACATGCTAATTATTAATCTATATCATAAAAGAATAATGCTTAACATAGTATATCTGTATATTCCTCCAGGTGATACAATTATAAATAACCTCATACATATACTAAACACAAAGTTTGCATCGTCAATACATCCCATAATACTAATGGGAGATTTTAATATGTCATACAGTAAATTTGTTACAAAATGGTTACACAGGCTGGCTTTTCCTCTCATGTCTGGAGAAGGTTTTCTTCCACAAAACTCTGTTTCATTCAACAATGGCAGATTCTCTTCTCTGATTGATCTTGTGTTTTATTCACCAGCGCTGCATCATATGATCAAAATACTACTAATAAACTCATCCTTCTCAGATCATTCAGCTGTGATGGTTTGTCTTAAAAATGATTTTTCATATAGACCCATAGTTACTACAGGCAAAACTATTAGAATATTGCTTCCAGCTCAAACTAAGGAATATCTCTTTTCAGAGATATACATATCAATATTCAAAATTCGTGACATGGATTTGGACCCAGTTCAGAGATGGATTACCTTCGTAAACATAATCTCGTACACAATTGATACAATTACAAGAAACCAACCCCCCCTTCAAGGATTTTGGCTCTTGCAGATGATCTGCATAAAAGAATAACACTTAGTGCTTCCACCGCAGAGGGCTGTACAAATGTTGTAGCCCTTAGAAAAGCTTATTGGTCGGCATGTGTTTCACTCAGGGAATATTTGGCAATAAAGAAGAAAAAGGTATTCCTGAGTCAGACCCATATATGGTCTAGACAGTACATTCGCTGGGCTCTAGGTCAAGCTCCAACAAACCGGGTTCCATCGGCTATCAAAGTAGAAGGGCAAACCATTGCAGGAGATAATATGCTAGAACCACTCTACTCATTCTACAAACACAACCTGCAAAGAGGGGAATTTTTCAACCCCCCGGATAACTTTCTTGGCCCACCAGAAGATAATATAGCCTTTGTTCCAAGAGATTTTGAAGAAAAGTTGTATTCAATATCAAACTCATGTCATCCAGGAATACATGGAATACCTTGCTTTGTATACAAGCACTTAAGTCATTTCACAGTAAAATATCTAGCAGATTTAGCCAACTTCCTAACCCAGAGAATTTATCACATTCATGGGCTCTACCCCATCTCAGTGGTTCCATTTATTAAGAAGAAGGAAAACATAACCACTTTACAAAATCTCAGACCTATATCAATGAGCCCACTTGGTATCAAGATTCTGGAGTCAATAATTAAAGACAGAATTGAGCCCTACATTCTGCCATATTTGTCAAAAAATCAGTTCGCAAGGAAGGGATCTTCTACTGGGCAAGCGGCTTTTCTATATAAGACAGTGATTGACACAGTCAGAAATAACAAAAGGTACGGACCTGTTGTAGTTCAACTGGACATCAAATCAGCATTTGATATGGTACCAATTAATATCTTAATTAATACGCTAGCAGACACATCAATTCCCAGAGCACTAATCTACTTGATTACAAATCTTCTTTTAAGTAGAGAAATTCATATAACTCTTAGTGGGAAATATGCACCATCCTTCACTCCATTTAACTCCATCCCACAAGGTTCACCATTAAGTGCTCTTCTATTCACTTTTTATATTAATCCTCTCCTTAAAGCAATTGAAAGTGAGATGACTGGAATATTCATACCCGCAATGAAGACTAATGTCACATGTGTTGCATACATGGATGATATTACTGTCTTTCTGCCCACCAAAAAACAAATACCAACACTAATTAAAATTCTTAATAACTACTCAGCAGAATATAAACTAGAGTTTAATCTACATAAATCCAGCGCTTGGTCCATATGCACTGGACACCAACAAGACCAATACTTTAAAGGAAAACCAGGTCCATTCCTGGGATTTCCATTCCATTTAAGCAACTCTGAAATGCGTTCACAGATACAGAGGAAATTAATGAATAAATCTGAGAATATAACTAATTCTCTATCCAAATCATACATGTCGCTCTATGCCAAAGTCGCTCTCTTCAATCTCTTAATAATAACAAGAGTTACATATTATACACCCATAATAATATACACAAAAGCGTTTATAGCAAAAATTTATTCAATGTGTAGAAAATTATTGTGGAAAAAAAAAATAGTGCCAATATCCTTAAGAAAAATCCTGAACCCTCTATCTCGAAATGGACTAGGCCTACATTCAATCAACATTTTTCAAATTCAAAAAACATTTAATCTAATATCATCATGCACCAAAATTTTCCCCTATCTAGAAATTGCACTCAAAATCACACCCACAGACAAACCACCACCTACAAATAACTTCTGGAATAAGCTAATTTCTCCACTATTAAGCATCCCCAATCTTACATTTACCCCCCCCCCCTATGGACAAAATGAAATACTGGGAGGTTTACTCAGTCTGCAACCCCCCTTCCAATGATAACGGGAAAACTTATCTAAACTTAACAAATAAACAGTTGACCAAAAACTTCAAATATTGGTCATTGGAGCCAAAATTCTATGATTTCCTCATAAAACTAAATCTTGATGCACTTCCAACTCTTTACTTCTGTAGATATAAAAGGAACTGTACCAATATTGAAGATATTTGCAAGCTTTGTCAAAGAGAACCAGAAACCCTATCACACTTATTATTCACATGCCCCAGATACAATAATATCCGTTGGGACATTCCAAAAATTTTTAAAAACAAGGATTACGGAATACAAACACTTCTCAATTCCTTTGAAAAGGGTATTTATGGACTCATCCACGCTAGCACATTTGTGTTATACTCACTATGGTGTACCAGATGTACACTTATGTATGAACCGGACATGAAACAATCTAACACATTTAGAAACAAAATTGATATCATACGCACTAGGGATGAAAAAATTTCATCGCCTAACATTTTTTCAGACACCTGGTCAATAATGCTACTTCGCTCTAATTTATAAAAAGACTCACCATCGCCAAAGAAGTAGATCACCAGGACTATTAAAAAAAAAAGGGCAGGGGGAGAAGGGGGAAATAAAAGAGATGAAAAGTGTACCCATTAATATATGTAAATTGTTATAAACTGATGTAACGATCAGGAGAATGGTAAGCCCTGATCAAAATTGTTATTTTCCTTTTTTTCCCCTTCCTTTTTTTGTACATTTATAAACCAATAAAACCTATTGAAACTAAAAGTTTGTAGGCCAAGAATCAAGGATTTTAATTACAGCTAGAATCATATCATATGAGAGCGCCACCAGTAAATAACTTGGAGCCATGAAATTAGAAGAATCTTATATCGTGGCTGTTAATTTTTATACGTATGATAGAGATCTAGCTAACCTCCCTTTGCAATCCCATTTTTTTTTGTATGCATATATTCACTACTGTCATATATTTTATTATCATATACAAATGATAAAGGAATGAACATGAACACTTCAATATGTTTCAAATAATATTCAGCTTTATTATGAGTTTTACTTCACTTTTATTCAAGACCCCAGATAGAAATACATCCTTAGCAATTCCTCAACATGCCTAACATTATCGTTCTTTTTCTCACTCTCTCTTTTTTTATATATAATAAAAAAAAACTTACAAAGGTGAAGAGTAATATATATTTTTCGTTCTCGAAGGAACATGCGCTCTTACTTATATATATATATATATATATAAGCACCCCAGACCGATCTGAATCTTGATCAGTGCAGGGACTAAGTGACTTACTATTAGGAGATAATTATTGTATTAAACCCCTACCCTTCTCTTTCAATATTTACTCCACCCTTAAACTTTTCATTTGCTTTCTTAAATCATTTCTATTTTTAATCTCCTCTATAGTCTTGAATTTCATCAAAAGTTATTTGAAAAACCCTCAAAACAAAAAAAAAATTAACAAAACATATAAACAAATTGAACAATGTTATTATACGCATTATAAATATATATATGACAAAACCCCCTTCTATTGTCACAGTATATAGTTCGTGGCTAATTCGATACAATCCTAATCAGATATGTTTTTATGGATCAGCAATCAATAGTTCAAAAAAAAGTTTATATTACCCTGATCGATCAGTGTCCATATGCGTTCCTTGGGATCCTTTGGTAGTTGATTCAGAGTAACACATTTTGTCCTCCAGCTTAACTTCGCTTTCTCTTCGGTGGTTTATCAGTGATGAAATCCAGAAATCAGCTAATGTCCCGGCTGGGGATGGATTTTAGTTATTTAGCCTTCTAACATTTTTATTTTTCAAAAGTACTCTTCTGTTATAACAAATTAATAATTAATTAAACAATAGGTTTGCCTCTTATTTATAGTCCTTTTTCCATTGTCCTTTTATCTGATCACGTTCCCAGCCAGTGATTGCATTTCTTTTTTTTTTTAGTTTTTTAACACCAGCTAACTAGAAGCCACGACAATAGAATTAATTAAATTCTTTTCTCTCTTTCCCCCACCTTTTCAGATCAGAAAATTTAATTACGAAATTGCTTTAAAAAACAAAAAAATTCTTTAATTAATATCACTTTCGATGTAAACTCAATCCAATTAAAAAATAACTAATCTACCATTTTGTCCTTTTTTTCTTTCAATTCTGTTCTTTTAAAATCCCATTAAAAAAAAATAAAATAATGCCAAAAACCTACTATATATGTAAAAACTAATAAATAATACTACAAAAAAAATACTTTTTATATACACAGCATTTATTTATTATTATATGCCTAATATATATGTGTATGTATGTGATTTTTACATATATAAAGAATATAATATGAGCCGCTCGAAATTATCAGCTCAATATATATATATATATATATATATATATAATAGATCTATTGAGTTTTGCTTTAAAATCTGATATTTTCTTCATAATAATTTCAATATCAACAAATGTAATATTATATATAAAGTGGTATGTCATTGAGGACATAGTTACATCAGGAAGACTAAAGGTACACTGATTTTTAGAAGTAATAATATTGACATCAGTCACTAATCCTAGCATGCATCATTTAAATATTAATGTTTAATTATTGCAAAATATGGCTTGGTTGCAATAAAATATATTTTGTTATCCATCAGTATTGATTATAATTTTTTTAATTGAGTAATAAAACTTAACAGTCTTATTTATTATATTCAAATATTTTAAAACATGAGATGTGATATTATAATTTAAATCTCAGAGAAAATTTTCTACCCATATAAATATTAATAGATTTGCTTACACTTTTTTGTATTACAAAGTTATATATTATTTTTATCACCTTGAAATAATATTTATTAATATACGTAAATATTACTGGTTAAACTAAGAATTTGGTGAGATACCAATTGATTGCTTCTAGTAAAATTATTAATAGTATTTATAAGATTTTCGTAGCTACAATATATTGTTCTGGATACTCACATGCATTAAAAACATCATCGCATGAAGGCATCACTAGGCTACTTAATTTACATAGATGTATGGACAGCAAGGGAGGCAATTCAAGGAGAAATGGGATGATTAAGTTTTCATATGAGAGATGCAAAAAGTAAAATGAAAATGTTTGGTAGATTGCAATTTATGGATAATAAATGAATAGGCAAAATAGTATTTAATTGGGTTATGAGTAAAGGGCAAGTAACAAAATGGGTGAGAATGGTAATGCAGTATGCAAAAGATTTGGATAAAGAATTTATATCAGTATATTTGTACAAAAGTTGGGATGATTGTGTTAAGTGGATTGTTGAGTGTTGTAGTAGTAAGGAATGGGATAAAAGAATAGATTTATTAATAAAGAATAGGGAGTTAGAGAGATGGAGAAATAGTATGGAGAGTAAAAAGAGTTTAAATATATTTAGAAATAAACAGAATATTAGGTGTGAGTTAATATATGATAATAGTAAGGAAAATAGTTTATTATTTAAGGCTTGAACAGAATCTTTAGCTCAAGAGAATATACATGTAAATGGAAAAAAAAGGGTGATTTATTTTCTAAATTATGTAAGGAAGGAAAGAAAATATTAAGCATTTTTTAATTGGATGTAAATGCTTGAAAACAGAAAGGGTACATATAATGAAGTTATGAAAGAATAAATATGAATAAAGTGATTATACAAAAAGTGAATTATTGGTTTTTATGCTGGGTTTGGAAAAAGATAAAGGGAATTTAGATATAAAGGTTTTACAATTGACAATAGTTATGTTGTGGAAATGGAATGGAGCAGAATATGGGGGAAATTTAGAGTGGGGAATGGAAAATAAAGTCACTAACAGCTTTATCTGGGCATAATTGCTGAAATATTCTTGACTACGTTTAAGCACAATACATCATATCACATCACATAGAAAATTTATTTGAGGTGACAGAATATTCATTAATGAAGATAAGCATCCTGACATAAATAAATTACCTGTCCCTGATACCAGCTCACTTTAGACTATGAGACTCTGAATTATTAAATAACTGATTATACAGACACAGTAAACGGATATCAGACGAATTAAAATTAATAAGAATGATAATATTTATTATAATTAAATGAAAATAATGAAATTGTAAGATTAATTATTATTGCATTTATGAATTTCTTAAGAGCGTATTTGATTCTTGGCATAATTGATCCCCCAGTTCAATTACTGCAATAAGACAAAAATAATTTTTAACAGCAGTTTTTTATAAAATAAAACTTACAAACTATATGTGTGAATGACTTTTAATAAGAAAAAAGAGGGTATTTAATTTATCTCATTGAATGCTTATTCTTGTGTGCATCAATGATAAAGATCCATGTGTGCAGAAATATCTAAACCACATAATAATTATCGATATAATACGATGAGCTATTCAATATAAGAGAGGCATGATAAGCCCTTTGTAATGGTTCATGCAAAAGCAAATGATTAGACAATTGAACATTGGTAGCCTCAGTTTGAAGGAATATGAGCATAATAAAAACATCACAATCAGAGGCTCTGGTAAAATTTTTTAATATGTAGTGATAATAACAAAGAAACAGGTGTGCTGACTATATCAAAGACAGGTCATGCCAAATTAAGTAGACTGTGATGAAGGCAGTAGAGAGTTTGAGTGACTAGAGAAAAGATAATAATGATATTGATTGTTTAAATACATAGCAAAGACTGGTAAAGGAAAGAAGAGCCTTAGAAAGTAACAGTGGTATTCATATAGATGAGTTTTATGAATACAAGTAGATGACTACTTTTTATATAATAGCATATTATATGCAAGCATTAATGTGTTTTAGCAAATCTCAATGCAAATCACACACATATAAAATAAATTCATTAATGCTAACTAAAAAAAAATCAATCTGAATTTTAATATTATTACAATCTTCTTTAAAAGATTTTGCAGACCAATTAAACTTTAGACATGTTTTCTTAGGTTAAATATTTACAAGAGGAGGGAAGAGGAACAAATTATTCTACAATAATAATACCAATTGTAAAATAAACTTTATTTAAAACTGCCAAAACCCCCAATGAAAAATGAGAAAGGAAATTTTTTTTATAGCTAATTTTTTTTGTAAACATAAGAAACTATAAATCACGACATACTCTTAAAAAAAGAACAATAAACATTCATACACTCATATATAATATTAAGTAATTTCTGCATAAAATAAAGGATAATTAATACATTTAAATCTAATACTATGGTTAACCAAAATAATGTGGATATACAAAAGAAAAACACAACACAATCTGGATTTTTATGATATATAAACATTTATATGTCAACTAAGTTCATCAAGTTTGATGCATTTTCTTCCTGTAATTTATTAAAGAGGTAACAATCTTTATCCATTTTATAGTTGTCATTTTTCAGGAGGTCACTTGAGAATTTTCTTAATAGGCTGGCTTTAGAATTCCAACCTTCTGAGGATTTATGATTTTATGACATGTTCAATGATGAAGATTTAAGTTAGAGCATGGAGTTCATTTTGGCATGCCTAGCTGAGCATATGTTGAAAAAGTCCACTAGAAAAAATTGGTCAGTTAATTTTTTCCTTTCAAGCAGCTGGTCACTTATGCCAAACTGTTGGTAGAGTATCATAAACTTTAATGTAAGAGCTGGCAAGAAGTTCAGCTTGTGACACAGAACAAAAAGATCCAGTGTCTGGATTACAATATTGATTAGTTGAGAATGGATCAATAAATGTCCAAATGACTGAATCTAAAGAGTCTAAAGAATGACTCTAACAGAATTGACTCAATTAATAAATAAATAGCTTTAATCTGAATAAACTGAATTAATAAATGAATAGCTTCTCTTTAGCTTGACTGACACAATAGATTTTTGGGGAGATTCTATACTCATTCAATCAATTGTGCTTCCACACAAAATTTCTAGAATTTTCAAGATTAACTTCTTAAAATAGCCAGATTTTTAATCCAAAAAATTCTATAATTATTTAAATAATACATTCTATATTCATTAATTTTATTACATATCTTATCTGAACAATCTTAACTCTTAAATTTTGTTATTATAACATATTAACATTTTATTTTGAAGTTATGCATTGTTCTATGAACTTTTAAAATCTTATACAAATGATAACAGATTTATTTAAACAGTTTAATTTTTGGGGTTAAAAAAAACTGACATTATTTTTAGTAAAGAAATCAAAATTATTGTGCATGTATATACCTGTGACCACATATTTACACACCTTTTGTATAAAATTAAATTAAAAACATTTTAAAATTAAATTTAAGATTAATTTTTAACTGAAACCCCTATTCTTCTACATATTTACATTTGAGACATAATAAAGCATCTGTCTCAATTGCCCTTACCCAACAGAAAAAAAATAATTAAATTTGTATTTCTTTTAATTTTAAATTTCATTTTATATTTTAAACTTGAAAAACCTTGACTATATATGCCATTAGCTCTGTCATCTGTTTATTAAACCTTACTACTCTCAATAAACTTTACACTTATAGTCTGTTTACAGTAGATTTGTTTCTTTAACTATTGACCTTTATCTGGAGGGTCCTTTATCTTTTTAACTATTTTATCGTGAATGTTTATTGATACAATGCTCAATATATCTTTTTGAGCTTGGTCTTTCACTTTTTATGGATTTCTAGCTTAGCCAGATTTTGATATTTTACTATGCTATGATCTTTATTCAAGAAAATATTTATAAATTCACAAAATAAGTTATGCATTTTCTTGTTTGCACCAAGTGTAGAATTCACCATACACACTTGTGGTATTGCTAGAAACATTTCCACTAATTTTTTCCCAATAATTTTATATCTTACATTACAAACATTGTAAACAATGGTGTGACAATATATTTCCAGCATACTTTAATTTATTTCGTACACTTTTTCCGATTGCTTCTTTATCCCTTGCCTAGAATTTCTTCATTAAAGTTGCTATCCTGCTCTTCTTTATATATTACATATTGGTAATACAAGCTATATATGTCATGTGTCATATGACTGATTTTTACTAATATATATATATATTCTGACCTGCCCATTGTGTAGTCTCACTTCCGGGCAATATAATATTAAGTAAAATGGGTCTAGCTCAGTTAACGATTACGTTCGGTTAAAGGCAAATAATTAATAAATAAAATATTCTGCATTAATATTAAAACATTCTACTAGCTCAAATTAATAAAAATAATAATAAAGTTCAGTTTATAAAATAAATAAATAAATATTTATTATTTCATAAGACTTGGAAGTGAGATACAGATGACAAGAAAGATTACATTGAGCCAATATCCCACAGGATATTACCTCAATGGCATAAGAACACTATCCCCCCTATTACTATCTCAAATAAATAAATTTATAGCATTCTTATGACTTTAATAATAACTAATCATTAAGATTAAACTAATAATTAAATCTTAATCTTTTTATCTATAATAATTTAGCTAAATAAAATCTCAGGTTCATAAAACTACTTTAAGTTAATCAAAATCACTGTAGTAAAGCATGATAAGGGATTTAATGTCATACTTTACCACACCTAACTAATAATAATAATAATAATAATAATAATAATAATAATAATAATAATAATAATAATAATAATAATAATAATAATAATAATAATAATAATAATAATAATAATAATAATAATAATAATAATAATAATAATAATAATAATAATAATAATAATAATAATAATAATAATAATAATAATAATAATAATAATAATAATAATATTCTTCATTGTATGATCTAATTTTATATATCTTTTTCTTCACTATAATTCTTATTCACCATAATAATAATAAGAAAATAATATAATATAATCTTTTATCTTTCATATAATAACATAATAAATATGTGGTAGCATCTTATAATCTGAAAAATATAAGTGTGGAAACGGATAGCATTTATAATTCAATGTACTATTATAATAATCAATTTATGACCATAAAGATAATGTAAAATGTAATTTCTTAAATAAATAAATTCCAAGAAAATATTAGAATTCTTAAAAATAATACTTTATTTATTTCTGTGCAAATGTTATGTTTGATTCAAATATTCTGTGTTTATTATGCATTATAATGGGAAAGAAAATAATCTGAACACACACATTTTGAAAAACAAATTTAACAAAGTCTTTATTATAACAGATAAAATAAACAACAATCTATTTACACTATTTACACTTGGTATAATAAATTTGCACAATTATACATCTCTTATTCATTGTAACTACTAATACAATAGAAAATCAATTTAAGTCTTCACTCTGACGTAAAAAAATATAATACAATTTTTCTATCTCTTTATTATTAAATTTTATGATAAAATTATAATCATTTTATATTTACTCTAAATATTATCTCTTAAAATATTATTACAATATGCCTCCTTAAAACATACATTGAAGCTAAGAATGGAAAACACAAAAAAATAACAATATCGAATATGGATCTTTTTACTAAATAATTTCCCACTTTTGCAATGTTATGAATATTATACATAAAATATCTACTGTTGATTTATTAATACAATATGTGGATATCATTACTAATCATACTATGATTATTATACCTGATGATACCTCCTACTTAATATTACTTTAATATGGAATAGTTGCAATTATTGATGTACTTTTTATTATTTAAATAAATACAAAATTGTACCTATGCTTATCTTGTACTGTTTTGTTACTACATTACATATTTTGAAAAATATACAATACTTATAAAATAAAATAAAATATTTGAAATTATTTAACATTTCGAAGTAACTTTGCTTCATTTATTTTATTCATGAATTTTATTTTATTTCCAAAATAAATATAGAACATATTCTATGATTCTTTACCATCGAGTTCCGTTGGATTCTTAATTCCATTTTACACTAACTATATTCCTCCTTATAAATAAATGAACCTATCTATCATTCAATAACATTTCTTAAATTCTAAATTATTTATTATTTCTTTTCAAAAAAATACAATACTGTTCGATGTAATTGCTTTGGAAAATCATGATAGTGAATAGATGTGTAGGCATAGGGAAGAAAACTAGAGTCTTACTCATAGTACATATTAGATAAAACACAATGGCACAGTGTATCTATAAAATAGAGGCATGACCTATTTGTCTAATGTCTCCACTATCAACAATGATGTCAAAGCTATTACTTCAGCTTTATTGAAACATCAGTATTCAAATAAAATAGACACTGCCCACAAACAAAATATACCAGCTACAGGGCTTTGTTAACTGTACTGTATACTTAATAAGATTACAAAATGTTATTCCTATTCCCATAATAAATCCTACATTAATAACATCTCATTGGGTTCATGTTTTTAAAATTACTACCAAGTCACTATCTTATAAAAATTTCCCTATAGATTTATAAAATCTACACCGATAAATAAGATTAACTCACACGATCAAAATAATAAACAAAATTCAATCATAATTAAAATGATCTCACTAATCTCCAAGAAAAGTTTACTTTACTTTCCTATCCAATATTCTTGAACCAAAATAAATAATAATCATTATCCATACTTTAAATATCTAATAATATTAAAGTTCTTTGTAAAAGAATCATATCATTATTCATCATCATGTTGCATTATATTAATAATATGAAATTAAAGTATGCATATTCCTAGAATAAATAAATTCTAATCTTATAATTTAAATGTGTTGTATAAGTGTGTTCACATACAACCTAACATTCATACTTCAATATAATATAATTCATTGATAATCTGCAAAGAAAAAAAAAAATACATCATAAAATATCAATATCCACAACTATTACCTAAGTGATATCAACTTGTTAATCACTTATGATGTCTGCATGTCCATCAATCAAAATAAACATTGCATAATATAATATACATTTTTACTTCCATACTTACAAATATTAACTTATTTAAATTATCAAACTATTTACTATAAAATTATAATATCATTAGTACTAAATTAATATTCATGTACCTACTCTATTAATTAAATAATATTACACTTAAAAACTAAATTTAATAAAAAAAATCAAGACAATAATTATCTATATCTTTAATATCATTTTTCAACATTGATGAATGTTCTTTACACAATTCAAATGATTTTTATTTCTCTAGAGAGTTTTTTTTTTTTTTAAATTTCTCCTAAAAAGCAATTAAAACCCACGACCATTACTAAGTCAGTTCTCTTGTTCTATTGCTTGACCACAAAAACCTCTGAACTTGGCACTTGCACTGTAAATTCCTTCCTGCATGATGAATGAAGTTTAAAATGAATGATTAAAAATTATAAAGTAGGATGTCTAAAAATCTTGAAAAATTAATAAAAATAATCATTGATCTGTTCTGGAAAAGTTTATAGAATAATAGTTTATAGTTTCTATTATCCAGATCAATGATTATTAAAATAATAATAAAACTATAATGTTGAAAAATAATATTTTGAAGCTTTTTTTCCATAGGATCCTCTATCGGCTTGGTGATGCATCTTATCCTGGAAAATTGATTATGGGCAATCAGGATATGACTTTTTGTGCAATTTTTAAAAATATTTCCATAAAATTCAGTAATTACTTATTTATAATTCCTCATATTTCAGGTTTATTGGTCAGAATAATTTATTATTTATTATCCAATTACAGTTATTTTTCATTACGATACAAATTATCGGTTTTCTTAATAAATTCTTGCAAACACATAATCTTAATTTAGGTTTTATTACATATGCTTTAGAATATCCATTTAGATATTATTTCTGACAACTTTTTTTTTTAAATATTCACAATGTTTTCTTTCAAAAAAAATAAAACATTTATTACTCCATGGCTTTATTTTTCCATAAAATTTATTATAAGTTTGTCATATTATTTATTGGTTTTGAATATGACTATCTCACTATTATAAAAAATGCATTGTTCATTTTTTAATTTACAAGTAGCTTTTCTGTTAAGCTTCCTGCATAATGTCCAATATAATTCTTTGCTTATTGAAATAGTTCTCCTTGATAAAATTACTAATATTACCTTAATAATTATCATTCTTACTTTTAAAAATTTCTTAATTGAACATGTATTATTGGTTGGCATTTCCATAATTTTTTACTGTGAAGTCATATAAAGTTTTGATGAAAATCCTGGTAAAGGGAACTATAATTTAGCACTGGATCCTTTTAATAAAATTTATTATCCTTTATTTATATTATGCTGTCCTTGCAAATACTTAAAAATTAATATCCTATCAGTTTGCAAATAACTTATATGAGAGCACTAAAATTGACTAAAATGCAAATTTTAAAAGAAGTGTAAATTTAGAAAATTATTAGCACTGATATACAATTAATTGTGCAGCAGTATTTATACCCTACAAAATACATCATCTTATTGGTGGATTTTTGCTTTTCATCTGATACTTAATTTGCATATTACTACAGTATCACACAATTAAATTTAAAAAATAAAATATGACCCATTATAATTTTAAAATATTACTGAAAATATTAATTTTAAATCTATTTTATACACTTGGTTAAAATTAATTAAACATGTCAAAATAACTATTAAAAGCAATATTTATCAATTTGTTCCATTTTTTATATTTAATTTATCTATTTTATTTCAAAACAAAATATTTAATTTTTATTGACTGTGTTCATTTTATAATACTATTTAAAACATTTCATAATGACTAATTTTGATAGTTTCTCTTGTGATAGGCAAATAAATATATTCAATTCTATAGTGGAATTTTAAAAATATTTTGAACTTTGTTAACACAAATACTAGCAAGCTTGTGTGCATGACTATATTATACAGGTCACATGATTTACAACTGAGACAGAGTGTATCAAAATTCTGCCTGAAAATATTAAATGTTAATTGCAACAATTATTATATTAAATAAATAATATAATAATATAAAATTTGGAATAATAATTTTGAAAACATAGAATTAAATATAATTTTCTCTACCACAAACATTACTTTTAAAATATATAATATTAAATATAATTATTAGATATAATTTATGCTTTAAAATATAATATTTATTTAATTACAAGTTTTAGCTATTAAAATTCAACTTTTAAAACATATTTTAAACATTTATTGCTGTGTTATTTATTATGGCCAGCTTTTCCAAACATATGCAATTAATACTTTTAACTTTAGTTAACTATTTTAAGGGTATATATATATATATATCATAATTTTAGGCATTACATATTTTTATTTAGCTTTAAATTGTACTTTTAAAATATTATCAATACAATATAATTATTACACAAAGAGAACTTATCCTAAATTTAAATTTTTTTAGTAATTGCTATGATGAGCTAATTATGACCTATAGAAAAGGGCACTATATATATATATATATGTTAAAACGAAGATTTGCACGAGTTAAATATATAAAATACATATTTTGCGGGTTCATCCGTGTTAAAAACTTTTAATATCAATAGACTGACGTTTCGACTTGGTCACACAAGCCATCCACAGAGTTATAGAAAGGTAGAAAGACAGTTGTAGAGGCGCTACAATCACTGGTTTGAATAAAACATTAAAAATCCCACCAATAGCAAAAATGTTAAATTTAAGAATGTTTTTTAAAGAAATCTTTCCAAATAGGAGGAAGTTTGCACGTATCATCTCGCTTATTGATACAATCTGGCTTTTTAAGTATCTCAATGGCTTCTCTGATTTTGCATTGGTAGAGATTATCACATCTGGATATGATCCTGGTACTAGAAAAATCTATTTTATGTCCTGAATCTATAGTATGGAGTGAGAGTGCTGATGATGATGAGTGTTGTTTAACTGCATTAGCATGCTCATCTCTCCTAACACTGATGCGACGATTACTCATACCTATGTAAGAAGCTTTACAATTTTTACATGAGATTTGATAGACACCATGAGATTCAAGAGGGATTGAATCCTTAGGCTTGGTTATTATATTGCTGATCTTTTGATGAGCAGAAAATGCTGTATCTATATTATAGCGTTTTAATATACGTCCGATACTGTCTGTAGTTCCTTTTACATATGGAACACAAATCCTAATAGCTGACTTATCATCTTTTTGTTTCCTATTTTGTCTATTTTGGGCTTGAAATAAGGCTTTTTTTATAAATTTGTAATTATAACTATTTGCTAATAAAACACTATTAATATGTCTCTTAAATACATATTTTGTATACAATGGACAGCATTACAGACAAGTTTTTGGTACTCCTATGGGCTCACCTATCTCAGGAGTAATAGCTGATTTATTCATGGAATATATAGAAACTCGTGCTTTAGAATCATCATCTTTAAAACCTCTCATTTGGCTCAGATACATAGATGACACTTTTGTCATATGGCAACATGGAAAAAATACATTAGATGATTTTTTCTTACATTTAAATAATATGCATCCTCATATTAAATTTACAATGGAGACAGAGTCTGATGGAAAACTCCCTTTTCTTGATGTTCTAGTCACCAGAACACCAAATAGTTTATCTTTTTCTATTTACAGAAAGGATACACACACAGACAGATATTTACATTTCCATTCTCATCATCACCCAACTCAGATAGTTTCTGTAGCCAAAACTCTTTTAAATAGAGCAATTAACCTTTCAGATGAGACACATCTGAAAGAAGAAATAAATCATATTAATAGTGTTTTATTAGCAAATAGTTATAATTACAAATTTATAAAAAAAGCCTTATTTCAAGCCCAAAATAGACAAAATAGGAAACAAAAAGATGATAAGTCAGCTATTAGGATTTGTGTTCCATATGTAAAAGGAACTACAGACAGTATCGGACGTATATTAAAACGCTATAATATAGATACAGCATTTTCTGCTCATCAAAAGATCAGCAATATAATAACCAAGCCTAAGGATTCAATCCCTCTTGAATCTCATGGTGTCTATCAAATCTCATGTAAAAATTGTAAAGCTTCTTACATAGGTATGAGTAATCGTCGCATCAGTGTTAGGAGAGATGAGCATGCTAATGCAGTTAAACAACACTCATCATCATCAGCACTCTCACTCCATACTATAGATTCAGGTCATAAAATAGATTTTTCTAGTACCAGGATCATATCCAGATGTGATAATCTCTACCAATGCAAAATCAGAGAAGCCATTGAGATACTTAAAAGGCCAGATTGCATCAATAAGCGAGATGATACGTGCAAACTTCCTCCTATTTGGAAAGATTTCTTTAAAAAACATTCTTAAATTTAACATTTTTGCTATTGGTGGGATTTTTAATGTTTTATTCAAACCAGTGATTGTAGTGCCTCTACAACCGTCTTTCTACCTTTCTATAACTCTGTGGATGGCTTGTGTGACCAAGTCGAAACGTCAGTCTATTGATATTAAAAGTTTTTAACACGGATGAACCCGCAAAATATGTATTTTATATATATATATATATCAAACTAGATTCTGTGAATATCTGCTATAATCTACATCCTGCTGTTTTTTTTTATACATGCTGAATTTTCTTTCTATATACCAAAGCTCTCTATTCATTTTGAGTAAGCCTCTACCTCTCTTTTATAATTCAGTAACAAGTACTCTTATTATGTTTTACTTTTTTTCTTTTATTTCATCCAGGATTCTATTTTTTTTAAGCACCTTCCACTGATGTTGCAAAAATTCATTCATTTTTTAACTATTCTCTTATATCTCTTCTATATGTGCTCTATACTGTCTACTCAAACATTATTTTTCTCACTATCTCCAATTACACCCTTTGCTTTTATCTCTTTTGTCATATCACTTATAATCAGATCACATTTCATGTCTTCTACCCTAACAATATCACAATCTTCTTTACCCTCACTAAAATTTCTTTTACTATCTCTTCTTCATTATTTCAGTACTAGGAATGTATTTTACCATCTTTTTTCTTATATTTTCTAATCTTGTCACATTTCTAATTTCATTCAATCTTCCTTTACTGTCTTTACTTCCCATTTTAAATCCTCAATCTATTTACTTATTTCTTTATTTTGAGTTTCTTCTATTTTATTTTTTGATTCTCTAATTCTTTTCTATTCTCAATACTTACTGTATCAATTGTTAACATCTGAATGTTTACTTCTACTACATTTACCTGCACTATTTCTTCCTTACACTTATCTATTCTTGTGCTTTCTAATCTATCTTTTCTAATATCCCTCATTTCTTCTTTTATTGTTCCCTCAGAATAACCTGCTCTATCATCTCACTTTTGCAACTGTATTATTTCTTCTAACATTCTATCTACTTTTTTCATGATTTCAACACAGTCCCTTTTAAGTGTCCTTTTACTCACTTTTTTTTTAACACTTTGTCTACTTTTTCTTCCATGTAATGCATACTTTATAAAATTATGCCATCATTTCATAATAGTTTTGCTTCACTGTCTCAACAAGCTTTTATTTCTGTGGACTTGTTTGTCTTTATATTGAGAAACAAAACCAAACTTTTACTTTATAAAACTGATTTTATATTTTGTATTTTATAAACTAAACTAACTTCTTTTCTTATACTCAAAATGCTGATTTATTTTATAAACAATTAGTTTTTTTTATTTATATTAGTTCATTAATTGATGTACCTTACTCTAAACCACCTCTGTTTCCATCTATACCTTTACTAGCAGTGACTGACATTTATTTATATATTTTTTGTAATATATTATTCTTCCAAATTACTCCTAATATTTTACCAACTGTTTAAACATAATCTCCAATAGGTGCAAACAACAGATCCCACAATAGTGGCTCTATTTCAATAAAATACTTTATGAACCAGATCCACATGTGTTAAAGATTATCAGCCAATTGAGGGCACCACTAGTCTACTACAAAAAAATGGATGGAATTAAATAAAACAATTGATAATGAAGGGCTTGAGGTATTAGCAGAAGAAGAACCTATTTTGGAACAGTTGGTATGGAAAGGTATAAATAAAAAAAAAAGAAAAAAGGGGTGGTGGTATAGGTGTTATATCAAAGAAATATTTAAATATTGTTAAATGTCAAGAACATTTGTGTTTTGAATTAAGATTGGATAGATAAAAATGGATGGTCATTATAGTTTATGTAGCTACTGGAGATAGTCAACTTATAATGGAGTGGAATAGTAATATATATGAATGTCTAGTTAAGGATATACAAAGTTTTACAGAAGAGCGGAAGAAAATAATGGTTATAAGGGATATGAATGGACATATTGAAGAAATTGATGATGTAGATAATAAAAATGGATAGCTTTTGAAAGAATTTTGTGAGAAAGTGAATTTGAGAATTGGAAATTTATTAAATATTTATGAGGGACAATACACATGGTCTAGAAATAATATATTTTATACCTTAGATTATGTATTGGTAGAGAAAGAGGGAATGAATAAAATACGGAAAATTAAGGTGTTTGATAATGAAGAAAAAGTATGCACTAGTGATCATAAGTTTATTGTAGTTGAAATGGTTAGTAATGTGATGGAAAATAGAAATAAAAGTAGAAATAATAGTGAAAAATGTGGATGGAGTGTGAATGATAAGAATACGTTAGAACAGTATAAAATACAAGTTGAAGAAAGCATGGAAGAGTGGGTTGGGGATGAGTATAAGGACTGGCGTAAAAAAGTAGAAAAAGAGGAAAATAGGGTTTTAGGTGAGAATATTCAGAAGAATAAAAGTAATAAAAATGAGAATTAGTAAAAGTGTAAAAGAGAGGAAAGAAGCATGCAGAGAATATGAGTGTGCTATTAAGAACAAGGAAAGTGAAAAAGATATTAATGTTAAATGAAAAAAGTACTTAGAAAAGAAGAAGTTGGCTAAAATAGATAATTATAGAGAGAGAATGAAATTGAATAGTAAATTGTTGGAGGTATTAATAAAAGTGGAAGAGATGGAACTAAAAAAAATTGGAATTACATTAAAAGGAGAAATGTAGAGAAGAGATAAAGAGTATTACTAGATGATGAGAGGGTAACTCTAAAGAAGATTTAGAGAGAATCTTAAATAGATATGTAATGAATATAGAAAGGATGTTAAATGTAAAGGAGAGAGTGATAGAAAATATGAAAGCATATAGTAATGGGAATATTAGGTTTTCAGAAAATGAACTGAATGAGGTAGAGAAGAAATTGAAAAGTGGAAAGGCAAGGGGTTTAGATGGATGGGCAGCAGAGATAGGAATGAATTTAGGATATAGGGCAAAAGTAAAATTATTATCCGGTTATAATTACAACTTTATCCTGTTTTAATAAGATGGCACAGAATAGAGTTTTCCCAAGTAGTTGGAGTAATAGAAAAGTAAGATTATTATTTAAAGGAAAGAGTAAGGATCATAGAAAGTTAAATAATTATAAACTGATAGCGGTAACATCAGTTTTCTATAAAGTTTTCTCATATATGGTGGCTAGAGGAGTAATAAAATGGATGGAAGGGAATAATGTAGTGGGGGAAATGCAAGGAGGTTTTAGATTAGATAGGCATATAGGAGATAGTTTATTTGTTGTTACACAACTTATGGATATGAGTAGAAATTCAGGTAAACAGTTATATATGAGTTTTATGAGTATACAGAAGGCATATGATAAATAAATAGAAATAGATTATGGATAAGTTTAGTAAATTTGAGAATGGATGAAGCTTCAGTAGATATTAGTAAGAAATTATATGAAAATAATTATTATAAATATCAATTAGGAATTATAGAATCAGTTAAAATTAAGGATGCCCTATGTCACCTATTTTGTTTGTGTTGTATTTGAGTGAAATAGAAAGAGCAATAGAAAGATTAGGAAGAGGGATAGAGATACCGTTAATAGGTGGTATGGGAGTATATATTTTGTTGAGTCTTTTTTTTCTGGATATTTTTTTGTGTGCAGAAAGAAGAGAAGATATGGAAGTTATGCTTATGGCATGTGCAAGGGGGGAAAGAGATGGGAGTTAAATTTAGAGAAGAAAAATCAAATATAATGATGGCTAATACTGGAGAAAGAGATGTAGAATTTTTATTGGGAGATATTAAGTTAAGTACGGTGAATAGATATAGTTATTTGGGAATTATTTTAAGTAATCAGAAAAATTATTTGGATGAATGGGAAAAATATTGATAAATGAAGCAAAGAAAAAAAAGAGATTGATAAAGAAATTAACAGTGTTTTTATATAATAAATATGATGTAGCTAGAATTATATGTAAGGGAGTTGCAGTAGCAGGGTTAACATATGGTAATGATGCATTATGTATTAATAAAGAGGTATTATATTATTTAAAAAAATTCAAAAGTAAGTAGGAAGACATGCATTGGATAAAGATGTATGGACAGCAAGGGAGCCAATTCAAAAAGAAATGGGATGGTCAAGTTTTCACATGAGAGGTGTAAAAAGTAAAATGAAAATTCTTGGTAGATTGCAGTTTATGGATAATAAAAGAATAGCCAAAATAGTATTTAATTGGGTTATAAGTAAAGGTCAGGTAATAAGATGAGTGAGAAAGGTAATGTGGTATGCAAAAGATTTGGATAAAAATTTATATCAGTATATTTGTAAAAAGATGGGATGATTGTGTTAGGAGGATTGTTGAGCATTATAGTGGTAAGAATGGAATAAAAGAATAGATTTATTAATAAAGAAAAGTAGTTAGAGAGATGGAGAACTAGTATAGAGAGTAAAAAGAGTTTAAATATATATAGAAATAAACATAATATTAGATGTGAGTTAAAATATGATAATAGTAAGGAAAGTAGTTTATTGTTTAAGACTCAAAAAGGATCTTTAACAACAAGAGAATATACATGTAAATGGAAAAATATGGGTGATTTAGTTTGTAAATTATGTTAAGAAGGAATAGAAAATATTAGGCATTTGTTAATTGAATGGAAATGCTTGAAAACAGAAAGGGCACATATAATGAATTTATGGAAAAATAAATATGAAAAAAGTGATTATACAGAAAGTAGATTATAGGTTTTTATGCTGGGTTTGGAAAAAGATAATGGGGATTTAGCTATAAAAGCTATAGAGTTGACAAAGATTATGTTGTGGAAATGGGATGAAGCAGAATATGGGAAAACGTAGGCTGGGGAATGTTAAATTAATTAAGTAGCTAACAAGTTTCTCTTGGTAGAATTGTTGAGAGATTTTTGACTTCATTTAAGAAGAAGGTACAGTACATCATATCACATAGAAAATTTATTTGGGGTGATTGAATATTTACTAATGATGATGAGCATCCTGACATAAAATAAATTACCTGCCCCTCATACTAACTCAGCTTAAAGTATAAGATTCCAAATTATTAAACAATTGATAGACAGACGCAGTAAACAAACAGCAGCCAAATTAAAACTAATAATAATGATAATGTTTATTATAATTAAATGAAATAATGAAATCATAAGATTAATTAATATTGTAACTATCAATGTCTTAAGAGAGTACTTGATTCTTGGAAACATTGAGTGTAAATTTAATGCTCAATTCAATTACTTTAACAACGCTAAAATAATATTTTAACAGCAGTTTTTATAAAATAGAATGTGTGATCCATATGTGTGAATGACTTTTAATAAGAAAGAAAAAAATATATTCATTTTATCTCCTTGAATACTTATGCACAAGTAAAGACTCATGTGTGTGGCAATATCTAAACCACCTAATAATTATAGATAAATTACAATGGGCTATTCAATATGACAGAGGCATAAAAAATTCTTTCAAGTTTTTTATGCAAAAGCAAGCAAGTAGATGATTCATTGATTTGTATCCTCAGTTTTAAAAAAATATGAGCTAGTCATGGCCAAAACTCTGAAAAATTTGTCAATATGTAGCAATAATAACAAACAAAGCTAGTGTGGTGACTAAACCAAAGCCAGGCCATGCCAAAGTAAGTATACTGTGTTGAATACAATAGATTATCCTGACCATTAGAAGGAATACAATAGTGATATTGACTGGTTAGGTACATAGCTAACACAAGTGAAGCAAAGAAGAGCCCTATAAAATGACAGCTTTATTTATGAGAATGTTTTATTAATACATACACAATTAGATGAATACTTTTTATATAATAGCATATTATGTATAAGCATTAAAGTGTTTTAGCAATTCTTAATGTAAATCATACATATAAAAAATAAATTGATTAATGCCAATTAAAAGAAAATATTAATTATAACATTATTACAATCTTCTTTAAAAGATTTTGCAGTCTGATTAAATTTTAGATTTGTTTTCTTAAAAGAAAAAAAAACTCACTTATGGTAATTATTTTAAGAAAAAAAAAAGGAGAGGAATCAAATTACTCTAGAATAATCATACTAATTCTAAAATCAAGACTTGATTAAAAACTTTCAAAATCCCCAATGAAACATGAAGGAGAAAATTCCTTTTATAGCTATTTTTTTTCTAAAAATAATAATTAATTATAAATCATGATGTACTTAAAAAAGAGCAATAAACCTTCATAAATGACTTACATATTTGTTATTAGGTAATTTTTTTTTAAGTGTCATAGCATCGGCCAGGATGCGAACCCACAACCCGGGCAACTGCCTGCAAGTGTAAGGCAGTCGTGCTGACCTCTCGACCACCAATGCAAGACTATTAGGTAATTAATGCATAAAATAAAGAATAATACATTTAATACTATAGATGACAAAAAATAATGTGGATATACAAAAGAAAAAAACTTATAACAAAATATGGCTTATTATAGTATATAAAAATTAATATTACTACTAAGTCCATCAAAGTTGATGGTTTTGCTTTCTGTAATTTATTGAAGATGTAACAACCCTTGCCCATTTTATCATTATCATTTTCTAAATGGTCAGTTGAGAATTTTCTTGGTAGGCTGACTTTAAGAGGTCAGATTTCTAAGAATTGATGATTTTATGACATGTTGAATGATGAAGAGTCAGGTCAGTGCATGAAATTTATCTTGCTGTGACTAACCCAGCAAATCTTGAAGAAGACTACTAAAAAAAATCGGTCAGTTGATTTTTTTGAAAACTGCTGGCCCCTTGTCCCAAACATGTTTTCAGAGTATCACTAACTTTAATGTAAGAGCTGGAAAGAAGTTCAGCTTGTCATACAGAATAAAGAATTCCAGTGTCTGGACTACAATCTTGACTAGTTGAGAATGGATTGATAAATGTCCAAGTAACTAAATTTAAAGAGTCTAAAAATGACAAATAGAATCTACTGGCTCAATCTACTGACTCAATAAATAAATAGTTTTAATCTGAATAAACTGAATTAATTATCTTCATCTCTTAGTCAACTGTTCTGTACCCCATCAATAAACTGTTCTCTAACACAAATTTTCTAGAATTTTCAAGTTTAACTTTTTGAAATAGACAGGTTTTTAATCAAGACATTCTTATAATTATTTCAAAAATAAACCAAATGTAAAATTAATTATTTTTACATTTAATACTCATTAATTTCATTACACGTCTTACCTCAACAATCTTAACTCTTAAATTTTGTTATTACAACAGATTAAAATTTTACCCTGAAGTTAAATGTAAGTCATAAATTTTAATATATATCTTTATTAACTTATGTTGCAATTTTCTTAAAAATAGACCAATTTTTAGTAATTAATTTATTCAATACATTCTTCTCCAGTTTTTATGATCTGAAAAACATGTGATTACTTGTATTTCACCGATATTAATACTGTATTCTGTTGTTTCTGTTTATGGACTGTATTATCTCCATTATTAAAATATATACACTGAAATTTATTGTTATCTGGATTATTATTTTTATCTTCTTATTGAAGCAATGTATGGGTGTACATCTATATATTTCATTTTGGTAATGTAAAAATCATAGAGATTTTAAATTTGAAAATTTTAATAGTTTTAATAAAAAAATATAGTTAATATACACAGATAAATATACACAGTATGAGTAATTATAAATTATTTTAAATCAATTTAAAACAATTTTTTTCTAAAAGTTATATAAGTTAATTAATTGTGAATTTAGTCTAAAATTATATTAAAAACAAAAGGTATTTTTGTTGTTACCAGTTAAAAATGGAAATGACAGTAAAAAAAATAATTAAAATGCTTATAAACAGATCAAACAATTAACCTCTTAAAAAGATAAATGTCTGACATAATGTAATTTAAAACAAATTGGTATTCCCTGCCAAAGATAAGAACTTGTAAATAAGGTATTGGAAAAATAAGCTATGAATCACAGCAGTCTCTGGAGTTATCTATAGCCAATAAATCAAAGGATCCAAAAGATGAGTGATTTTTCTAAATTATACAGATGAGCTAACTCCAGTGAATATAAATAGTGCTTACAATTTAGGCAGAAGATTTGGATTCCATTATTTTTGTCTGCTGTTACTCTATTGGTCGATTGTTCGTCTTTCACTATTCTGCTATTATTTTGTGATTTTATATTAATTAATCTGCAAATTTATTATTCTTCCATTATTACCTATGTTGCTTTATTATTTTGTCATGTGATTTAGTCAATCTAATAGTTTCAGATAGGACTTCATAATTACATTGGTTTGTGTAATTTCTGTCAACATCTTGCAAAGTAGAGCAACTGTCATAGGCTTCACTCTATCAAGTGGCAGAACACAAGCTGGAATACCATTGCCAGATCCTGGAGTAAGAGTTGTCAATAAATGGAGAAACCAACAAAACATGTGTTTATTTATTTATTGATGTTATAGGGATAAAATCTACTGTTCAAAGCTACAGGAAGAAACCAGCTGTCATACCAAAATAAATACTGCTGAAGCATACTAATTTAATTGTAATTGTGATTTAACCCTTCATCCACCATAGCTATGGTTCACAAAGTAATGTCAATCAAAATAAATTAATACCTAGGAGAGTGAATGTAAACTTCTTACTGAAATAATAGGTATGATCTTTAAACAGATGTCTAGCACATTATTATTTATCCCTTATCTAATGAAAATATGTTTGTAAATAATTATTTGTTTAATTTTTTTATAAGCAATTATGGCAAGAGATTGCTATGTTGTTTACTTTATAAACACCAGAATTTACTCCGTGATCATTTAAAATAGGTTTATGTAAATCAGTTAAATTATAATTTAGCATTCTCTGACCATAATAGTAATGATTTGTATGTTAATTAAACTAGTCAATTCCACTTTATTTAATATAAACAATATATTAAATTTGCAAATTAATAAATCAAGAATGGAGTTCAATCATGCTGGGATTGAAAGGTTAGATTAAAGTCATATTTATTTAGAGGAATAGGTTTCAGTTTAATTCAGGCTATGTTAGCTATATATAAAATTCATTCTTATATAATGTATTAGTAATAAATGGTTGTAAAACCAATTGTGATTGCTAGTCCCTGACATTCATTAATTGTTTAGTGCCATAGTATAGAGGAGATTTGAAATTTCTACTGTGTATTATTTGTCATCTTACCCTTACACATTGTACATTTATTATAAGCAGTAGTATGAAATAGAAGCTTAATAATATTGTGAAAAAAGGTATGTTATAACTGATAAAATTGTGCAACCCACATGAAAATCATCTGAGGGCATCCACTTGTGCATTCCACATTTCTATCATCTCAGACTAATATTTTTTTTCTTTTACAGCCTGCTAAGGTCAGGGAGAAACAAAATATTCTTAGCTATTTTACTTAAGTTATTAATTGACAATAATGATGACAAACTGCCAAAATAATGAGACAAACACAATTTATTTACATATATACAAAATAATACACATTGGCAGTACTTTAGTTAATTGCTTTATAAATTTTGAAACTCCTTTGTGGTAAATAAACTTTATAAATAAAATCCTATTATTATTATGTAGTAATAGTGTACACAGTATTATAAAGCTTAAATACTTATTTACACTTAACATTTGATATGACTAATTTAAAATATTATTATTATTACTTGTTTTTGAATAAATGCCATTCCACTGCATAGACTTCTAACCACTCGCACATCTCATTACTCCTGTTTTAAGACTAAATGACTTGCCAAATGAATATATTATAATATTATATACTAAGAATGATTTAACCAATTGGTGGCTGTGATAAACTTCAGGCTATAATGTTAGCAAACAATTAAAATAATAAAATAATTGTAAAATACAGGAAATAATTGTCTATACTATTATAGAACCAATAAAATGTATAAATTATATGCATACATATGAATTAAACTTCTACCATGTACTACCTAAAATATTTGGTACTACATATGATTGACTGACAGTCATATAGCAGATAATATACTATAGGAACTTTTTATCTTCTGCACATCAGCTGCCTGAGACAATTAATGAAGGTAAAAGACCAACATTTGAAAATGGTTTTACAATAATTTGTCACTAATAAGTTACACATGAATGAGTCTATCATATATAAGTAGCATAGATTGAATAGATAGATTGACAGCTATCTTTTTTATAAATAATATTACATCAAAAACAAAAGTGCATTTCACTCAAACAGCAACATATTAGAAACAACTTAAATCAAACTTATCTATGTAGCACAACTGAACTCCTTTCATAATTTATTAACTTTATGATTTAATATGTTGTTGATATTTTATTTGAAATTGAAATAACTGGTTTAATTAACATATAAATGTGTAATAGCATGCAAGAGATTGTGATTACAAGCTATTTACCTTTTATAAAATAATTTTATACAATTATTGTTGACTAAATTGTAGCATGATAATTAAGGTTTCTTTACTCCTGCAGATGGTTGGCCCAAATTACATGAATAAATATATTTACAAAGTTCTGGCTGAGAATAGCACAATATCTAAAGCACACAACAGAATAATGCTAGAATAATAAAATCACTTATTAGGTGAATAAAATTACAGAATAACAGCAGAATAATGGAAGAAGACATTTCAGCAAATGGAGGCTGAATTCTTTGAATAAATTGTACTACTATTTATATTTACTTAAGTTAACTTATATGTAGAATTTGAATCCATTGCTCAACTTTTGGTTCCTTTGATACATTGGCTATAAATAATTTCAAAAAATTCATTGTAGTCAATGACTTATTTGCACAATACCTTATTTTGGCAGGTAATAACATGCTGTTTTTAATTATATTGTATCAGGTATCTATCTCTTTAAGAAGTTACTTAGTCAATCTATTTCCAAATATTTTAATTATTTTTTTACAAATGTCATTTCCACTTTTAATTTTGAACAACCAAAATATCTTTTGATTTTAATATACATTTAGACTAAATTTAGAATTAATTAACATTTATAACTTTTAGAAAATATTTTGTTTTAAATTAATTTAACATAACTTCATAATTAATCATACAGTATACATTTAACTATGCTTATATATTTCACAATATGGCCTCACATTGGGCACTATATTATGGAAAAAATGTACTGTAACTTAAAGAATTTTGCAACTCACATGAAAGTCATCCAAGGGCAATCTACATGTGCATTCACCATTCTGTCATCATAGACTAATAATAATAATCATTATTAGCAATCAATAACTGAAGTAAAATGATGAAGAGTTTCTTGTTTCTTCCAGATGCTAGTGTGCTATAAAAGAAAAAAAATATTAGTCTATGATAATAGAATGTGAAATGCACATGTGGACTGATCTTAGGTGATTTTTATGGGGGTTGTGCAATTCTGTCAGTTTCATTATATTTCAAACATTAGATTTTATGTCTACATAAAAACCCTGAAGGCATCTATCAATAAACAGATTTAAACATAGAGTGTGATCATATATATATATTAGTAAGAAAGAAAAGCAAAAAATGCATCTACAAAATTAAAGAATATTTTATATCTGTCTAATTCAATTACCATTATTATTATTTTCTAAATATATTCTTTTTCTGAAGTCGGCAAGTGTTATTTGATATTCATAAAAGTGTTTAAAAAAGATGAAAATTTTGAAGTAGATTTAAAATTTAAAGTAATTACTTGATCATTAATCTTGAAGTTTTTTTTTAAAAATGTGATTTTTTTTTTCTAGAGTGCTTTTCTTTGGTACATGTAATTTGTTATTGATTTAGGAATGTGTTATTTGTTACATGTTGTAGACTTGTTATGATGGCAATCATAAATTTAAAGCTATAACCCTTTATTAGACAAAGTTTAATCGTTATTTTACAAAGATAAAATTGTTTCCTCATTCATAAAATTGATATTTATTTCAATCAGCAAAATAATCAAATTTTATTTCTTTAATTTTATATGAAATTCAACATTCCTCCTAAAAAAGTTTTTGAAATCAAAATAAAAGGTTTATTAATCAAGCTACTTTAGTGCCAACAACATGTTATTTTTGTAGTTGATAATATTTAATGTGTGTTTGCCATTTCTGCAAATTAATTTATTACATTTTAACCTACAATCTCATTATTAAGGATATATACACATAATTATATAGTTTAGTATATATAAATAGAGTAATCAGATATATTTTGAAAATTTTATCCACTTTGTAGTGCTTTCGACTATCATAGAGTAGCCTTTGTCAACCAACACTTTGAAAGGCTAACATTTTCACACTTCTGTGATTTTAACATTTGCTGCCTGCCTGCTAACTAAGAGATGTGCATATTTGTACATTAGCATAGCTTCTTTTAGTTTTTTTTGTTATTTTTTTTAATTTGTAATATTTTAATGTTATTGTAATTGAAGTTAAAACCATAAATACATGAATAATTACGGTCGTGAAAAATGAATGCTGAAACATTATTATCTACTTTGCAATTTTGATGTGATTTCTGAACTCTTTTTACAACAGTGACACATATCCATTTGTTAACCATACAATCTTTATTTAAAATAAGGTTTTATTTTAAGAATTATTTATTAATTTGTTTAATGTAGGAGGTGTGTAAAGTGCAATATCATATATACATTTATAAATCTTCTTTATAAAATTTACTTGATCATTGGAAATATATGGTATTGATATCCATAGTATTTTGTTAGCAGGAAGATCAATATTATTATTAAAATTTTTATTCTTATATATCATATTAAAATCCCTAATACCATCATCACTATCATCAACAACCATTATCAGTCCACTGCAGGATGAAGGTATCTCCAATTTCAAACCATCTTCTCCAAACTTTAGCTTCTCTTCTCCACATCACCCTTGTACACTCTCTTATTTCATCAATCCATCTCACATGTGGTCTCTTTCTGGGTCTTTTACAATCTCTTAGAATCCAGTTTAAGATTTTAATTGTCCATATATTATCATCTCTTCTAACAATATGTTGAGCCCAACTCCATTTTAGTCTATTAATTTTTTCAATGAGGTCAGTAACTTGTGCAATCTCTTCTTGTTACTCCTAACATGCATCTCTTGATACTTCTTTGAGTGGTTTGAAATCTCTGTATTTTTCTTCTATTAAGTGTCCAAGTCTCAGATCCATAAGTAAAAACTGGTAAAACACATTTTTTAAAATTTTTTTTTCAAACACATAGGCATATTTCCTTTTAGTATCAAGTTATTCCTACCAAAAGCACTCCAACCAAGTTTAATTATATGGTTAATTAAATCCATTATGTTTTCATCTGTATATGACCAAGATATTTCTAGCTGTTAACTTCTTCTAACTTATCTTAATCAATCTTTATTTTCATATTTTGAGAAAATCCATTCAACATTACTTTAGTCTGGTTATATTTATAATCATTTAACAATTCATTCAAATATATTTTAATATTTTTGCCATTATCTGATAAATGTTTGCAAAGACTGTTATTTCTAAATAAAAATGATGTCAAATCTGCCATTTTATGTGACATTGACACTCTTGATATATAAATAATATAACCTCTTTTTACTATTGGTTTAATGGGCATACAGTAATCCAGCATAGATCAATGTATGCTGGATAACTCTATGACCATTAAATCAATAGTAAAAAGGGATTATATTCCATATAAATCAAGAATGTCACTGTCACATAAAAAGGCATGTTTGAAGTCTTTTTTATTTAGAAATAACAGTCTTTGGAAATATTCATCAAATAAAGGCAAAAATTATTCAAATATATTTGAATGAATTATTATAATCATATCTATAATGTTATTAGGGATTTTAATATGAGATATAAGAATAAAAAATTTAATAATAATATTGATCTTCCTGCTAACAAAAAACTATGGGTATCAATACCATATATTTCAAATGATTAAGTAAATTTTATAAGGAAGATTTATAAAGTTATCTGTGATATTGCATTTTGCACACCTCCTACATTAAACAAATTAATAAATAAATCTAAAGATAAGACCTCATTTATAAATAAAAATTGTATCATTTATAAATGGATATGTAGGTGTGTGGCAGTGGATAAATAGTTGAATCAAAATGTACGTTGGAAAAAAAAAACTAAAGATCACTTGCTGTTGTTAAAAAAAGTTCACAAATTGAATCAAAATTCCAAAGTAGATAATGTTTCAGCATCCATATTTTACAACAATAATAATTTACATATTTATGGTATTAACTTCAATTACAATAATGTTAAAATATTGCAAATTGAAAAAAAAATAACAAAAGAAAAATAAAAGAAGCTATGCTAATACACAAATACAAACATGACTTAATTAACAGGCAGCAAATATTAAAATCACAGAATTGTGAAAAAGTTAGCCTTTCAAAGTCTAAGGTGACAAAGACTTCTATGATAATCAAAAGTGCCCCTAAGTGGATAAAATTTTTAAAATTAATCTGATTATTGTTATTTATAAATATACAATTATATAATTACGTATATTGCTTTGAAGAAATGCAGACATCAAATTATATATATACATCTGTATTAAAATCTTGTGTTTACATTCATAATAAAAAAAGTAATATTATACCAACATTATAGTTTTAATTTTAAGTTCACTGATCTAGTGAAAAGAAAAACAAGGGTGCAAAAAATAAATTCTAATCTTGAGATAGTGCAAGAATTAATATCACTGTTATCTTGATTTCTTATGTCTCATTTTATTTCAATCTTTTCATTACTTAATTGCAACAATTCATTCTATTTATTCTACTTCAGAGTCATTTATTGTAATTTTGAGTAATAAGCAAACAATAGATGGTAATATAATGTTTTTTTTAAAATTAATTGCAAAAAAATAGATTTAGGATTAAAAAATATTACAATATCACATTAATTAATTCTTGTTTTAGATTATAAGTAGTAGTGTTTCGTATGTTATATTATATAAATAATTATAGATAAATAATTTATGAAAAGACCATCATATAAAATATTATTTATTACATACACTAACTCATAGCTATGCATATATAAATATATACATCACTATGATCAATATTAATTTGATGTTATTTTTTTAACTTGATTTATGTTTGTATATATTAAAAGCATAAAGCTAAATTAGTAAATAAAACATTCAAGTTATTTTAAATTCTCAACTCAAATAGATTATCCAAAAACCCCCCATCTAAAACCCAACCAATGGGTTCACTGCTACAAGCAGATTTACTTCTCAAGTCTGCTTATAGCAGTGACACCATTGGTTGTGCTTTAGAGTTTATTTTTGGTTGAGTTGTGAATTTGGGGTAATTTTAATTCTCTTTATGTGTATATGTGTTTGCAGAAATGTATCGAATTCTCAAGATAAAGTGTAAGTATATCAATGAGTGATATTGATGACCTGCACTTTGATATTTTTATTTTATTTTTCAAGTAAGACATAGAACATGTTTTGATTTTCAACAGGCTTAGAATTTTTCCTTTAGATATGTCTAACTTGATTTACTATTTAGAATTAATTGACAAATGGTTACCATATTTCTTGATTAGATTTAACTTACTCTGTATTTTGTTTGACTGAGAAATCTTGTAATGCAATTTTCACCCAGTTGATTTAGTTGAAATTTTGTATTCATATATGCATGTCTGAAAATAATACATGTATACTTTAATAACTTTTACTATTATGACCAATTAAAATATAAGATATAAACACTAATGTGCATGTACATTCTTATGCAAACAAACACATATATGTTAATTACATGGTATAGAAGTTTAATAATTGTATTATTTTGACAAATTCAAATTTGTTTTGTAAATAAATTAATATATCCCACTGATATGTGAATATATATGCAGTTTACGTAAACATATCATAGGCTTTTGTATTATTAAAAATATAAGTTAAAAAGTTTCATCATGTATAATTGTAACACAATTTAAATATGTTCAGAAATTACATTCACTCATATGTATGTGAGTATATATGTCAATTGTATTGCAAATACTAATGTGTGTCAAGTAAACATTTATAAGTAAATTGTAATCATGTTTTGACAATTCAAATGTAATCATTGTAATCTAATGTACCACCCATCTAAGAAAATTATATATAGGTAAACCTAGTGGAACTTATATGTAAACCATAATAATAACTTAAATTGTGACTAGTAATTTTGTAAAGCATGTATGTGATACTATTTTTTTTATTGTATATTAATCAAAACCAGACAGTTTAATTTATATGTATCATATTCTAAAGACTTTAATTTTATGTATTTTTTTATTGTTATTAATAAACTTGAATTCAAGTGTTAAAATTGTATTAAATCATTATTTCTTGGTCACCATAACAGTAATAGAGTTTATGTTATCTGAGCTAGATTCATGCATAATGGTTGGATTATATAAATGGGAATGTATATTAGTGCTTATGGGTATCCAATGATGATGATGATTATGATGATGACTGATATATCCCAGTTGGCACTAAGAGTATATTTTTTAAAGACCATGCATTATATTTTATTTTAGTTTAGTTCTATTATAAATTAAGTTCATAATTGGCCAGTACATTAATGGTACTCAGTAGCCAGAGCATTGATAGTGATCAGCATGCTTTAATGTTCCAGCATTTTTGTTTAGATTTTCTGGTTATGTATTTCTGATTAATTAGCACTTAGTTGGTGCATTCAAGTTAATGGTTTCAATAATCTGCCACAATCCGGCAAGAGCTAAATAGTTAGCCTGGTCTACGTAAGACTCACTTCTAATTCAGTCACCAGATTGATTGTTGATTTATATTTTTTATTGGACTATGGTATTAATTTAGTTCGATGATGATATTTTTATCAGTGATATAGATGGATGACTTTTCTAACATGGTATTGCTTTTATAAGCTTGTATTTACAAAAATGTAATACAGAGAGCATATCAATAGCTCAAAACAAGCTTTTAATTGATAGGTGCAGTAAAAGAAAATATTAAAAATCTTTATCGGGAACAGGACAAGAGTGTTTCAGATGGAGATTTTGAATATTTTCTCTTACCACACTTATCAATTAAAAGCTCATTTTGAGCTATTGGTATGCTCTCTGTATTACATTTTTAAAACATCTTGTATAAAAACGTCCTGTCTTAAAATGTATCTCAGAGATTTTTATTTTTTTCAATTTTATTGTTGTTACCAGTAATAGATATTTGTAGAATAAATAAAGTTTAAAATAACAATTAACAATTAGCTAAATAATGAAAATTGATCGACACATAACTTTCATTATATTTATATTCAACAATTCTCTTTAATCAATGTTTTACTGAATATCTTATTGCTATCCCTTTTTTATTCAACTTGGATCAATCTTTTCCAAAGCCACATTTGCATATATTATTAATTTTGTTCATTATTGCTTTTCTAAAGACTAACTCTCTTATTCATATAACAGTATATATATATATATATATATATATATATATATATATATATATATATATATATATATATATATATATTCCAAATAAAAGATATTAAAGATTTTATCCTATTTTAAATTTCAACATGATTAAGTAATAATATCTTTTTATTGCAAGAATTTAACTGGGTTATTCTCCTCTTGATCCTAAAAATTTTATTGTAACTGCAATATTTTTAATTTTATTTAATAATATGGATTATTAACTGAAGCACACAAGCTTATTATATACCTGTGTTTATATATGTAATATATAGGGTATAAGAGCACAGACTTTCACACGACACACCACTATTATTTGTCTTTTTTATTGTGAGATTCAATAAATTAAAATTTTATTATATTCAATTAAGTTTTTTAATTTAGTTTATAAATACGATGAAAAAACTTGATGATTGGATTATTTAACATAATCAACCAACTTTAATTTATTTAAGTAAAATATTATTCAACATTTTATTTTTTAATCAATGTGTGTGTATATATATATATATATATAACTTTAGAAAATAAATAGATGTTATTTAACCATATTCCACAAATAATTAACTAATGTTTTCTTTCTTCTAATCAAATAAAATTGCAATAAAGTCTTATAACAAATATTTGCTGGTTTAACTTGTCAAAATTCTTCACAAAGAAAATATCTCTGGAACCTTGGCTTTTACAATAAAGCAAATTAGCTTAAATTTTTAAAGCCAAAAAAATTACGTTGATAAATTCTATCTTGCTTGAATTGTTGTTTGGTCTACTCTTTAATACTTACTTTAGAAGGATGACTGACCATTTGAAAATTAAAATAAAATAAGCGAAATATTTCAAAATATTAAAACCTCTCTTGGTAATAGCAATATATTAGTCAATTGTATGTAAGTAAAGATAAATAAAATAGTCATTAATTAATTTTTCATTAGGGACAATCTAGAAACATAGAATACTAACTTAAATAGTGAAACGTTAGATTATGAAGGTTTAAAAAATATCTATATTATCCTATAGCTAACAATATATATATATATATATATATATATATATATATATATATATTATTTTAATCAGTATTTGGATGAATAATTATGTTCCCTATAGACTGTCTACCTACAATAGACATACATTTTTTTAAAAAAACTTACATTAAAAACATTTAGACTTATTAAGGTTCAAAATAAATGTATTATAAGAAGATTCATTAACTAATTATATATATATATATAATGTAATCAGAAATTGTATAATAAAATTTGGAATCATGTTTATTTCGGATCTAGATCTGAGCAGAAAATTATTTTGTCAGCTACCCTCAAGATTATCAATTACAATTTACATTATACTAGTTTCTGAGATATATATATATATATATATATATATATATATATATATATATATATATATATATATATATATATATATATATATATATATATATATATATATATATATATATATATATGTATATATAAGACATTTTGTATACACAAATTTAATTATGATATAATGAATTAGAAACACACAAAAAAGAACGAAATTTAATTTATTTTATGCCTTTTTAATCAACAAAAAATATAGTCTAATGGTATATTGTACAGAAGTTTCTAATAATTTCAAAAACTAAAGATATCCAACTGCAATTCATAAACCTTAAGCTGCAGAGACAACCACACTTCTACTGAATTAAATCATAAAAATAACTCAAACATAAGATTTAATATTATAATGGAATTAAATAATGTAAAAGTGACACACAACAATATATATCTCAAATCTATACAATATATATATATATATATATATATATATATATATATATTGTGCCCTTTTGTATGGGTCACCATCTAATTTTTGTGCTAATCTATTAAAAATTTTAAATTTAAGATATATTTGAATATGTGATGTTAATTTTGCTTATGGTAATATTTCAAAAGGTTTAATTAAAGCAATCTATGAGTATTTGATATGTGAAATTGTGCTGATATTGAGAGAGACATTTTAAATGATGATGATTATGATATATAGTTGGAAAAATGGCCATAATCAATACTGCATTAATAGATGTAATAAATAAATATTTAAAGCTAAAGTATTTAAAAGACAAGTTAAAATTAAATGCATATGTTTATTGTTGATAAAATAATATTATAAAAGAATATAAATATTTTAATTATTGTAAGTACTTAAATAGAAGACTAATATTTGATTTTAATAATATTGGATAATTATTTTAAAATCTATTATAATATCTTATTTATTTAAAAATATTTATTTTAAAAAATGCAATTGTTAGTTTATTTTTAGACGATGATAAGCGTTTCTTGTGTTATAAAAAAAAAACAGATGTTAAGTAAATATACACACACATGCATGGAAGTTATTTAGTGAAGTTGCAAAACTATTTTAAAAATTATGTTGTAAAATTTATAAATAATACGTGAGTTATCACGAGATAAAAATAAAGATAAATTAATGTAGAATATTAAATCTGATTTTTAAAAGTATTGCTTTTAAAAATATAACGTATAAAAAATACTTAGTTTATTTTAAATAATCTTATAAAAGTTAAAATTAAAATCAAGTAAATAAGAATATTTTAAAAAATATTTAGTGGATTTAAATAAACGATAAGGATTATTTTAAAATTTGATAATGTAATAAATATTAAATATTAAATAAGTCATTATTTATTTTTAATTTTGTGTTGTTGGTAAATATGTAAATAAGCCAGCAAAGTTGATTGTTTAATCTACCAATCAAATGGGAAGTTTCTTCCGGTATAAAAGCTTAGTTCAATTGTTAGGAGAGGACTCTGTGATTGAATTTTCAAGTTAATTGTGCTATTAAAAAAATAGCTAAGTAAATTTATAGACGCTCTAAAATCATTTTTTTAAAATTATAAGAGTGTCATTGTAAATAATTTATAAAAGTTTTAAATGATAGACCTGCAGTGTTAATTTAATTTTCCCTATCAGTCGTCTCTATATTAAGCTCAATTTACAAGCAAATAGTCATGGGAACATCATATATAGTGAAAATATATCGGAAACTTTACCTTAGAAATATGACAAACGCTGGATTAGTTCGGATAATTACGAGATGGAGAAAAGTAATATTTTGGATAGTATATAATTTTAAAAGCTAATTGCTATTGACTATTAGAAAATTAAATACTTTAAAGAATAAAATACTTCTTTATAAAGAAAGTATTTTTGTAAGCTATAAATTTAAAAATATATCTTAAGGAAAGATATTAGAAATAAAAGTAGTTTTTATAAATACTTGCCTTGTTAAGTTTTATGTTTAAAAGACTGAATGTTGATAATTTTAAAAGGCAAGTCAATTGAAATATAATTAGCTAAAAATTTTAATATAATAAAATTATTATATTGAAATAATTTAAACGCTGGTCGTTTATAAATAAAGAAACTTATTCTTACCTGGATGTTTTGTTAAAAAAATGCGCAAGAAATATGTGGACGTCCCAGTCAATTTAAAATAATTAAATGATAATTTTTCATAAACTATAGACTAATTTAAAATAATAACTTTGAATAATATTCTAGAAAGAATTAAAACAGGATCCTATAAACTATTTTAATTTGTTTTATTTCTTATGGAAAAATTAACTTTTATTTTGTTTAAAAAGAACGTTTTCGTTTTTCATAAACTTTTAAAAAAACACGTGATGGACCGGAAACAGGAAATGGTGTGCTAGTGAATATGTGCCTAGGATTTAAAAAACTTTATGGTGGAAAAGAAAACATCGCTGGAGTCACGTAATATGAACTCTGTTTTATTTATCTAATATAAAAATTAAATATTATTAATTTATTAAAATAAGATAGGTACATATCTTTAAATAATAACTAAAAAATAATATAATGATTAATTGCATGAGTTTGTTTTATAATTAATATAACACAGAATATTTTAAAGTATGATCGTGTGTATAAATGTGAATTATTTTATGAAGCTGTAATTCCGAAGAATATTGGAAGATGGACTGGACATTAATTCATTATCTATGGTAAAAATTGTATAATAATAATAATTTTGATGTATTTAATATGTTTTATTTAGATCAACCAAATATTATATTATTTTGAATGAATGTATGATTATTTTTAAAATACACACACATTATATTGGCAGTAACAGTTTTATTTAAATATGCATAATTTGAATTTATGATATAAATATGATACAACATTACATAAGAAGCTTAGAAATAATTATATGATTCTTTCGTAAATAAATTTTGATTTATTTTTATTATTATTATGTTGGAGTATTAGAATTATATTTATTATTCATACAAGTAATTATTTTATTTCAAGTTAGGAATAGATTTAAAAGTCTATATTTTACTGTTGTTTTATTGGATAAATTACGTTAAGTTTTATGGAGAAGTTTATATTTAGGTTGAAAGTTTACCAAGTATAGATAATGAAGCATAAATAATTTGGAATTAGTATTTTATTTAGAGTTGAAAGTTGTTTTCCGGAAATTTTAAATAAGTTTAGAGGATGTTTTTATAGATAGAAATTTATTAAGAAGGAGTAGTATAACACATAAAATGAAGTAATAATTTTACATAGAAAAGAATCATAAAATTTATCTAATATAATACTTTATTAATTTGGAATTAATGAATGATTTGAATAATATTATTATTTCAACAACACATATATGTAATGCATATTTGATAAAACCTGTAGCATGAATTGCATTAAGTGAAATATAAAGTTATAATCAATTATTTGTTATTACATTACACAGATACATTAATTTCTATTATAATATTAAAGTAGTACTAATAATAAAGTGAATACATACTATTACATTATGGAATGAATAACAGTAATACTTTATTAATGTAGCAATTTTAATTATTGAAGGTTAATTGTTTGCATATGCTACATAAACAGTATTTACATAGAATTATTTGTAATAATTAAAGCTTACTGATATGTATTTAAAGTCTAAGTTTTAAAAACATACTTTAATATTATTAGTATAGCATTTTAAAAGAATGTATAGATTATTTAATAGGAGTATGAGCTAATAACAGTGTAAACATTTTGTATTATTATTTTCTTATTTTATTTTCTTTGTTTTCATAATTTTGAACTGTAAATATTGTAAATAAATTCTTAATTGAAGTTAATGTAAATAAATTTGTTTAATTTGTTTTAAAAGTGTGTCGAGTTCATTATTTTGCACCACAGCATTTGACAGCAGATAATTTGAAGAAACATAATATTTGCACAATGTGAATTTATTAATATTATTTTAGAAATAAATATAATATTTTCCTGATTATCATTTATGAGAATTGATTGACATTATTACATTATATTATAATGGTCATAGAGTAATTATAATGCATAATATAAGAGTACAATATTATTTATTGCCACAGATTATTGAATTATAAGATTTTGATCTATTCCAAAATTAAGATACTATATGAAGATAAAAAATATACACATGATTATTTATTTATTTAATGATTGATGATATAACAGAAATAAATAAGATTAAGTTATACCCTAAGATTAGTATTGAGTATTATTATTATTAGAATAAGTTAGGTGTATTTAGGTTTGATATAAAATCCCATATCATACTTATTTACATGAGTTATCATTACTTTAAGATAATTAGAAGAACCTGAGATTATTTAATTATATTTTTTAAAAGTTAAAATTTAAGATTTATTTATTTTATTATTATTAAAGATAGTTTATTTTATTTAAAAGCCATAAGAATGCTGTAGATGTAGTAGTAAGTTAATAAGGAGGTAATAGTATTCTTATGCCATTGAGACAATGTCTTGGTAGATATTGACTCAATGTAAATCTACTTATTGCTTTGTAACTTTACTTCACAGTCTCATGATTTTGATAAATACTTATTTAATTAGTACATATTATAGAACTCTATTGATTTTGATAATTGATAATAAATTTAATTAGAATATGATATTATAAAAGTAAATTAAAGATAGATATGCAAATTTTAATTAAGCATTATAATTCAATTGAACTAGTCGTATTTCAAACTATATTATACATCGAGAAGTAAGGGTACAATATATATATATATATGATATATATATATATATATAACTGCAGAAAGGAGTTTGCTATTAACTGAAAGGAGACCCTTTGATTCCTCTTGGAGGCCTTAAAGGAACTGAGCAGGCCAAATTCCTAATGTCCACTCCATACGTTCTTGTCGTTGCAGCTGTTATTACTATGTGATTATTCATATAGTATACGAACATGGATGGGCTGCTCACCAACATGCATTAGCCAGCGTGGTGAGTTTATTGGCTTTTTACCTCTGAGTTTAAGATCAAGAAACACCATGGTCTTTCTTCTCAGTGCCTGATAAGGCAGAATGAATGTTTGTGTAAATGATAAAGATTTTTCCCAATTATACAATTATGACAGACAAAAATAAAGCATGGCCCTTAATCCCAGGAGGCTGTAAAGTCACCAACCAAGGCAGCGGTTGGTGGCCGAAGGCGGAGGGTGCTAAGAATATCCTGGAGGCGGACCCAGGCTGCCATTTGATGACGACTTTTTATTTAGGTACTTACAACTGCAGATCACTTTCAAGTGAAGGAAGATTGCAAGAATTAGAAGAACTCTCTTATATTAAATGGGATATTATTGGACTTTGTGAAGTTAGAAGAAAAGGTGAAGAGACAATTGATTTAAAAAGTGGACATATGCTCTATTATAAAGGCACAAATATTGGAAATACAAGTGGAGTAGGATTCATTATAAATAAAAAGTGGAAGAATAATATTGTGGAGATTGATGGTGTATCAGACAGAGTGGCAAGATTAGTTATACAACTTAATAGCAGATATCAAATGCAGATAATTCAGGTTTATGCCCCAACAAGTTCTCACAGTGATGAAGTAGTAGAAGATTTTTATATGGATGTACAAAAGGCTTTTGATCAGAGTAAACAACATTTTAAAATTGTTATGGGAGATTTTAATGCTAGAATTGGTAAACAAATGAAAGATGAAAGAGTTGTAGGTAATTTTGATTATGGTAATAGAAATGAGAGAGGACATAGACTTGTGGAGTTTGCAGAGAAGGAAAAACTTTATATTATGAATTCTTTTTTTGAGAAAAATGTTAGAAGGAAATGGACATGGAAGCATCCAAATGAAAGTACAGCAGAATTGGATTATATTTTGACTAACAGGAAATACATATTTCAAGATTGTAATGTTCTTAATAAATTTAACACAGGAAGTGATCGTCGATTAGTAAGGGGTAAGATACATGTTAATGTAAAACTAGAGAGACAAAAATTATTAAGAAAAACTATATTTACAGTTGATATTCCTAATCTTCAGAAACATTCTAATGAATTTAAATTAGAACTTACAAATCGGTTTCAAGTATTAGTAGATTTTGAACATGATTCAGATTTGAATGAAATTAATATGAAAATAACTGATACACTTTTAAAAACTGCAACAAAGATAGCTGGTAGAAAAAAGCAGCAATTGACTAATAAAATTTCTACTGAGACTAGAGAACTTATGAAGAAAAGAAGGAATATGAAGATATGCAAGAATGATGCATTAAAAAGAATTGAATATCTCGAATTTTGTAAAATGGTGCGGAAAAGAGTTGAAAATGATATAAGAAAGTATAACTGTGAACTAGCAAGAAAAGCTGTAGAAGAAAATAAAAGTCTTAAGAATGTAAAACAACATTTTGGTATTGGTAGGAAATTTATATCTGCAATAAGGAAAAAAGATGGAATTATTACTAAAAAGAGGGATGACATTATGAAATTGGTAGAAGATTTTTATCAAGAATTATATAGTAATAAAGAACAAGTACCTCCTATATCTATTACATCTTCCGAATTGCCCAGAATTTTAAATGAAGAAGTGAGAAATGCAATTAAATGTATGAAAAAAGGAAAGGCTCCAGGTAATGATGGAATTATAATTGATATATTAAAAGAAGCAGGTGAAGAAACAGAAAAAATATTAGCAAAGTTATATACCAAATGTCTAAATGATAAAGATGTACCAGATGATTGGAAGAATGCAGTAATAATATTAATATTTAAAAAAGGTGATAAAGAAGATATTAGAAATTACAGACCTATCAGCCTTTTATCAGTTTTATATAAAATTTTTACCAAGATAATTACAACTCGTCTACAGAGAACCTTGGATTTTCACCAACCAAGAGAACAAGTTGGATTTAAAAGTGGTTTTAGTACAGTAGATCATATTCAAGTATTGAGAGAAGTTATAGAAAGGACAAATGAATATGAGTTGTCATTATGTTTTGGATTTGTAGATTATGAAAAGGCATTTGATTCTATAAACATTTCTTCAGTGATTAAAGCATTGGATCATCAAGGTATAGATCCAGGATATTGTCATATTTTAAAGAATATTTATAAAAATGCAACAGCAACAATTAGATTACATAATGATACTGGGAAAGTCAACATTGAGAAAGGTGTAAGACAAGGTGACTCCATATCTCCAAAACTTTTTACAGCAGTGCTGCAAGAAGTATTTTGTGGATTAAAATGGGAAACTAAAGGAGTGAAAGTAAATGGAGATTATTTAAGTCATTTAGATTTCATAGATGATGTAGTTGTTTTTGCAAATAATGCTTCCGAGCTGCAGGAAATGTTGCAGGAGTTATCAGATGAAAGTAGGAAAGTAGGACTAAAGATAAATGTTAAAAAGACTAAAGTAATGTTTAATCGATTTGCTCCAAATATGAAAATAAAGATTGATTATGATGAATTAGAAGAAGTTAAGAGTTACAAATACCTTGGTCAGATTATTAATACAGATGGAAACATAATAGAGGAAATTAATCATAGAATTAAACTTGGTTGGAGTGCTTTTGGTAGAAATAACTTGATATTAAAAGGAAATATGCCTATGTGTTTGAAAAGAAAGGTTTTTAACAAATGTGTTTTACCAGTTCTTACTTATGGATCTGAGACTTGGACACTTAATAGAAGATCAATACAGAGACTTCAGACCACTCAAAGAAGTATGGAGAGATGTATGTTGGGAGTAACAAGAAGAGATCGAAAACGCAATGTATGGGTAAGAGAACAAACAGGTGTTACTGACCTCATTGAAAAAATTAAAAGATTGAAGTGGAGTTGGGCTGGACATATTGCTAGAAGAGATGATAATAGATGGACAATTGAAATTTTAAACTGGATTCCAAGAGATTGTAAAAGACCCAGAAGGAGACTACATGTAAGATGGATGGATGAAATAAGAAAATGTGTAGGGGTGATGTGGAGAAGAGAAGCTAAAGATCGGAGAAGATGGATTAAACTTGGAGAGACCTTCATCCTGCAGTGGATTGATAATGGTTGATAATGATGATGATGATGATGATATATATATATATATTAAAATTTTGCATTGTGTTAATAATATATAATAAATTTTGCATATGTATATTAGTATGCTTTAGGTAGACCATAATTATTTTTTTCTTCTGATTTTGGTCTTTTATGCAACAGAGTAATTTATATACTTCATAAAGTATACATGTAAAATTTATTATATATTTAATATTGTCACAGTTATTTGATGTAAATAAATTTATTTTTGTGTTAAGATATGTATTGTTTTATTTATTAAATTTCCGAATTTTGACAAATCTTACATCACTGTCAAGGTTAAGTAATAAGGAGATTGAACATAAAGTAAAGAGCAATCAATATTATATATATTCATGGTTGATTATTTAGAATAAGTGGATTAACAACATTTTCATTTTCTTCAGTTTTACAATTAATTGATATCAAAGTGACATTAAAAAAGATAAATTAAGTGGTCTTTACAAGATATATACACCTGCTTCAACAGAAAACACTTGATTTTTTTAATTTTTCAGTAGATTTTCTCATAGTTTTCAAATCCTACTATTTCAAATTATCAAATATTCTAGCATTATTTAAATTAGATTGAATGACCAATTTCTAAAAGATGAAAAATAAAAGTTTATGTATGTAACTCTTGATAGAAGACTTATTGTGCTCCCTAATTCTGACATTAATTCATCTATTAATTTAACTTATATAGTTTCTTGAACACTTTGCTCATGAAATTTTATAGATACCTTGGTATTCCATAAGTATTCAGTCTTTAGTTTCTGTTAAATTTTTATTTTCTAGTGGAAAAGAAAATCTCACATATTGAAATTAGAAAGTTTTCTACTGATATTATCAGTAATTCCTTTAATATAAGGTCAAATAACTCTATATATAGTTGATGGTCAATTCTATCTTTTCCTTCTTAATGTCAATGTTATATAAAGCTTCATATATGATGATTTTATTGGATTCATTAGACATTACAATTTTTTAGTTAATTCTATTTCTTAAGCAAGATGATCTTTATATATAATAAACAAACATCCAATATAAAAAGTATTTGTCCACAATAATCACTAAACACATATTTATATTTGTTTAATGGAGAAGAAGATATAAATTAATATTAAAGTTTATAGGCTTAACGTTTTCGAAGATCCATGCCTCATTTTCATAGCCCTCATAAAATGTATAGTAAAATATATGCAAATATTTAAATAAGCTTTAGTGTTGTGTAGCCCATTTCTTTGAGAGCTCAAAGCAAGTGTTTTTTCTATTGATAGCATGGATGTTTGCATTAATGTAAAATGCCTTCTTTATTTTTCTTTTGTGATCATTTGATTCTGAGCATAATATTATGGGATTGGCATGTGTGAAGTTGTGTCCAGTTTGTTTAGAATGCTCCAAAAATACAGAGGAAGTGTTGCTGTTCTTCTGAGCTCTGTTATAAGTGTAAAGGTGTTGAGACAGTCTAGTGTGGATTGTAGCTTTAGTTTCACCATACTTTATAGTGTGGCATCCAGCCTGAAGGCAGGTAATGGAGTACACCACATGATGATCGATTAACAACTCTAAAGACCACATTAATTGATCAATCACCCCACATGTGGTGTACTCCACTGCCTGCCCTCAGGCAGATGCCATGATTTATACTATGGTAAAACTATAGCTAGAATCCACACTAGACTGGCTCAACACCTTTACACTTATAACAGAGCTCAAAAAAATAGCAACACATCCTCTGTATTTTTGGAGCATGAGAAGCTATATGGACACAACTTCACACATCCCAATCTCATAATATTATGCTCAGAATCAAATGATCACAAAAGAAAAATAAAGAAGGCATTTTACATTAATGGAAACATCCATGCTATCAATAGAAAAGACACTTGCTTTGAGACCTCAAAGAAATGGGCTACATAACACTAGCTTATTTAAATATTTGCATATATTGTACTACACATTTTACGAGGGCTGTGAATATGAGGCATAGATCCTCGAAAACGTTAAGCCTATAAACTTTAATATTAATTTATATCTTCTTCTCCATTAAACAATTATAAATAAGTGCTTTTTTGTTTACATAATAGTGAAAAGTAAAACTATATTTATATTAATCAACCTAAATAATGATTGCTTCAATCTAATTTAGATCGATTATTATATTAATAATGTGATCTTTATCAAATAAATTGTATGATCTTATCAAAATTTGACAATTAAAATTAAGATATCCATTGGTTTGGGTGGAGATTGTTGTCAATGGATATTGACAAAAAGTTAACAGATTTTGTAGCAATTAAAACATCTAGAAAAGAAAGTATTGTTATTTTCATGGTAAATATAATATTAGGATACCATCCAATAAGAAAATACAAGAAATGACTTCAAAACATCAACACCATGAGGCTATCTAATAAATGTACTATCCACATATATAAGCCAAATAACAAGTATATTATTAGTTGCATTTAATACTTGATTTTAAAAATCAATAAATTGTAAAAAAAAAAAAAATGGTTTATTTTAGACAATAACTGGTAGTAATAAAAATTTAATGAATTGAAGCATTTTTAAGAAAAAAAAGCTTGATGCATATTAAGAAGATTGAAAATTGGTAATAAACCTTCAGTCTGTTGGTTAAAATAAGAAAAAAAATACAAATGCCATTTTGTGATATATATATATAAATTATGGTAATTAGTTGGCTACCAATACCATTGATCATCTAGGGAAGGTGCATCAACAGTATCATAATGTATTTCTTAAGCATGTATTTGTGTGGAATGAAGAAATCTGATGGGCACACTTACTCTATCATTTATATCCACTAATTTATTTATTCATTATTATTATATATGAAAAGATATCCACATTTTTCTTGGATAGGGACTTAGCTGAGATGTCTTGGGGTTTGTATATAATGATTAAATATTTTTGGTGTTACTTGTTATGACAGAAGACCTAGTGTATAGCAATATTGTATTTGTTTTCTGTGTGGTAATATTAAATTTAAATGTTAGTATTGTAGCAATAATTTTTAATTCTTCTGTAGTAAAATATTATGGCATAGTTGTGCATACAATTGACTAGGTGCCTGGGAATAATACAGCATCAGTAATAAAGTATCATTAGAAATATAATAAAATATTTAAAATAAATATAATAAAATATTTAAAAAATATGGATTTTATGAAAGTTGTCATAATGTTAAAAATTCTAAGGAATTTGTGATTAAATTAAATGAGTTTTTAAATGAAAGTAATAAATATAAGAATATATATTTTATTAAATTAGATATTGAAAGTATGTATACCAATATTGACCCAGAAAAAGCTTTAGATATAATATTAAAAATGTATAGTGAAGATAGAGAAAAAAGTTTTAACATTGAATATAGTTTATTAATTAAAATTTTTGATGCATGTTGTAAAGATATTGTTTTTAAATATAAAGATAATTTTTATAAACAAAATAGTGGTTTAAGCATGGGGAATAGTCTTAGTGGTTTAATGGCTAATATATACATGAGCAATTTTGAAAATTTATATTTTGAGGAGACTAAATTTAAAGCAATTTGGTGGGTAAGATATATAGATGATTATTTTCTTATTTTTAATGGAAATAATAGTAAAGGAGTGAATTTCTGTAGATATATTAATTCAATTGAAGATAATATTAAATTTACTATACAAAAAGAAGATAATAATATGATTAATTACATGGATGTAAATATAAAAAAATATTATGATAATGGATTTACAAAAATTGACACAGTAGTATATAGAAAAAATACTTTTCATGGGTTGCTTAGTAATTGGTATTCAGATTTTGAATATGAACATAAAATTAATATTGTAAATAATAGAATTAATAGAGCAGTTAATTTGTGTTCCAATAATGTAGGTTTGAATAAAGAATTAAATAAAATTAAAATAGAATTTTTAAAGAATGAATATCCGGAAAAAATTATTAATAATTTATTTAATAAGAAAAATATTAGTAAAATAATAAAGAAAAATTGTAATAATCATTATATAAAAGGAAAAAAATAATTATAATAAAAATTGTAGTCATAATATAGATAATAAAGTAATTTATAATAGTTATAATGTGTCAAAAGAGGTTTTTAAAGAAATTAAAAAAATTATGAAAAATATTAATTTAAAATATAAATATAAGATTGATTTATTAGTTAAACCTGTATATAAGAAAAAATGTAGTTTAGGAAATTTAATAAATAATAATAATGGTATAAATTGTGAACAAGATAAAATGAATGGGATATATATTATTATCTGTGAAGATTGTAAAAAAGAAGGAAATAATGTATCATATGTGGGAACAACTAAGAATACATTAAGAACTAGATTTAAACAACATTTAAAAGATAAGAATTCTAGTGTTTTTATTCATAGAGAAAAATATAAACATAGGAATTTTAGTATAAAAATGATAGAAAAGGTTAGGAATTATAAAGAAAGAATAATTAAAGAATGTAATTATATAAAAAAATTAAATCCAGTGTTAAATAAAATAAATGGTGTATAGAGGTGTTAAAAGGAATGTATTAAACAATGGGTTTTTAAAAAATAAGATCTATGAAAGTAGTTAAATAGAAGAATGTTTAAATGATTTAAGGTATTTAGTTGAAATGGAATTGGTAAAAATGGCATTGGTAAAATATAAAAATATAATGTGATATAAATGAAATAGAAGTGTATAGGTAATATTTAAGATTGTTTTATTTATTGTTTTATAATAATTTATAGAAATTGATTTATAATAGGAGTTAATAATAAAAAATGGATAAGAAAATAGAAAGTAAATGTATTATTTAATGGTATAATAGGTATGATTATGTATTTTGAATTATTATAATACAGTTAATTGTATTTATGTAATGTAATATGATGTATTTTTTATTTATTCAATTGTTCTATGTATTTTGTAGTTTTGCCTTGAAAATGATTGTAATTTATAAAACAATCGAAACGTTGGAATATGGAGATTTTGGATGGATTTAAATATATATGATGAAAATAAAAGTTTTTAAAAAGATTATGGTGAAGAGTTATTGATTAAAGAATTATAGAAATAAAAGGTTAAAAAATGAGAAATATTTTTTTTTCTCCATTTCATTATTACATCACATAAGAAAGAGGATTGTAAGATTGTAGACAATGGCAATTCTGATGAAGTCAAATATTATAAGCTTATTAAAACAAATAAATTTGAAATTAAAAATGAGAACATTTATTATTGATAAAAGGTATTAACTTATTTAAAGTTAAGTAATAACATGAAAATTCAAAACGTTTTTGTAAAATAAAAATATGAATATTTATAATTTTCTAAAGGTTGGTATAAAAAAATATGAAAAATATTTTTCAGTAATTTCATTTAAATAGCAGTTTTTAATTAAAAAATAATTTGAAAGATAAACAAGTAAAATTATAAGTAATAGTTACGTGTTTTTAAAAGTAAAGAACAAAAAATAAAATTTTGAAAATTTTGTTAAAAATGCTGTTTTTTGTATCCCTCTAAAAAATAATGTTTTCTTTAAATCAAAGTATAATTAAAAGACTCTTGTTGAATAAAAAGGCAAAAACAACTGCTGGGAATATTTCAATAATTGAGTAGGATTGAAATTTTTAATTAAGAAAAAAGCAGGGAATAACATTTATATAAAAATAAAATCAATTCAGAGTAATGATGTCATGTCTAAGATAATGTGAATGGATGGATGCAAGATTATTCCAAAAATGAAATAGGTAGCATATCAAAGTTTACAATGCACTATCTAATCTAGTCAACAATTCATTTTTGATTTAACTTTTGAAAGAAGAGCAGTAGCTGCCTAGCTGTTAAGAAAAAAGTGAGAAGTTAAGTTTTAGTCTGCATTAGACTAACCTCACTAGTAAATAGGAAAAAAATTTTTGGAATGCATTTGAAGATAACTATGTGCTATGTTTAAGTTAAAGGTTAAGCATCATCAAACATAACAATGTAGCTTGTTTCAATATCAAAATTTAAAAGAATATCACTGGGAAGAACTTGCAATAACTCTTATATTTTATCCAAAAGCATGACTGCCTCAGCTTGGGTTAACCTGGACTGAAAATAATTACATTATTTGAAAATGTTAAATTGTAAAGTAAATATATTTATCCATGTTTTTCTATTCTGGAAATCTGTGTTAATGTGGAAGTTATCATCATCATAATAAGAATTTGAGTATACATAAAAAATATAATCAAAGAACTTGTAGAATAAAGTGATTATTTAATCTCAACACTTAAAACCTATAAGAAAAAAGATTAAAATGAAAGAAACTGAGAATTATAATTACAATAGCAGGACTAAAATATAAAAATGAAGTAAAATAATGTATAGTTGAAGCACACCTTTTCACTTACTTATTTATATTTATATGTCTACATCAACTATTATTTTAATATTAGTATTAATAGTTCATACAGAACCATTTTTATGTAATATTCTTTAAACATGTTTCTTTAATTTATTGTATTACAATCCAAAATTTGTAAATGGAGTTATGGGTTATTCCCTTTTTCAAAAAAGGAAACAAGGTTTTACCCAGCCTTTTTTCTTTTTACATTCTGAGTTGTTGTATATAAATTTAATTAGTAAACTTAGAAATAAATTAAAAAATAAATGTTAATTAATTTAGTAATAAGAATCAGTTGCTGTTCCTAAATAAAATTACATTTTTACATAAAATCTTAATAGATTTGGAATTATCATATATATATATATAATCTTTTTAAAATTTCATTATACATAAAATCTTAATAGATTTGGAATTATCATATATATATATATAATCTTTTTAAAATTTCATTATTTGTCATTCATTAATCTCTGTATTCTGACAGATATCTTTGTTCTCACAAGATTTAAGCTTTCAACTTTTATTTTGTTATCAAACTATTATTATTTATCAGAATACAGTCAATTTGACTTCATTCAATGGATACTTTTGTTTTGAAAAGAAATAATTTTAAAAAAATCACATTTGATTTTCAAAATTATATTAAAAAATAAATTTATTCAAAACAAAATATGGTTATATCATCAAATTTCAGGTCGAACTAATTGAATTTACAAAATGAATGAAATCTTCTTTGTTGCATCCAAAATTTTTAATAGCTAATAAATCTATCAATTTATGCTTTAAAAGTTTAGAATTTTTTTGTTATTTTTATGATATTGCTAAATATAATAGCAATCAGGTGAGTAACCTCATTTCTAGAAAACTGTGTTTTCCTGTGACCATAATTTCTATAATAACAATATTCAGAAAAAAATATTTTTTTAAATTTAAAAATAAAACATTTCTGAAAAAAAATAAATATGTAATAATATTTATTTTTGATTTTTAATAATTATTACACAATAATAATACAAATATAATCATAAACTTTCTAAAAAATCAAATTTTAGACTATTATAAAATTTTCTTGACAATCATTATATTTCCATGAAATATATTTGGCAATGTTCATGATCACCGAATAAATAATGTCTACTTCTCAAATCATGGTTTCAGTTCCTTTGTAATACTGGTTATTCTATTTTCCCCACCATCTTTTGAATTTTTTTGTAAGTAAAATATTGGGAAATAAATATACATGAACTTTTAAGCTGTAAAAAAAGTTTTACAAAATTTTCACCAGTGGGAATAAAATGAAAATTTTACTTATAGAAATCTCAGACAAAATTTAACTGTCTCATAATTTGATCTGGTAAATAAATTTATTAAAGAATTGATAAAAATTTGTTAATGTCTTTATCTATCAAGATATCTGTTCTATAAATAGGCAAGTGGACTTGATTTGCTAATTATTTCAATATAATTATTTAATATTAAGATAGAATAAACTTAGGTATTCATATCTTTTCTTGGTTTTAGTGATTGTCACTAGGTTTCATTTGATTTTGAGCTAACTTTAGAGCAATTGTTATATATATATATATATATATATATATATATATATATATATATATATATATATATATATATATATATATATATATATATATATATATATATATGCTTCTATTTGGAGATCCAGATAGTTCTCTGTATAACACAAAGTAAAGATCATTTTTAAATTCAACTCAGTTTATAATAATTATTATTTATTGATGGCCAGTATATTTAAACTATCAGGTGTCACTGAACATTGATGATGATTAGCATGTATCAGGATTCCAGCATAATATTTTAAGATAGTTTAGCACTTAAGTGTATATATCCATATAATTATTTTAAATTTTTGCCTAAATTGATAGAGGCTATATAAATAGCATGAATTTTATAATATATCTTTTGGAAATCCAGTTACAGGAATGTCTGTTGTTTAATCATGTTAAGCACTGAAAATATTGTTATGTTTATAACTTGCATTTTTATATTGCACTATTTACATCATCTAATATGACTATTGTATGTCTTTAGAAAAATTAAATTTGTTTAAATATTCCAAATACATTCAACTGTTAGTAATAGCACATCAAAGATGTTAGTATAGGAACAATGTTTTGCACAGATACTATTTTCCCTGCTTCATTAAGTGTTGCTGCCCTAAGCAGTGACTACTAGCATGGTATTTAAATCTGGACCCTTAGATTCTTGAGTATTTAATTTTAAGGCAATACTCTGACCAACTGAATCATTATGCCAAATGCAGAAGTCAGTACAAATTTCTTATATTTATCTATGAGGTTCCTTTCCATTTTTCCACTTTGTTAAGAGCAGAGTGATTAGTGCTTTCTATACATTATGTATAATCACTGTAGGTTGATATGGTGTTGTTTGTCATTATTATGCAAATGACTTTAAAAAAAATTTTTTTTGTACCTTTTTTCTTTATCCAGTATTTTTGTATTTTCCCAATTGAACATATGTTCATTGACACATATATGGTCTGCTACCTTTGACTCATCTGTTTTCTCACTTCTAATCATCACTTTGAATTCTTACAAGTGCTTTTCAATGGTATGACTGGTCTCCCCAATATATGATCTTCCATATTTACATGGTATTTCATAGATAGTTTTTTTTTCAGCATTTCAAGATTAGTGTTTGTAGATGTTAGAACTCCTCATAGTGTGGTATGACTCTGGAAAGATGTTCTGATGTTATACTGATTGCAGATCTTTTTTAATTTGCATGCTATTTTTGGAATATATGGGTACACTATAGTACCAATAATTGTTTTCTCTTTTGATGGTTATTTTTGTTCTCTCTTTAAAGTTTTCTTAATAAAGGTCAATGGATAACCATTTTCAGAAGAGTTTATTCTATATAGATCATTTTTATTTCCTAATCACTGGTTTCTGAAGAAACTTCTTGTGCTCAGTTCCGTAGTGATAGTATAAGTCAATGTTTTATGTTTCTGTTGTGACTGGATATACACGCTTGGTATTTTCCTATATGTGTGGGTTTTTGGTAAACTGTAATTTTGTTTTTGACATGAGAATGCTTAATCAGAAGAACATGTAAAATGCCAATTTTTGTTCTTCTATTGATTCTATTGTAAATTTAATTGAAGAGGATATGTTGTTGATGTGTTTCTAGAAAGTTTTATTAGTGCTTCACCATCTAATAGTGAAGCTAAGCTTTAAGTGAATTTGGAATAGTTTAAATGCTGAAAAAAAAATAAAAAAACTGTTTCTATAAAATACCATGTGAATGTTGAAGAATGGATTGGTGAGACCAGTCATCACATTGAAAATTGCTTGCAAGAACTTACACTGATAATTAGAAGAAAGAAAACAGACATGACTTATGTAGCAGATGATGTATGCACCAATGAACATATGTTCAATTGGAAAAAAATAAACACATTCGATAGAGAAGAAAAGGTACAAAAAAAAAATTTAAAGAAGCTGTTCACATGACAATGGCAAACAATCCAAAAGCCAGTTTAATGTGACTATACATAATGTATGGAAACCCTTAACCCTTCTTCCTCAAAAGAAAAAGAGAACTTAGGAGGAACCTCATAGATAAGTATATAAAATTTCTACTGAATGTTGCCTTTGGTCAGGATGGCTCAGTTGGTTAGAGCATTACCTTAAAATTTAATACTCAACCATTTATTGACCATGACATAATATCTATATATACTTTAGACACATTTAAAACTTTTTTTACTATTCCTAAACATATAAATAAAGTTGTCTTCAAAACTAAATTATCTCAAATATGCATATTTTATGCTGTCAGTGCTCATAATTTGTACCAGGTCACAATTTCTTACATAACTCATCATCTGTTCATTATTTATAGATACCAAATTATTATAGTCTGGTTTATATATATCCAAACTATCTGCTTGGAGAACTTTAATTTCTAATCTCTTTATTTAAATATATTAATAATTATTATAAATCGTTTATTAAACTAAAGACTATCTCTAATTTTATATCATCTCTGCATTTTAATTAAAGAAAAATATTTCATATATAATTGAAATGTAATTCAGAATCTCCTGAAAATGTCAGTTTGATAATTTTTGCTACCCTACTTTCATGCAAGGTAAAGACTGGTTTCTATTCACTTTTAACATCTTGTAGAAGGATGAACAATCAGAGCACTGAATATATGTATTTTCAGGTACTTTTAGACTTTATCAGTATATATCTCATCCTAACTCTGCCATGTTGCAATTACTTTTTAACACAAAAATTCAATCACTCTTTCTTTTGTATACACTATATATGCATTTTAGAACCACTTCACTTTTCAAATAAAGTAAACATATTGAATAACATAACTTTATTTATACATATAACATGGCAGCTAGAAGGCAGTTCAATTATTATTTAAAATAGATTTGGTAAATTTCACATGATGTTATATATACATATATAGAAAAATTTGAAACTTTCATCATACATTTTGGAAACATATGAACAAAAACACCAGCAAAAACAAATGACTCTCAAAATGGTATTTTATGTTGAACTATCATTCATCAGTTGTTTTATGTTATAGTCTCGTAAATATGTATTCATCTTTTGTTTATTATTATTAGAGAGTAAATTATTATATTTGGATTTATAAAAGTCAAACTTTCCACATTTACAGCTTTGATACCATTTATATAGATATCTTTATGATTATCTATTAATCTTCTATAAAATTAAATTTTATCCATAACCAATATATACTTTATATTTCAGTCAAAAAATACGCTGTCTATCCTTTTATAGAAATATCAACAACTAAATCTTTATTTCATGCCTAAAGTTTTAACAATACACTAGGCAATAAATCATTAAAATTACCCCAAATCCAAAACTCAACTAGACTAACCAAGAAATTAAAATCAAAAACACAACCAAACACATTATTAATTTGGGTGAAGCTATGGTTGTTTTCTTTGAGAGAAATGAAATAAAAAGAATTAAAAAAATTTATTGTTGAAAATTTATTATTCTGAAACAATTGGCTTATTTAAAAGTTTTTTATTATTGAGGGTGGAAGGAAGTAAATAGATTTGTGGGTAATGTTTAATATAAATATGGTGTTGTTTTATAGTTCTTTACAGTTGAGAAATCTGCTTGTAGCAGTGAAACCATTAGTTGTGTTTTTGATTTTATTTTCTTAGTTACTCCAGTTGAGTTTTGGATTTGGGGCATATATATATATATATATATATATATATATATATATATATATTTTACTTATATATATATATATATATATATATATATATATATCTTTTACTTATGATGAAAATATTTTGAAAAAGAAATATTATCAAAAAAATATTACTGTATATTATCGATATGTTGATAATGTTTTTGGATGTGGTAAACCAAATACAATTAATGAATTGTTTAAAGAATTAAATGGTTTAAAAAACTTAAGATGTGCATTTCATTTCTTGATCTTAAAATAACTAGAAATCAAAGCATGCTGGATTACTGTAGGACCATTGAATCAAATAGTAAACAGAGGTTATATTCCATATAAATCAAAGGTGCCAATGTCACACAAAATGGCAGGTTTGAAGTCTTTATTTTGAAATAATAGTCTTTGCAAACATTCATCGGATAAAGGCAGAAATATTGAAATATATTCGAATGAATTGTTAAATGTTGAATACAATTATAATCGTATATATAATGTTATTAGAGATCTGAATATAAAATATAAGAATAAACATTTTAATAATAATATTGATTCTTCTGCTAATAAAAAAATATGGATATCAATATCATATATTTCAAATGATCAAGTAAATTTTATAAGGAAAATTTATAAAGGTATATGTGCTGTTGCATTTTACACATCTACATTAAACAAATTAATAAATACCTCCAAAGATAAAACCTCATTTATAAATAAAAATTGTGTTATTTATACATGGATACATAGGTGTGGATGTGGATATATAGGTGAATCTAGATGTATACTGGAAAAAAAGAACTAAGGAGGACTTGCTATTATTAAAACGAGTTCAGAAATCAAAACAAAATTGTATAGTAGATAATAATATTTCAGTATATGTTTTTTATTATCATAATAAATCATGTATTTATGGTTTTGACTTTAATTTTAATAATGTAAAAAATATTGCAAAGTGAAAAAATATCAATAAAAGAAAATTAATGAAGCTATGGTAATATACAAATATAAACATGACTTATTTAACAGGCAAGCAGCAAACATTAAGATCATGGAATTGTGGAAAAGTTAACCTTTCAGAGCTTCAGTTGACAAAGATTATTGGGATAATCGAACATGCTCCTAAGTGGATACATTTTTTTTAATTCTTGAGTTACTGTAGTTTACAAATATTCAATTATATAATCATGTATATTGCTTTAAAAAATAGACATATATATATATATATATATATATATATATATATATATATATATATAAAATATACATATATATATATATATATATATATATATATATATATATATATATATACAACATTCACTTATTTTTTATATGAAGATAACTATTCATTTTAAAAAAATATCAATTGATGAATGATAATAATTATTATAATGACTACAAATGGTACTGAATATTGAATTGACACAGTACTTAAACATCACAATTACTTTTATATACTTTAATTCTATTATACATGAAATCCTCCATGCCAATTCTTATATTAATAAAACAAAAAAGCTTTAACGTATGCACACATATATTTCTTTAATACTTTTAATTTTAATTTACAATACTCAGAAAATGTATAACAAATATATATATATATATATTATATTTATATTGCTTGTTATAATTTTTTATAAAGAACTGAAAGGTTTTGATTTCTTTTAGATATATAAGCAATAATATTAATACTTATTTCAGTTTTAAATACACTTTCAACAATATTAATAATTATCTATTAAGTTTAAAAATGTTATATTATTATGAGCCCAATAAACTCAGTTAAATGCCCATATGTCCACCAAATACTAAAACACGTTATTATTTTTAACTCCAACACTTTTTTGACTTAAAATTAAATTTAAAGCATCATTTGAGTCAGTAATAATATAATCCTTAGAATAATGAGTGTAAAAAAAATAATGCTAATGATCCTAGGAGTTCATAGGAAATTTTAGCCCTGTAAATACAGCAATTGAGCAATAATTCTTGGTCTTTAAGATCCAGAGTTCACCATTTTATATTTCCCATGATCAGTCTGATAAATAATTATTAACATTGAAATATTTATTTAAAAAGCCAATAAATTATTTTTATTATTCTGGACTAATTATAAACTGATAGATTAAGAAAAATGAAGCAAATAAATAACGATATATTTGAGATATTTAAAAAAAAGTATGATAATCTGAATCAACTGAGGAAACTAGTTTAATATAATGGATCTTGTAATATTTTACATTTATATAATTTCTTTATTCACTTATTTAAAGTGTATATTGTTTAAGAATATTTTTCATATATATACTTGATCCTTTTTTATTTACCACATTTAAAAAAATATTTTAGTGCCACCATCTAGTTTATATAATTGTCATTTATGATCATGCATATTAAAATAATTTCATAAATTGATGAATAGTAATAAATCCACCCACTTTATTCACAAGTCACATTTCCTGGCAAAAGACAGTATTTATCGGCACTTCAGATCTATATTTCTTTTATCAACTATTCAATATCATTAATTCAATATTATTTTTTTGTAATTTATGGCGATAGATTTATTCATTATTTTACTAAATAGAATTTAACAAAAGATTTGAGGCTTTCAAATCAACTATTTAGAATTACAAAAATGAAATAAAATGCTTAATAAATTTGCTATAAAAAAGCAAATGATATTTTGCAAAATAGGATATTTTACCGGTCGAAACAAATATTTATTTATTCATTTTAGAAATTGTTAGGTGATAAAAATGGTAATAAATTTTTAAATTTTAGAAATATTGCAGGGAAAAAAAAGTCGTAAATGACAAAAATTGTTGGACAAAATTATTATTTAATTATTCATTCCCAAAATAACCTGCCTATTTTAAAATGAGTTCCATACAAGAATTGATAGGGGACTCATATTTTTTTCAATTAATTTGAAGAAACTAAGCAAAGCAAATAATCTAATGTTTATTTTGTAAATTGTTGTCATTTTATATATTATTGCAGTACAAACATTCACTTGGGAAATTAACATAGATAGCCTGAGGACCTTCACAAACTTCTGATATTAAGATCAAAAGTAATCACTATGCTAGGATAAGATCTAAATAAATTATGTGAGAAAATTTTTTTAATATATAAAAATGAATGCACATATTTTGTATGTGTGCATATTTACTTTTTGTTATATTTATATCAGGTAAGAACAAAAAGTCAGTAGTTAATGATAGAAAGTCAGATAAAAATGATGAGGTTAACATTTAATGACATCTTGTATTTGGCAACCTAAAGTGTTCTTCAATTTCATACACTTTCATTAGAGAATGCTAAATGAAAATATATATGCAATAATGATAATAATAATAATAATACATTGAACGTTCACCTTATGTACATAATTTTTAAAAACATGTCTTAAAAGTTCTATGCAAACAAAATTTATGATACTGTTTTCAAATCTTTGTTGCACAGTAATTTAAAAAAAGCAAATGAATATGAAAATTGCAGAAAATGAACCATTACTTAAAGTATAAATTGTTTCAAGAGTACAAAGTGTATTGTTCAAACACTATAAAAATAATTACAGTAAGAAAATAACACTAATTAACAGTTCTTGGAAATTCTTAGATAATTTAAATCAATTGAGATGTTGACAGTCTTCTCCTAAAGATATTAGAATAGATTTTTACTTTTATTTCTCTTTGAATATACATCTTAAAAAGACTTCTTTTGCCTAATGGAATTGTCAGAGCAGCCAAAATGATTTAGTAGAACTTCAGAAAACTTCATATTTAGCTACACATATTTTTTATTTGTTCATATATTGTAATATTTTTTTATAATTTATCAGTATAATGGAAAAATAGCAAAAAGAATCATTAATGATAAAAGCAAAAAGGTAATGTAATCCATCTTCAAATATTTCTTTATTTCTATGTAATTTGTCTTTACATCAGCATCTTTATGGTATCCTTTAAACAGATAGCGTGATCTTTACACATTTTGTAATAGCCTAATGTTATACACAAAGAGTTGTAAACATATGCAGTATCAATATTTTTGAACATTTCTTAGTTTAAAACAGTACAACAAAATATTTATATTTAATAAAAATTAAATAAATAATTTTAAATAATTGTAAACAAATTTTATAAAATGAATAAAGCTTTTCTTCATATTTTATGACATATCCATACACACACATTCTACTGCTATTATTATAACTAAAGTGATTATTAATAGTAATTCAACTTAGAATTTAATTACCCAATAATTATTATTATAATTATGCTGCATTTAAAATATTTAAATGTAACCAAAATATTAACTTTAGCAAACAAGAAAAATGAGACAAAAAAAAATATAATTTTTTTTTTTGTAAAAAAAAACACCAAATAAATCTTTAGTGGAAAATTAAATCATTAAATTGGATTTCTTTTAAAATAATATATATGGCTATAAATATATTAAAAAGTCATAAAACATTTATTTCCAATTCAAAAAAAACAAGATTTTCCTTCTTCAATTTTTTAAGATCACATATATTAAAAATAGACTAGAACTAATCCTTACAATATATATAAATAAAATTGTCATATATCACATGACTTATACAGCTCAATTGTCATCATCAATATCTATTAGCAATCCACTGTAGGATAAAGGTCTCTCCAATTTCAATCCATCTTCTCTGATCTTTAGCTTTTTTTCTCTACATCAACCATGCTCACTTTTTTATTTTATTCATCCATCTCACATGTGGTCTCTTTCTAGGTCTTTTACAATCTCTTGGAATCCAATTTAAGATTTCAATTGCCCATTTATTATCATCTCTTCTAGAAATGTGTCCAGCCCAACTCCATGTCAGTCTTTTAATTTTTTCAATGAGGTCAGTAACATCTGTTTGTTCTATTACCCATATATTGCATTTTTGATCTTTTGTTACTCCCAACATGCATCTATCCATATTTACTTGAGTGGTCTTAAGTCTCTGTATTGCTCTTCTATTAAGTGTCCAAGTCTCAGATCTATAAGTAAGAACTGGTGAAACACATTTATTAAAAACCTTAATTTTAAAACACATAGGAATATTTATTTTTAGTATCAAGTTATTTCTACCAAAAGCACTTAAACAAGTTTAATTTTATGATTAATTCCATCCATTATGCTTCCATCTGTATTAATAATCTGATGAAGATATTTTTAGCTGTTAACTTCTTCGAACTCATCATAATAAATCTTTATTTTCATATTTTGAAAAAATCAATTGAACATTACTTTAGTATTTTTAATATTTATCTTTAGTCTTACTTTCTACTTTCATCTGATAACTCCTGGTACATTTTCTACAGATCTAAAGCATTATTTGCAAAAACAAATACAACTGTAAAATCTAAATGACTTAAATAATCTCCATTTACTTTCACTCATTTAGCTTCCTATTTTAATCCACAAAATACTTCTTGTAGCATTGCTGTAAAAAGTTTTGGAGATATGGAGTCACCCTTTCTTACATACTTCTCAATGTTGACTTTCCTAGTATCATTATGTAATATAATTGTTGCTGTAGCAATTTTATAAATATTATTTAAAATGTGACAATATCCTGAATCTATACCTTGATGATCCAATGCTTTAATCACTAATGAAATGTTTATAGAATCAAATGTTATTTCATAAGCTACAAATCCAAAGGAATAATGGCAACTCATATTCATTTGTTCTTCCTATAACTTCTCTCAATACCTGGATGAACTATTTTTAAATCCAACTTGCTCTCATTGTTTGTGGAAATCCAATGTTCTCTGTAGACGAATTGTAATTATCTTCATAAAAGTTTTGTATAAAATTGATCAAAGACTGACAGGTCTTTAATTTTTAATATCTTTTTTATCACATTTTTTAAAATTTTTCAATCATCTGATATATCTTTATCACTTAGACATTTGGTGTATAACTTTGTTAAAAAAATTCTATTTCTTCACCTACTTCTTTTAATATATCAATTATAATTCCATCATTGCCTGGAGCCTTTTTTCCTTCATGAATTTAATTGCATGTCTCACTTTTTCATCTAAAATTCTGGGCAATTTGGAAGATATAATAGATGTAGGAGATACTTTTTCTTTATTACTATATAATTCTTGATAAAAGTCTTTTACTCATATCATGATATCATCTCTCTTTTTAGTAATAGTTCCATTTTTTTTCTTATTGCAGATATTGAGATTAAAAGAAAATAAAAGAAATATTTAATCTATGGATGTTTGAAAAAATCCTTTATTTATTGACAGCCTTGATAGGTAAATTGTTTTTAATTTGATAATACTAAAATATTTTTTTAAAAGTGGTTCTTATATGTGATAATTATATGTAAATAACCTTTACTACTAATAAGAAAGAACAATATTCAATTTATCTCATCAAATGCCTATAAATATGTGTATTTGCAATAAAGATGTATGTGTGTTCAAAATCCATACCACCAAATAATTGTATGGTAAATAATCAGGGTTATTAAGTATGAGAAAAGCACAAAAAGCTATTTCAGAGCTGGCCCATGCATAAATAAAGTCAGCAAATCCAGTTTAAGAAAATATGAGATTGACCACAACTTGACCATGCAGAGGCTTTTAGAATTCTCCAATATATAGCAATAATATAAAATGAGGAACCATTTTAGGTAGGCTTCATCAGAGTAAATTGACTGAAATATAAAAGTAGATGATGAGATGACCTGGATGATAAGAGGTAATACAAAATAATATCAACTGGGTAAAAATGTAGCTAACATTGGTGAAGTAAAAAAGGCCAACAAAATAAAAGTGGTCTTTCTATGGATTTATTTTTATGTCCCACACACTAGTATATCAATACTTTTGTATAATAGCATGTTAAACATAGGCTTGAAAATATCTTAACAAATCTAAAGCTATATCTCAATCATATATAAAATGAACTGAATATTTAAAAGAAAAAGGATTTTAATTATTATTACAAATCTTATTTAAAAAGTGTAACTATCTGCTTTTAAAGTGCAGACATGCTTTCCTTTACAAAAGAAAAATACTTGGACTTAAATCTTTAAAGATATGGAGAGGATCAAATAATATTATACTAATAATCAATTCATTATAAATTTAGACTTTATTAATAACTGACAAAATACTCAAAGATAAAAAAATAAAATTTCTTCAATAATTATTTTTTTAAACATAATAAATTTTAATTTGAATTATATTATAATAGTAATAAGAAAATATTATTGAATGACATTAACATTATAAAATAGTATCTATATAAAATAAAAAAATTAAAGTAATAATACATTTAACTATAAAATTGCTATTAAAATGTGCATATTGATAAAACAATTCTAACCACACCTTACTTATTTAAGAAATACAAAAGTCTATACAATCATTATAGTCGATCACTGTGGCAATTTTGCTTGCTCTTGTCCATTTTGTAGTTGTATCTTCTTGTTGGTTAGTTGAGAGAGGCTTCCATGTAAACTAGCATTTTAGAACAGATTTTTATGAGATTATGAATTTAAGATATACTGTCAGATGGAGTTAGGCTTAGAGCATGGATATTGTTTCTTTAATGTTTTTAGCCATGTATATTTCAGAGAACAACATTATAAATATTTTTAGGTTCACTTTATAACTGCAGGTTTCTTGACATGGGCTGTTTGCAGATAATTTATAATTTTAACAAATTACCTGACAATGAGTGCAGTCTGACTAGCATAATGAAACATTTCATCATCTTTCATGTGGTGTTGATCAATATCATCCAAATGAATCACATAAATGAATGATTTAATGAATGCTGCTAATAGAATTTGATAACTGTAATAGAATTTAATGAATGAATTAAGCATTATATTATAGAGGTTTTTTATTTTTAATCACAGTTGATTGTTCTTCTACACAAACTTTGTAGAATTTTCTAGATTAACATCTTAAAAAATAAGACAATTTTTAATTAAGATATTTATGTACCTATTTTTTTTTAAAAAAACGTTTTTAATTAATTAATACATTTTTGCATTCCACACTAAATTAATTTGATTGGATATCTTATCCGGACAATGCTTAATTTTTAGACTTTTCTTTTATCATAATAGATTAAAACACTTTAAAGATTAAGCATTGTTATACAACATTAAAAATAATCTTACATAAAGGATAAAAAAATTCATTTATATTGTTCACTTTTCTTAAAAATATTTCATTACTTTTTCATAAATAACAGAACTATTTTTCAACTTTGTGTGCATATATATATATATATATATATATATATATGATAACACTTTTATAACATGTTTTATGAAAAAATAATTACAAAATATTATAAATTGATTTACAAATAGAATTTTAGCTGAACTCACCTATTTTTCTGCATATATATTTGAAACAAATGAAGTATGTGTCTATCTATCTATCTATCTATATATATATCTATCTATCTATCTATCTATCTATATATATATATATATATATATATATATATATATATATATATATATACCTTTACCCCCCCTAGCAATGGCAATTGGTACTCCAAGACTCATCATTAAGGAAGAATATCATATACAGAATAAGTATTTATAATGGGGGACTATGGAAAAAAATTTGTCGGTTCTTAAAGCTAAAAAAATATACTAGCTTGGGAATAAAGTACTTATTAAAAAAATATTTATTGAATGCAGTGTATAAATATATGTAAAATAAAAACCCTTAATGTAATATGCTTGTGTAAAATGTGCTGTATTATGCAGATATTGTACTGTACACATGGTACTGTATACATATGTATGTATAATAATATAATAGTGCTCCCCCATTTGTGTAGAAAGATCATTCATTAACACTTATTTTAAATGTGATCTGTTTTTCTTTTTAAAATTTTTTCTAATTCAAGATTCACATTTTAAAATATTGGTTTTCTTTTGATTTGAACCACTTGGGTGAAAACAGCATTTTAATGAAGTTACTATTTTTACATAAATAACCTGGTGTTCTAAAAATAATATACAATAATTAAGGAACACACATATGCAGTTTAATATTTATATTTAGTGGTTTCCTGAAAATTTGTGATGATGTTATTTTAATTGTACTGTCTTTATATATTGGACTACTTCATATTCTTATATAAGTGTTGAATGTCTTTACAAAAATTAAACTTTATGTAAATAATCCAAGTACTGTTCATTATATTTAAATAAAGTTTAATTTTTCTAAAGACATTCAACACTTATATGTATATAGTTTTATAGAATCATTAATTATTTATATTTTAAGTTTATACATTCTATAATCAAAATACTGAAAGCAGCACTAACATTGTGTTTTATGAATAAAATATTGTATATGATATACAATTTTAGCAATGTCATTGCCAATATACTTATCACAGTAATGTACTTTTGCTTTTGGGTAAAATCACTTTCAAATACTTATTCTCTGCCATCATCAGTGACACAAAATTAATGATGGCTGCCAAAAAGAGTAAAAAAAAATTTTCCTGGTCATTATAGTGAATAATCAATTATAAATGTAAATTGAAGTAGTCAGTACAAATTGATGATGATCGTGATTGTGAAAGATCACTAAGTAACCAATTTCTAAGTGAGGTCTAGGGTGTATCAACATTCAAAATAAGTAATGTTCTATTAAATATGTTCTGTTATTGCATACTAATGATCTGAAGTTGGATTTTCATAATAATAATGTACAGGGATTAACTATATATGACTATGAGAAAATACTTTTATCACATGCTTGCATGTGACTTAATAGTTTCATTCAATAGACAAAATTTAAAAAAAAAGTTTTTTTTTGCCTTGTCATCTGATTAATTAATCCACAAACCTTTAGTTGTTGAATATGCTGATATAGCCAAAAAACAAAATATACCAAAACATTTGGGTGGTAATGGAAAACACACATCATAGACATCATTAAGGAAATTGAATCTAAAATAAACTGGAAGAAACATATTTATCAATAAATGGCAATAGATGAATATATACATTTATATTATACTTCTAAAAATATTAACGTCTTTAAAAAAATATATATTAGAAATAAATAAACAGGCAAAAATAATTGCTGAAATGAAATTGTTATCGAAAGCAATGAAAAAAATAAAACTCTATTATGATTTGAGAGATACTAGTTGTAAATGATGATGATGATGATGATATGTGGAAATATACGCTAAATAACTGAGACTTTAAAATAGATTTTCATCTGGGCAAATATTAATTGCATTTCAAATCCTTCCAAATATAGTTGAACGTATTTACTTTAGGTGTAATATTTATTTAATTTATTTGTTTATTTATTTCTAAATACGACTTTATATTTTATTTTTTATTATTAATATTTTTTTACCGTTACTTTTATTTTAAGAAAATTTTTATATATATATCAGATATTTTTAGTTTAATATGTAATATAGGCAAATTCGTTTACACTCATGTTTCAAAAGTTTAGTCCCACTTCTTGTTACTAATAAAAAAACATTATTTATCCTTTATATTATTAGAAACTTTACTGTTATGTAGATTAAGTAATCATATTTCATAAAGATTTTGTGATAGCTTGTTTTTGCAATATTTGAGGAAGCAAATTAGAAACTCATAATTAGTCAGCATGGGGTTTACAAGAGCTGCTTTTTTATGAATATTTTAAAGAACTTTTAAAAATTTATAATAACTCTATGTGAATAAAATATACTACAAAAATTACACTAAATCAATTTATAAGTGGAAGATAAAGTTCACTGTTTGCAATAGAAACTCAATTTTCATTATTAAATACAAATATATACAACCTTTCTAAATACCATTTATTTATCTTACAGCCTATCAATCTTTTTAAATCAATGAGAATTTTTAATAGGAGCTAAAAATAAATGATACATCACTTCAGTTAGTTTAATGAGCTTCTAATTATAAAACTAAATAAAAAGCATGCAATCGCTCTAACAGTTTTAATGATAAATGTTGCCCAGACAAAGCATTCAAACATTTCCATATAGAAATTATTCCTATAATCAGACTGGTTTCATGCTATCAGCAGTCCTTAGTGAGATGCTAAGAAATTTCACACATCAGATCTGTATTTTTTTCTTATCTATCTATCTATCTATCTATCTATCTATCTATCTATCTATCTATCTATCTATCTATCTATCTATCTATCTATCTATCTATCTATCTATCTATCTATCTATCTATCTATCTATCTATCTATCTATCTATCTATCTATCTATCTATCTATCTATCTATCTATCTATCTATCTATCTATCTATCTATCTATCTATCTATCTATCTATCTATCTATCTATCTATCTATCTATCTATCTATCTATCTATCTATCTATTAATACTATTATTTATTAGAGATTAAATGTTCATGTTTGTTTGTGTTTGTCATGTGAGCACTAATATTATAACTGCAAAAAAAATCAACTGCAAAGTGAATAATTCATCACTACTAGTTGGGTGTATTATATCCTAAAGACGTTGTTCTCATAGGTTACATTTTATCTTCATTTTATACATAAACAATAGATAAATGAATTGTCAAGCAAGAAAAGAAACAACCCTATATTTTTAGTGAACGATAGAATGAAAGACACTGGAGTATAATGTATGTGGATTGATTACAGTTTTTTGAATTTTTGCACCCGAACTTCTTATGAATTCTGAGCAATGGAGTCATTCAATTTTAATTATTAACAGTATTTTACATATAACTAATTCAATGAAATTAATAACAACTAAATATATCATTTGATTTTTTTTAAGAATAGAGTAAATTTATTTAAAATGTAAAAATAAATAAATATAATTTTTGAATATATATATATATATATATATATTGTAACCATCTATAAATAATAAATACTAATTATCTTAATCAAGAATAATAGGATCTAATATGGAAACCATCTTGTCTAGCATGAGTAAGATTAAACATAGAGGCTACAAGACACTACTGATTCCTATACTACTTTATACTATATTATATCAGCCTTACATTTCTTATAGTTAATAATTATAAATTACAAAACATAATATTAATATAGGAACAATTTTGGCTAGCATATACATGAGCAAATTTAAATAAAGGGCACAAAGTGTACATGAAAATAATAATGTACAATATTAAACATCAATTAAATTAACTTCAAGATCTAAAGAAAAAATATTACTAGATAAATTTAGTTTGCAATACCAATAAACAGTTAATAATCAAGGCAATGAAATGGGCATGGAATTCAAATTATCAGTTGGATGATAAATGAATCAAGATGTAGACAATTAAATGGTTGATGAAATATAAATAATAATTAACTAATGAAAAAGAATGAGCTTAAGAGTGAGGAGAAAAAAAAGGAAGTGTGCTAGAGTAATAAATAATTAAGATGGTGATAGAATAGGAATCAATAAAAGATGAATCAATTATGGTAATGTCTTAAAATGAAATGAGGGTGAAGAATAAAAGAAAGAAAAATATAGAAGAAATATGATAACAATGTTGATGATGAAGAATGATATCCTTAATTATAAAACTAACATTGTTTCAAACAACAGCAATACAATAAGGCAATAAAGTGAACGGTTCTAAGCTTGACTAAAACAAAATATTTAACCATTAAATTAAAATAGATTATAAGTCTTAACTTTTTAATAGCCTGAAACACGATATCATGGTTGTCACCTTTAGATTGCTCTAACTCAGCCAATTTTTTAGTTACATTGAAGAAAAAATACCCGTATTAAAGCTTAGAGAAAGGCCTATAAGATGCTGCCCTCTTTTGAATCATTTTACAAGTAAAAAATCAATACTAGGAGGATTTTAAATTGAACAAAAGAAGAAGGCCAGTTTTGATTGGTTGGATAATCTATTCCCAATCTATTCCTAATTCTTATTGGCTGATGATTCCGTTAAATATTTTTTCACCGCTAAAATGAAAATATATGTTTTGGAGTGTTTTTTTTATTATGTTTCATACATATTATAAATAATTTTCATAAAATCTAATATTTCTAATAAAAATATAGTTATTTTACAAAAGTAGTAAGGTTTTATTAAAAAATTGTATACTTTACACGATTATAAATTGAAAAAGAAACCAGCCATAGCAGCAATTTTTGACATCTTGTCAAGAGGTTAGATTGCTCCAAGCTGTTTATTTGATTTTCAAACAAAGATTAATGATTTAGAATATTTTTCTGGCATTATAATGTATTTTTGGTGTATTTTTTTAATAATATGCTGAAAGTATAATTATTTTGAGAAAGACGTTAAGATTTTTCCTAAAAAATTCTTAAAAAATTCATAACGTGAAATGTGGGAGGGATCTAAATGACATTTATAATGCTTCTAATTCACTCATAATGGTTTCTTTGATTTTTCCACTTTTGAATATTTCTATAAAATACAAATAAAAATATATTTTTGAAATAACTTTCGTTTACTTTCTTAACATTACAAATAATTAATATACTTTTTGAAAATGAAACTAAAATTAATATACATTAAAAGATGAAAATATTTGTATCAAAAAGTTTGATCACTTGACCAATTAAAAGTTTCAGAGTTTTACTTCACTGGACCAATAACAAAAGTGTTCTATTTAAGTGTTAAACTAGAAAATAATCTTACATCTTAAAATTTCTATTAAATTAATTAAACAAAAAGAATAAATGTAAAAGATTAAGGTAAAGCATAATAAATAACTTCAAAAATGAAAACTACCAATAAAGTTAAAATTGAGACTGTTAATTAATAACTTACTTTTCTCAGAGTTCAAACGACTTAAATATTATTATTTTAAAAGATATATTTGAATCAGTGAGAGGGATTTTGAAACTACCAAATATAACAAGCAAAGACAGCTCATAAAACAAAAATGGAATTAATAAAGAATGTTTGGCAATTCCAATACTAACAATAATATGAACTTTAAATTTTATGAAATATTAATACCTTTTTAATAAAGTAAATATAATAATTTACAAACCATCTTTCATTTAATAACCATGGGAAATATGACCAAGATCAGTGAATGACATATCTAATGATTTAGATAAACAGGTTATTTTAAAAACTGTTTAATATTTAAAAACATTACTTAAAAATAATACTAGTACTTTCAACAATGTTTTGATCAATAACCAATAGCGATATATACTCTAAATCTAAGAGCTCAACATAACTTATTTTGATATGCTAACACACAAAATTTATTATATTAACCAGTGATGATTTTTGTGATTGCCATAAAATAATATGTTGATAGCAATCATAATAACAATATGGATAGTGATTAACAATAAGGCCACAGATAACTAAATATATTTTCGAACAACATTTATTTACACTAGTTACAAGTTTGTAAATATACTAATAACAACAAAGAAATCATACATGATCTTGGACAATTGTGAACAGAAATCTACATAAAACAAGATTTTATTACATCATTTTATGGTTGAGGAAAGATCTCTTAGGATTTATTCAATGCTTTAATAAATTATGACCTTTTTATTTATTATTATTCAAATCTACTACTTACATTGAGTTTATTTGACTTACTACCCATTTTATATTTTAAGTTATTATCTTTTAACTTATTATTACTCAAATTTATTACTTACATTGAATTTACTTTTGACTTAATATACTTTTATATTTTACCTATTTATTAATAACATACTTTTAAGAACTTATCTACTTTAAATAGACACAGGAAATATATTTCAAAATTTCTATTCACTGGTCAACAAGCTATTAATATTATTACAGAGTATAACACAATAAATATACTTAAAATATAAGAGTTTATGATACTATATGTTGCTGAAACTATTGATTTTAATTTAATCCATTTATTTAGGCTATAAGGGTCTTTAAAGATTAAAAAAAACTTATCAGCATTTTAAAACAACTTGGATATAAATAATATATAAACAAATTAATAGTATAGATGGGATCATCTTGAATGGATATGCATTAAATAACAATCTACTATAAAATCATTTTTAACTTATATTACCTTTTATCATCATTTTGCTCAGTGCTAAGTACAATGTATATTCTCAAATATCATATTTCAGAAACAATTTTACTGTTATCAGTACCAAATCATTAGAACATGGAAATATAAAATGTAATAAAATATATGGTATACCAAAGATATAGCAGGGTTGAGCTAAGGCAAAGAAAACAAACTAACAACCTAGGCCACAGTCATCTCATAACTACATATGGTCCATAATCCTGGTATTGTTTTTGGAGCACTTTTGGGGATATAAAAGAGAAGAGGTGTTAAAAAATGTATCAACACATAGTTTGAAATCCCATGTGAATAAAATATGTAATCTATCTTGAGTAAAGCAAGCATTCAGTCCAAAAACGATGTTAATATCCTTGGCTACATTTCTTTTCTCCAGCTCTATTGTTAATTATATATTTCATGCTTCTTGATTGAAACACTCACATATGAAACATCTTTCCTGACCGTATATGAATCCATGGAAGATGGCAATACACCAGCATTTTTGAGATAGACATTCTGATGAAAAATTTTATAATATCATAATTCCATAATTTCCTAATGATATAGAAGTTAGCTGGAATGTTCGACAACATTGGTTTTCTACCCCAAATACATCATAATGTTGCCTTTATTATAAACTATTATTTATAACTTGGCTTAATTATATATTAAAATAGCTTTTAAAGACAACAGTTAATTTTAATAGTTTCAAATTTCCTTTGCATTATTTTTATTATAATGACATTTAGCTTGCACAATAATTTAAGTCACTAGTTCATTCATGCCAATCTTAAATAAAAATTCAACTTCTTGAAACTATAAATATTAAAACATTAATATTTTTTTAAAGGGCAAACAGTTTTTTTCTTTTCTTAAAAGAAATAAAAACTTAACTTTTTCTGCTTTCTGTTCAATTCCCCATTTTCAACTCAAGAATGCTACTTTCTGTCCTTTTAATTGTATATTTTTCCAGTCAAGAGAAACACTCTCTTGTCACATGCTTGCAAAACAACCTATTATTACAATTTGTTAAGAAAATCAAATTATAAACATTATTATTTTTATTACCATTTTAAATTTACATTATTTCAAACTCAATCATTTTTCAACAATTTTGACCTCATATATTTTTTTTTATTTTTTATTTGTCTTATAAGACAGTCAATTGGTATTTTTAATTAATGATATTGATGAATAAAAAAAATAGAAAAACAATTTCTACCAATATACGAACAGATTAATTTATATGCATATATATATATTTCATGTGAATAGCAAATTTGATTGCTTTCTCACAATAGATAAACAAAATAATTAATTTCTCAAGCATATCAGTCTACATGTATGTTTATATATGTATATACTACTTTGATATAAGCAAGTATGTAGGATATTTTATTTGCCTACCATTTGGTCTGAATTCAAATATTGAAAAAGAAATTGGGTTGGTGTGTAGGGCCAGTTGTAAGCCATCCCTTACTATATATATATATATATATATATATATATATATATATATATATATATATATATATATATATATATATATATATATATATATATATATATATGCAATCGATTTGTTCAAACAATTATAATATCAGTTTTAGATTATCTTCTAATCTTAATTAAATTTTAAACAATACAAAAGCTGAATTATTTCCAAACCAATCTCTACAAATAGTTTATAAAATTAAATTTAATAAACCAAAATGCAATGTAATTTATTATGGAGAAGCTTGTGCCAATTGTGGTACAATATTAGCACAATATTAATATTTATATAAACTTGGTAAAAGAGATTCTAATGTTAACTCTATATGTTTGGAACATAAAATTAAATCTTGGCATAATTTTGATCCCTAATAATATTGATGTTTTTGGTACTGAACATAATAATTAAAAAAAAAGTGAACAAGAAAGCCTTGTGTATTGCATTATCACGTAAATGGTATATTTAATTTTAATGTATATATTTATTTGTAGTTCTATGATTATGGTTGACCTTTTCAAAAGCAATACTTAGATATTATTTTTATTAAATTTTTAAAATTTCATGAATAGTTTTCCATTACTATTATTATTATATTTAAATTAAGAAGAGAACATATTTTAATAGAAATATAAATTAAACAAAAAAAAAGTTTATTTCTGCTTTCAAAATAAAAATTATTTTAATAAAATAAAGTATTCTCCAGAAACCTATATATTTAAAACAAATTCTATTAAAACATAAATTTGAATAATAAAAATATTTTAAAATATTAAAACTTGACATTTTTACAAAACCATTAACAAAACTAATAAAATTATTTATAGTAGAAGTTTTCTGTTTGATATCAGTAAATTTTCAGTTGTATATTTTCTACAAAAGGCTAATATGCTCAAGTAAATTATAAATTTAAAATTACATATTAAAAAATTAAATATTAAATACTGCCTAGCATATATTAGCACTTAAAAATAAAATAGAAATTCATATAACTATATAATACCAGACAAAAGAACAAAATTTTATTAACATTTTTCCACAACCATGATTTTATCTATTAACCATGGTTGTGGAAAAAAAATTAGTAAAATTTTGTTATTTGGCTAGTATTGTGGTGTTATGACTTTCTATTTTGTATTAGTAAATAAATATTTAATAATTTTACAATAAATAAATAATAAATAAATTAAGCAAATTAAGTGTCAATTAATTTTTGTTTTTATAACATAAAATAATACTATGTTGCATAAATTCAAAAATGCAATACAATCTCTTTATATAATGAATACACTATAATATTTTTTTTATCATTGGGTATATGTTTTATTTAGATATATTAGTTAGAAAAAAATATTATTATTAATATCAATTAAAATCACTAAAACTATTTCTCAATTAATGTTTGGACCATCAACTGGTTGAAAGAATGATTGGTTTTGATATAAATTATCAATTGGAGTTTCAATGGCATGTTTGCATGAAAATCAATTAAGAAATTAATAAAATAAATTTATGTAAATTTAAAAACAATATCATATCATCATCATTATTGTTTTCAACAATTATTTATCCACTTCAGTAAAAAAAATCTCAAATTTTAAGTTAAGTTTTCTTATTCAAAGACTCTCTGCTTTGCATCATACCAGTAAACTTGTTTATTTCTTATATCCATCCAACATGTGATCTTTCTAGTTATTTTAAAATCTTTGTTAACAGATTTGAAAGTTCAACTGTACATTTATCTTCTATCATAATGTTCATGCCAGTTCCATTTTACTTCTTAATGCTATAAATGTTATCAGTGATACTTATTTTTTTTCTTATCCATATATTTTATTTTTGATCTTTTTTTGTATTCTTATGAAAAATCTTTTTTTTTTTGTAAATCATTGGCATAATTACTTTTAATATAAAGTAAGTTATTTCTACCAAAAGTACTCTATTCAAGTTTAACTCCATGTTTAATTTTATTACATCTGTATTTATAATCTGATCAAGATAATTGGAGTAGATAATTTCTTCTAATTTAGTGATTTCAACCATTGATTTTTATTCTGAAAAAAAAAATGCATTGAACACTACTTTAGTATAGTTTAGATATTTATTTTTAGTACTATTCACTTACTCTTATTTGATAACCAATGCAACATTTCCTAAAGCTCTGAAGCATCATTTGCAAAAATAACATCAACTGCAATATCTAGATAACTTAAATAAGCTCCATTTATTTTTACAATCATAGCTTCTTATTTTAATCTACAAAATAATTTTTGTAAACCAGTTATAAACAGTTTTGAAAATATAAAATCACAGTAATATATAATCTTTCCAATGATAATCTTCTTAATCTCCCAATGCAATTTATTCATTACTATTGAATTTTGATACATATTTTTAAGAATATAATACAGATTTAGATATAGATGATCCAAAGCATTAGTCAGCATAAAAATGCTTATGTAATCATATGCCTTTTTGTTATCTATAAATCCCTAGCAAAACAATGTCTTTTTATTGATATTTTTTATAACTTCCATCAATACATGGATGTGATCTATTGTACTGAGACCATTTATAAATCTAGTTTGGTATTTTGGTTCATTAGTATCCCAAATTATCAGTAGATGAGCTTTAATCTTGATAAAGATTTTGTATAGAAATGATAAAAGCCTGATAGATATATAATTCTTAATATCGTCTTTATTATCTTCTTAAATATTAATAGTACACCTGGGTCTCATTTTATGTGGTAGATAGGTTCCTCAGAAAATGTTCACAAAAGAAATCACACAAAAATAGACTTAACTTATCTAGAAAAATGGGGATAGGGGGTTGTAATTTTCAGAAATCGCATAAATGCAAAGCAAGAAGGAAAAAATACTTTAAAATTTGCATTAAAAAAATAAGGAAATAAAGTATGACTAACAAAAAATTTCAAATATTTGAAAAAAAAATACAAGACAAACTTTTTTTACTTTTTTATTAACTACAGTATTTAATTTTACATTTTTTCATACATATTTTAATCATTAGCGGTTACCTGGACATTTGACAATATACATTTGTTTGTGAAATGTTAAGAAATCATATTCGTCATGTGACATACAACTAGCACTACTTTCAGTCTTGAGCTGTGTTAATAGTTTTTCGTTTCTATATTTAAAGAATGAGATCATAATCAAAACAAAAAGATTATAGATTATAATTAGAAAGATTATTTTCAGTTTATAAAATCAATAAAATCTTCCTTATTATTTATTTTAAAAATCTAAAAAAATATTTATTTCTGTTATAATTAACAAAATACGTTTTAAAAGTTTAAAATTTTTGAATAATTATTGCGATATTTTTATATATAAGTATAAATCTATTATTATTATTTACTCATTAGTATAAGTATGTTATTTACATAAAAACTAATATTTTAAATACAACTTCAGGCCATATTCACATTAGCTGCTAATATAACGTTATATTTTTGTGAAAAAAAAAGTATTTCAAGTCAAAATAAGTTATTAATAATTTAAATTTCTTGATATCTAATAAATATAGTGAAATATGAAAGATATTAAGAAGAAACATGAATCGCATAACTTCAGAATCGCATTAAAATAATTCACATAAAACGAGACCCAGGTGTACTACTGCTTTCTTCCAACCATCTGGTCTATACTTATCATTTAAGCAGTTGGTATATAATTATACCAACATTTTTTTCTATTTCTGTATCTGCATTTTATAATATCAATAATAATTTTATTAACTTTTGAAGCTTTTCCTTTTCATAGATTTAATTGAACTCACTTCTTCATTTAAAATATTTATTTTAAAAAGTGTAATTATATGAAATATTTTGTTTTCTTATTCTTTAATTACTACACAATTTTTTATAGAACTCTTTTATACATTTAATGATTTCATCTATATTTTTAATAATAGTTCATTTTTTTTATTCTTATTCCAGAGACAATTTTCCTTTCAATTTGAAGCTGTTTTAAACTTTTGAAACTTTTATTTCTTTTAATAACTTTTCTTACCAAATCACATTTATATTTTTTATGTCATTATTAACTTTTTTTAAAAGTGTTTTACAGAAATGTTGATCATCAATTGTTTTTAATGAATTATTAAAAAAAATCATATTCTTCCTTTATTACACACATTGTTTTGTCTAATGAAAAATTTACTGGTGAATTACGATTTTCTTGAACTTTTTATCCTTAACGCAGCTCTAAGTAGATTATCGAATAATCTTCAATGTCTGTCAATGTTTTAAAATGGTTTTCAAGTTCTAACTTAAATTGATTGTAGTGTTTCTGGAAGTTAGTAATATCAATTGTTAATAATCTCTTAAATTTTTTGTCTCTCTAGTTTTATATTAAGATGTATCTTACATCTCATTAACTAATCATCACTGCCAGAGTTGAATCCCTTAAGAACATTACAATTTTGATATACATGTTTCCTGATAGTCAAAATATAATCCAATTTTATTGTATGTTTCCATTCCAATTTAGCATTTTTCAAAGAAAGAATTTATAATCTAGTTTTTGCCTGTGAATTCTATAAATCTGTGTCCTTTCTCATTTCTGTCACTAAAATTAAATTGTTTACCAATTCTAGCATTAATGTTCAAAAAGAAGTTTAAAATGTTGCTTGGTGTGATCAAAGGCATTTTCATTTCCTATTAAAATTATCTACTTCTTTATCTTATTGAGAATTTACTGACTATAAATCTGAATGATCTGACTTGGTATTTATTATTAAATTGAATAAGTAATCTTGCGACAGTTTTCTGCAATGCAATTAATCTACAATCTACATACTATCATTTTTCTGCCATCTGCGCTTCAAATGCTTGTGTCTTTATACCAAAGTGAATTATCACATATTAATAAAATTATTTTTTTACTACTCCAATAATTTTTTGTTTAATATTAGAAAGTACTTTTTTATTATAGGCAAACTTTTTTATTTCAAATTGGTCAGCATTTATAGGTAATTAAATAATAGGTTGTTAATGAGTCTGATTGCAATCAAAGGATCTTAACTCCCTCTGCTGGCAATATGGAATATAATTTTAATTTTTCTGTTATGATTGTATGTGTCTATAAGAATAAAATATTTTTTCTCATAACATTCATCTTTCTTTCTGAACAATTAAGTTGAAATTTTAATTAAGATTTATTAAACAACAAAGATAAAAACTGTACTGCTTACTGTTTTTTAATTCCAAGATAAATAGCCAATAAATTCCATTCTGGTTGACACATGTTGGTGAGTAGGTCATTCATTTTCATTTACATAACAGTCTTTATTATGTTAGTTCAAAAAAAAAACGAAATAATTTATAATTGAATATGAATAATTACATAGTAATAATATCTGCAAAAACATGTTGAATGGACATTGGAAATTTGTCCTATTCAATTTTTTTAAGAAGTCAAAAAAAAAAATCAATTTTTTCTCATTTAATTGCATATATATATATATATATATAATCATAACCAAATGAAATTTCAAATCCACTAACAATTGTTTTGCAGACTCCTCATTGGAGAAGTAATACAATCCAAAAAGATATATAAACTACCACATTTGATCATAATTCCAATTGACATGCTACTAAATAAGTTAAAAGTTTTAAAATAATAAATCTTAAAAAAACATAAAATAAAAGAAACACTTTAATAAAGATTGTGATTTTAAACCTAGTGATTTATATAAAAATTCTGATCATATTAAAAGTAATTCTAATATGAGCTGGAATTGTGGAAAAGTTTACAGTATATATTTTTCTGTACAGTTTTTTTTATCTCCAGAGGTTTCTATCTTCACAGGGAAGCCATTGATATTGGATTTATAATTTAAGTTTAATTAGTGAGTTAATTGTAAATATTATGTATTTCGTTTAATTAATATAAGTATAACAAACTGTAGATAGACACATTAATGACAATTTGAAATTTTTGAATTTTGCCTAATTTAAAACAGCAGGAGGTTTATGGTAAGAATAAAAAAAAATTATTGTTGCTATGTATCTGTAATGTTTTTTAGTACACACACACAAATTGTACTATAACCAAAAATTAATGTTTATATAGTATTTTTCAAATCAGAATAGTTGAAAACAAAATACAGGGAATTATTGTATATATATATATATTCTATAGGTATGTGTGTCAATTAAATTAAATTTCACTTTATTTTTAAGATAAATTATACTTTTCACATAATATTTCAATTACACAGTTCGAATGGATTAGTTTCAGAAAAGTCTTCACTTAAAGGTGAAAACATTTTCAGTAATTTTTTTTGTTTATATTTTTCCATGCTGTACTTTGTTCAGTACTCTTAAGGACTAAAGTCAGTTTAAGCAAAATATCATTAAATATTATATCAAAATATTAAAATTTAAAGTAAAATCATAGTTTATAGTTGCATTAATATGAAAAATGTGTTTGTGCATATACATATATATATATATCATTTATTGGTGTGATACTAATTAAAACCTATTGAAAGATTTCAATATTTTTTTAGTTATTGCTTTCAATAGTTCCTATTAAATTTAAATTTATTTTTTATTTAATAGGCATAGAATAATAATTTTTTTTGAAAAAAAAACTGAATTTAGAATATGTATGCTATTTTCTTGTTAAAATAAATGGTTTTCTGAACTTATTTAAAAACCAGGATTAATAGTTGAGTTATCTGTTCACTAATATTACAATAACGACATATGTACATGACTATAGAGAGAAAAAAAACAGTCTTCGGTTAGTTTCTTGGGAAATTGGTTTAGCAAAATGACATATTAATGGTTTCAAGAGCAAAAGATCTCTGAATAGAAGATTAACTTCTCATGCTCGAATGTCACATATCTTTCAAATAATAAATGATTTCAATAATTCTTTAGAGATGAAAGTTCATGGGGTGCGTTCTCGGTATTCATATTTCTATCAATAATAAAAAAATTAAATTATTTCACATATAATTGCTATATATGTACAACACTCCTCGGTATGGTAGTCATGTCACAAATTTGACTAAAACGGCTATTTATTTATTTACCGGTATATATTTGTACTTTAAATATATCGAATTAATTTCCAGGTTTTACTTGTTATATATATATATATATATATATATATATAAATATGGAAATTATATTTACTTGTGTGTATATATATATATATATATACACACACACAAGTAAAATAATTGTTTTATTAATTGTTCCAAGAATTATTTATTGCAATGATAGACATACTGACTCACTCATAAGTATTTCTGACTAGCACCATAGTATTACTTTAATTTTTATACATCAGGTGACTATCAAGGGAAATTAATCTTATCAAATTTTTGGAAAAATACTTTCATTTTAATGCAGATATAATAAAAAGTTAATTCTTTCTATATAAAACATGAATGAAATAAACTTTAATATTTAATTTGCATCACACAATTTATCTGAAAGTTTATACTTTTTGTTCGTAATTAGTATATTTTAGGGCATCATTAAACTTAATGTTAGAAAATAGTGATGCAATATAAAATAGTCATATAATAGACTTCAATTATCAATTTATTGTAACAGACGGGGTTTGAATACAGGAGATAATGCAATATAGAGTGATAATTGAGAGTGTTGATATTGAGTGACTTTATATGCGAAAAGATATATATATATAAATAGTCATTCGAACCCTGTTACAAAGAGTGTAAAAGTAATACATAATCTGTTAAAGGATGGACGGTATGCTTATATAAATATAGTTGTATGTGTGTTATTATAAAGTGTGTATATGTATTAACCGTTATATGTGTGATTGACGAGAGGCAATTATATACAGACTTGTATAAGTTTGTTATTGATTATACATATGTATTTTGTTGTTTGTTAATTTTTTTAAATTCTACATTTTAATAATATTGGTGGTAACATGTGTTTCTTGATGAATCTGTTGAACACATAAAGCTACAGAAATAGAATGAATTAGTTGCTATGGGCAGTTTGAATTAATGACTGTTGTCTAGAAGTCTGAGAACTGGTCACGTTGGTATTCTGAAACAATAGAAGATCTGGTCAGCGGCGTATGAATATACAAGGGAAAATGCAAGGTTAAAGAGTATAAAACAAAAGAACTATTTTGGCTCTCTTAAATAGATAGTGGTGATTAGAAGGAAAGAGAAAGACATGGCTGGGATTTCGATTTGTATTAATGTACAATTAATTAAGAAGTTTTATTAATATTCCCATCAAAATGTTGGGGTAGTCTTGCGTTGTTAGCCAAGAGGTATCGCAGCCACCATGCAAGCAAGTAGTTGGCTGCAGACAGTTGTGGGTTCATGTCCCGGCCGATGCTATGACATATGAAAAAAAATGTTGGGGTAATTAAATAGTGTGAGTTTCATTAAACTGGCCCAGTGGATTGTTATTGTAGAACTCACCTGAATCGGATTTTAAAAATTCACTGTTTAAAATCTATCAAGTGTAATGGCAGAGAAGCACCTTCGACAAATTGGACCTCTTAAGTGAGCGAAATCATCTACTCCACCTCTATGATAAACAATTCGGCGTATCACATTGGAACTGTTTACCATCCTTATGATCGACAAATATCAATAAGGCCAGTATTTCTTTAGAATTATAACCACATGGACAGTCAATCGTAATTAAGGTAAATTGACATTTTCTCTATATATGTGTTCAATAAATGCGTAGTAATGAAGGGACTCATGTTACTTCTATATTAAATACCGTAATAAATCTTGTTTAAATTAAATAAAATAAAAACATTAAATAAACAACTCTGATGTATAATTGCACTCTTTCGTTGATATATATATATATATGAATCATATATGTATGTATCGGAATAAATTGGTTGTGTGCATGAATATTAAGATATGTATATGCGTATATAAAACTTAGAATTTAATGGTAACTAGTGTAGTAGTGTATAGCTTAATTTTGTTATAACTTCTGGGCTAGAGTAATAGATTTATAAACAGGTAAATTATAATGTAGTATACGTAGATATATGTGACATAATAGGGAATTGTCTTTTCTTTGTTATCTAGTTAGACCATGTTCCCCAGACCTTGAGATTGAGCTAGTCTGGATGCGCTACCCTAGATATATATATATATATATTCAGAACCCTTATTTGTTTTCTATGAGTATAATTCTTATCAAAGTGTAAGATTGGTGCTTGAGATGGGATTAAACCCATGCTCATAAATATACTTACTCGAAGCTGCGGGAGAGATCGTATATGTGCATAAATTATGCAACAATAATATGGGTAGATGCTTACATTATAGATATTATGAGATGTTATAAAAATAAGATATTTAATGTCACAGAGAAATATTTATTTTTGATGTGATGTTAGTTTAACTCCAGGAACCAATGATGTATAAAAAATAAAAATTAAAAATGAGTTTTGTCATGACTATAGAAAACAATCATTTATATACAATTATCTGTTTATAAATCACATGCTGGACTTTGAGTCATTTTTTTTGACATTTTGTATTGTCATTTTTTTTTTTTTTGCTTTGAAATATTTCCAACATTTTTAACCAATTGTAATTCTTCCCTTTTTTTATCTTAGCAACAACAATTATTTTTCATACAAAATGATGAATATAACATCTTGTTATAACATAATTATGTTCTGTTTATCCTACATAAGTTATGTTCATGTTTACCTAAAAATAATTTTTAACAATGTTTTTTTATACTTCAGCCACTTTATATGACCAGTACAACAAAAACGTTTTCTTATGATTACAGATTCAATATTATAATATTAGATAGGTTTTATGACTTTCCACGATTTATTCAGAATATTAAGAATTAATTTTTAAATTAACTTTTTACATTGATATTTTTTATTGATCATTAGTGAAATAACTTCTTAAATGAAAGAAGGATTCTGTCTACATGAAAGGGTACCAAAATAATTAAGCTGACCTTAATATTCAATAAATAAATGGTTAACTAAATCCATCCCATGTATATAGAATAACATGTAATCTTTTTAATTTTCACCACATGAATCAAAGAATATCCTAAAGCTTAATAGCAAATATACATCAAATATTTAGATAGGGAGAGAATGTACAATATTTATAAATAAGATATTTTGGTACATTGATTTATGTTATATAAATTAAATTAAAAGTTAAAGTTATTACCTGTTTATTTAATATAAATTATTTTTGTACAAAGTTTTATATATTTATTTGTTTGAACTTTATAAAAAAAAAGTACAAATGATTCCTAGGCTTTCTACCTTTTTATTTAGTCTATATAGCATATATTCCTAGATACGTATATATATTTAAATATTGACGATTAAGTCTCGAATAAATAATAAGTTGTAAAACAATATTTGGTTAATAATATCAATTCTTAATAAATTAATATAATGATTCATAATTATGAATTAAAATGTTAAAAACCTTAATTTTACATATAATTTTTTTTACGTATTAAGCTTTTGAATAAATATTTAAATACTGTATTTACTATTTCAAAAATTATTTTGATAAAAAGTTTCGCACAATTGGCATTACTGATAAAATAATATTTATTTATTTTTGTTTAGTTCATTTCAACAAAAATTTTATTAACAATAAATAGTGATTACATACTAATAAAGGATAGATAAATGAATAAATTGTACAATAATATGATTGTATAATGTTCTATTTGTTATCTGGCAAGATTTTGTTATGAGAGTACAATTGTTATACTCTTATGTGGTTAGGTATAGTGATGAGATTCTAATAACTTGATTAATGGAATAAGCATTTTTTATATAAACATAAATATTTTCTTTTAGAATTTCCTATTCTATAATGCTGGGTAGATGGGAGTTGATAATCAGGAAAAGGAAAGTGCAGTTAAAGACCAGGTGCCATCAAAGACTTTACTGGAGGCCAGGAGCTGGTCACGTTTCTTGATTTTTTTTGAGCGTTTGATAAAACAATGGTATGATTTGTGGCGGGGGTAATTCCATGAGAGTTTTGCATCTCACTATCCATATGGAATAAAGGACAAAGGTAGAAAGCCTTATTATTGAAAAAAACCCATTATGAATGGCATTTTCAAGTGAGAAAATCATATCAGGTCTTATGTTGGAATTGATTATAATTATATCTTTCAGTGTTTTAAGTCTTGGGCACCGGTGTATAATATGGTCTATGGTTTCATCTTCATGAGCACACAGACCACATATAGGGTCAATGCTGGTAAAACCTCTTCAGTGATAAAGGAACCAATTCATGGGAAGCGCATTAAGATTTATTTTAATGATGAAGTCAAGGAATTTGGGTTCCAGGCTCCATCTTTTAAAGTGTGAAATGAGTCTTTGGTTGGTTACTTTTAGGCTGGTTTTTATGGGTTGTTGATTATAGTTGATTATATTGTATGCTTCCCATAAGGTGATTTTTTTGTTAAGGTTAAAGGGCATTATTGGGTTATAAAATTGTAGGTGGTCTATTAGGGAGGCTATCCATGAACTGGCAGAGGGAGGAGGATGATCTGTCGGTGTAATTTTTTTAATAATGTTGGAGTATCCACAGGAGAGGATCAGATTATGTAGAGTGTTGTGGATTTTCTGTAAAATTATTGCTTGTATTGAGTGGAATGACAGTCCATTGAACCTGCGTGGTCGTTGGATGCCTCGCAAGCTAATAGCAACTGTCCTTCCTCTCCAAAGAAGTTTGGTACATAATCGGTTGATTTTATTTTGAAACTGTTTAGACATTTTTATGAATGGAAGGTAATATGAGATTTTTGGCATTATGATCATGTTGAGGAGGCCAACCTTTCCATATAATGAAAGGTATACGCTAGAGAGTGACGTGGTGATGGCTTCAGTTGAATGGAGGATTGCATCTTGAATCTCTCTTGCCTTTGCAGTTGGTGTTTTGAAGATTGGAAAACCTAGGTATCTTTGGGGTTTTGCAGAAAAGGGAGAGTTAATTTGTTTACCAGACATAATCTTCCAGATGGAAGATTTGTTAAAGTTTATTTGTAGGTCAAGTTTCGCTATATGTCTGTTTAAGATGTTCATGAGATGGGGAAGGTATTTAATGGTGGGAAGAACAACCATGATGTCATCTATATATGCAAATACATTGAAGTTTTTATTGAGAGAGGGAAGGAAAATTCCAGGGAGGTTTTTTTCTATATCCATCAGAAGAGGGTTGATGTATGCTGTGAAGAAAAGGGCACTGAGTGGAGATCCTTGAGGGATCGACTTGTATGGCTTGAAGCCTGGTGTGATCTTGCCATCAAGAGAGAGAAAAATCTCTCTGTTGTTGAGCAGATTGCTGATCATCTGAACAATCCCAGCTGGAATGTCACATTCCGACAGAATATCCAGGAGGATATTTATCTGGACTGAATCAAATGCTGCCGCAACCTCCAGCTGGACAGCAATAGGTTTTGATTTACAATGTCCTCTGATGTAATTGAATAGTGCAGTTACATTGGACATAGCATGCGAGGTTGATGATCCCTTTTTTCCATATTGGTTTGATGAGATATGGCTAAGGATTTGAGTTTGGATTTGATCTTTAATGACTGACTCAATTATCTTGATAAGCAATGGGGTCATGGAAATTGGCCGGATATTGTTAATGTCGTTTAGTGGTTTTGCTTTTTTAATAAAAGGCACAAGTGCCACTGGGTAAAGATCTGTTATGTTTCTGTTGGCAGAGGCTAGGTGATCAATAATTTTTTTAATAATTGGCACAGTGAATTGACTGAGGTGTTTGAGAAGGAAATTTGGGATGCCATGAAGGCCAGGATGTATTTTTGTTTTGTTTACTCGCTTTTAACGCAACTTAAGCATTCATTAATAGTCTAATAGTAGACTCAAGAGTACCTAAGTATCTTCTGATTCATATCTTCAAAGAGTTGTCCAAATTTTTAGATATATTAACTTATGTGCATAATCAATGATTAAATTTTATTTATCATGTAACGAACATAATAATTAAGTATTAAATATTAGACATTTATTTTTCCCATGATTTATATGTGTATTTAAAGTTCTATTCAAATATTAATCATTAATTCTTCTTCTCAGTTGTATAGCATAAAATTTAATCTTGAAATTTATTTTACATCATATAAATCAATTCACCAAAATGAAGATTAAAAAAAAATATTTTTATGTTTTTAGGTTATTAAATTATATATATATATATATATATAATTTAATAACCTAATAACCTATATATATATATATATATATATATATATAAACAAAATTAAAATTAAGTTTATTAAAATTACTTTACCAACAGTAATTATATAAAAATATTAAACTATATCAAAATTTCAGATATTATCCCCATGTTTAATAAAATATATATTTTATTGCATATTTATAATCTATGTATGTAATATATCTATTTACTACATGGAATAAGGGCAGCCTATTGAATATAAATTAATATTTATTTAGATAATTAGTAAATAAGATATTTTATTTTATATAGTGCTATGTTGTATAAACTGTAATATTAAAAATTAGCCATTAAGCTAATGGACATGCACTTTGTGGATTTTAACTATAAATGAATACTCTCATCTTCCAAACACAAGATAAAGTATTTTTGAAAAGATAGAATGAATCCATCTATCTTTTTGACCAAATGTTTATGTATGGGAAAATCTTAAGCATTTGGAAATGAGAGCATAAAGATGTTAAGTGATCACTTTAAATTACTTTTACTAGGCCTGAATAAATGATGCCTGCAAATTTTTTTAGAAATTACGATAATCATTCTTATTTGAAATAAGATAATTTATTTTATATAGTGCTATGTTATATAAACTGTAATATTAATAATTAGCCATTAAGATAATTAGTACAATACAGAGAAATTTTATAACGTTAACTCAAGTTTTTTTTTTTTTTACATATAGTATTCTATTTATCATTAAAAATGGAAAAAAGGTTTATCCATTATGCTGCTTATCATATATTTACATAAATCATACATATAATATAAAATAAAATAACTGTGTATGTCAGCCATAATTGGGTGTGGATATATATATATATATATATATATATATATATATATATATATATATATGAAAAACAAAAACAAGTTATAATCACATAACTTGCTATCACTTGTATTTATGATCAATAGATGGCATTTTACCAAAACCACTGAACAAGTGTATATTTGTTTACATAAACATCTAAAGAGTCAGGATTCACTATCTCTTTCATTTGCCCACCCTTAGATCAGCTGATTTCAAACTAATTTGCTATCATCAGTGAAGGATAGAGCTAGAAACTAGATCTAAACACTGACTCCAAGCGTTTATGCAAAAAGTTTCTATCAGTTTGCAAGCATGAATTTTTCATATCTGTAAAGTTTTCAAACCGTGCCTAACAAGCCAGATAGCTACATAGGTCTGACCTCAGTTCAGTTTCACCACATAGTCAAAGCATCTGCAATATATATCATTGCAAAAACCTTTAAAGATACATTTATGAAAAACAAAAACAAGTTATAATCATATAACTTTCTATCACTTGTATTTATGATCAATAGATGGCGTTTTACCAAAACCACCGAACAAGTGTATATTTGTTTACATAAACGTCAAAAGAATCAGAATTGACTATCTCTTTCATTTGCGACACTTCTTATCAATCTTTTTAGTATCCTATTGCCATGATATTGTAAATATAATTAAATATAATGCTGATAAAATAAATTCTCTTCAAACTTTTATGGATTATTTATCAAAGAATGAAATACTTGTGACAACAAATTCTTAACTTAGAATAAAAGAAAAATAATTTACTAGGATACTATTTGGATATTATGAATGGATAAGAGATTTTATGGCCAGTCTAAATATCACTCTAATCAATCTACTTTAAAATATCTTCTAAAATTAAATAAAATAATTCTATGATTTAAATTTATTATGAAATAAGTAGATAATTTTATTCATATGGTAAAGTGATTTTGAATGATAAATAAACAATTCTGATTTTTTATTAAACAAAATCATGTCTTTCTTTGAGATAATTCTAATATCTTAGATGCAATTTCAATAAAGTGACTCTTATGTTAAAATTTTAATACTCATGCACTCTTAATGCATAAAGATTTAAAGTAAATTATAATACTTTTATAATTTTATTAGATTTCCAAATAATAAATGGATGACATTGCAAAATGATTATTAAAAATTTAATTAACAATAAAACAATATTTATTTTCACTTTAAACATAGAAAAACAATAAATCTGACATATTTTCAAATGTCATTAAGCAGCACTTCTACAAATAAATTTCCTTTTTTTTCATATGTCAAAGCATCGTCCAGGAAGTGAACCCATATCAACTGTCTGTAAGCACCCACACACAAGGCAGCTGCACTGACCTCTTGGCTACCAATGCTTGACTAAATTTCTTTTTTTTATATCAGAAAAATTATAGTTTGCAAGTTTATTATGGAAAATTACATATAAAGAAATAAGGAAATAAAATAATTAAATAAATATTAATATGACTCGTCCATAAAAGATTCTACAAAGTTGAAAATGATTAAATTCTCACACTTCCATAACATTCATACTATTAGAATGTCCTTTATAAAAATTTAATACAATTTAAATTTATAAGTTTAATAATCTACTGATTTTTTCAACCAAAACATGACTTAAAATGTTGATTGTTCATTATTCATCAACATGCTAAGTAGAAAGAAAACATAACTCCAGGACTTATACATCAACAATATAACATACACTCAGATAAAGTAGGAGTGTAACAAAAGTTAAGGGTTACATTTCTCAATACCTGATAAAATCATATCAATAGCTAGGTTAATGTCATGGCAATATATTACTCATGGATTCATACAAAATACACTATCAGCAAAATAAATATACATTTTGATGACAAAGTAAAGATAAAGTAAAAATTTGATGGCATGAACTCACAAATAAATATACCTACCTTTGTGGCTGTAGTAAATGAAGTAAGACTTAATTTCGAATCATGAAATAATGAGAATGAACCATCAGTGAACAATAATGCTAACTGAATTTGTCTTAAACAAAACATTATATATTTTAATATAATAAAGAGCAATCAAATTTCATTTGAAAGTATTATGATAACATATTGTCAAGATAAACCTTCTTAAAAAATAAGAAAGATACTAAGCTAATCTCTTAAACATCTACAATAACTATGTGTAAAAATGATAAATAAATAACTAATGTTAAATATAGCTTAGTAAAATCAGGTAGTAAAATAAGCAATAAATAAATAAATATATATATACACACACACTTACACTTCATTAAAATATATATATACACACACACTTACACTTCATTAAAATATTTATATTCATTCAATAAATGAATAATTCATAAGAAAGAAATGTGTAACATTCTCTCTCTCTCTCTATATATATATATATATATATATATATATATATATATAATCAAATGATAATAGTCTAAGAACATTGACAGTATCATTTTTTAAAAATGAAATGCAAAATTATACCAAATAATATGCTTATAAAATAATAACAGTTTAAACAAAAAGTAGAAATATTAAATTTAAAACTAAACCCTTTTACCAAACAAAAATAAAATAAAAGTTCTTCATCTGTCTTCAACAATTTACCAGGACACAGTAAACAAAGAGAATAACATTCTGAAAACATTTGGTATACAGGAACATGACATAACTGAATTGTATAAACATCACTTCACAACTATAATTAAGCATTTAAAAAAATTTATGCTAGCAGGAACATGTGTATGGCCCTTTAATTACAAATCTCTTCCATAGATTAAGCAATAATAATAATAATAATAATAATAATAATAATAATAATAATAATAATAATAATAATAATAATAATAATAATAATAATAATAATAATAATAATAATAATAATAATAATAATAATAATAATAATAATAATAATAAACATATGTAAACCATTGAGATCAATAAAGCCTTTATTGAAACGTAATAATAATAATAATAATAATAATAATAATAATAATAATAATAATAATAATAATAATATTTATTTCATATTATATTAAAGTCATTTATTTATTTTATCCTTTTAAATCATTTTATAAGCAACAATAGCAATTTTTCTTTGAGAAATATTATATTTATTATAGTGAAACAGTTTTTCAAATTAACAACAATGTGAGAGAGAGAGAGAGAAAGAGAGAGAACAGATTATTATAATAAATGCAGGGTAATTCATCTTAATTTTTGAACAAGAATAATAAATTCAGAAATTCTCATAAATTTTTAATTAATAATCTAAAATATCATATTGAAAAATATATAAAAGCACATTCTCAGTTTTATAAAACAATGAAAGTCATTTGTTTAAATTCAAAGAAGCTAAGAAAATACATTTCTTTATTTGAATGTGAAATAGACATAATAATTATTTGTATAAAATAAAATTACTTTTGCACCACGATCTTGAACAATAATAATTGCTTATTAAAATAATAATATAATAAAATATATGTCTGAATAATAATAATACATTAAAATTAGTTAAATGTTTTTCTTATTAAAGCATTTGAAACTTCATTTCAATCATTAATAATATTTTATTATTATATGCAGATTTTAATATCAGGAGTTGAAAGTTCTTTATTTAAAAATGAATTAATTCTGAAACAACCTTGCTTTAAAAGATGATAATTTTAAGAAAAGCATTTTAAATCAATATTTCTGGAACAATTAAGAAATTTAAAGTCATTATCATAACAAAGAATTTTAAAAAAATATTAAACTAAACTTGATATATCAGCTAAACTTTATATGAACATTGAAATTAATTAAAGTTCTTATGTTGCAGGAATGACAACTTGGCTGTTTATCAAAATCCCACAAAGCATGAAATTTAAATAATATAATTCAAACATTGAAGAATATTTATTATGTTTTCTCATAATGTTTCCTCTAATATGAAGCATGTGCACTTGAAGTTCTTGATTTAGAAATTATGCATGGATAGTGTTAATTTTCTAGTAACACATTGATTTCACTAAGAAAATATATATATATCATATTTAAAAAAAAATTAAAACTTTAGCTAATTAAAACAACTAAATGTCTGCAAGTAATAATGAACAAAACGTGTGCAACACCCAGTGTGTAGGTGTGTGTAAATGTCAGCTTCTCTTCTTTATATCCTGTTATGTGATTAATTTATGATTTCCCATATTGACATATTAATCAATAAACTTTATTTTATTGGTTTGAATCAAATGTCTTACAAATTCTAAGGAAATTTTCTAAAAATCTCATTATATATTTATTTTTTTAAAACCAATTATTCAAATCTAGACAGGTAAATTTTTTTTAAAATAAATTATTTATAAAATCAATTATTATAGTGAAAATAAAATACATTATAAAATTAAAATTACCTTATTCCAATTAAAAAAATATCTTTTTATAATTTTTATTTAACAAATTCATTTTAATTTAATTAAGACCTCGCAATATTTAATATTCTCTATTAAAGGCAAAGGATATTTGTAAACCAATTTAAATAAGGAAGTGTTAAATACATTAATTACTTTACATTCTTTCATCCAGTATTCACATATTCACTCTTCAAATTTATAGTTTTAAAATTATTAGTTTTATTATAATTTCTTTTAACTCACTACATTTAAAATACTAGATGGGGATTTTATGCACAAGCCTTCTGGCATCCATTGATTACTCTGGCTTGCACTGAGTGGCAATACATATAAAGAGTTTTGCCTGTCTTAATAACAATGATAAGCAATCATAAGAAATGGTGATCATAATGATGTTTATTGGCATAATAATTTATATTATAATTGAAATGGAATTAAAACACTTTAATATTTAATCTAAATATTAAAAAACTTAAATATAACGGTTTTAAATTGTTTTTCAAGTTTAATACTAATACCAAACCTTTCAAATACGTAAATAGTTAAATTATGATCATTTAAATCTTAATAGCTTGCAAACTACATTAAATAAGACTTTAAGTTCACAAATACTTAAAATTCGTAAAATTTAAAATTATAAAAAACTATTTATAGGATTAAATATCACAACTTGGTTGCTAAAATCACTTTACAGCTATAAAATTGCAAAATATTGATCATGTAAATAAACTTAGCATCATTAAATAATAACACAGTTTATTTATTCTAAGAATTAAATTACTAAGAAAAAAAAATTTTTTTTAGACAATATGTTAAAATATATATAACTCGACATGTAGCTTCAAATAAAAACTATCGTTACAATATATATATAAATTTCAAATAATTTTAATGGTAAAATAATAAAATATATATTTTAATTAATCCGTGAAACTTTAGATCACGTTGCAACCCCTATCAACTGTAAATAAAGTAATACAGAAATTTAATATTAGTTGAAACTTACATGCAGTATATTTATAAGGGGTATTTATAATTTTTTACATATATAATATAATTCATTGCTTTCTAAAATCACATCACACACACACGCACATATATATATATATATAAGTTAAATATCAGTACTATTTTAAATGTATATATAATATAATACGAATATCCATATTGGTATGATTAATTTTGTAAAATTTCAGACTTTTCTATATTTCTTATAAAAACCTAAAGCTTTAGTTGATTGCTATTAGTCTATCATATAAAGTCAACAAACAATTAACCATGCGTAAAGCTAGTTCTGATAAAAATAATCCAACGTATTCCTAAGTTTAATCACGATTTTGGTAATTACACGAGTCAATATAGTTGGAATTTTTCTTTGTGGCTGAAAGATTAATTATTTACAGATGAATGAATTTATTCTTTGTTTCAAATAAATTTTCAGATTTTACCAGTTTACAGACACCTGTGATTTTAGTAACTCTATGCATATATTTATTCACGCACACAGGCACACTTACATATGACTATCAATGTTTATATGCCAAAAGACAAGTCTCCGAGCATTTCTATAACTTCTATTTTTTGAACAAATGTTTAGTTAGTTATTTGTAATGTTATGTGATATTTTACTATGCAAGTAACAGGATTACTGCAGTCGTTTTTTGTTATATACTAATCTCCCTATGCTACGCTATGCCTGTGCTAAACTATATATGCTGTTATATTATCCAAATAATCAGAATTATACTCTTTCTTAAAATCAACAATAATATTTTTCTTTTATCTATCTCTATTTTTCTATCATTGTAGTTTTCATAACATCCTCATATTGAAAATATCCAACCCAAATCTTTTTTTTTCTTATTGTTAATTCAATAAATTATTTTCTTTTTTTTTCTTTTTTCAATACTTCTTTGTTAATATTATTTTTGAAAATTGTCTTTTCCAAAAAAATCCTTACTTTTAAACTGCAATAACTTTAAAAAAAAAAAAAAAAACATTATTTTTTTCTATCAAATGGCACTTTAAACAAAATGCTTAAAATCTTTTTGGGCAATTTGACTTCTATACAAGTGAAATTTAATTGTCACTTTTAATGTTATCTTTTCACCCCATGTGTTTTTTTATTGAACTTCTACCAATTGTAGATTATGTGTTATTAAACCTATCTTCAGTAACAAATATTGATATGCCATTAACAATTTTTATAAGATGAATATTTCAGCTGCAATACTAAGCAACTCTCATTTACCACTAATCTAAGTTTATATTAAATAAAATAAGAAAGAGGCAGCAGTCTCTTTATATTTTTTCTTATAGGTATTACATTAATAATCCATACATGTTTCTGTTGTAATAACACATATAATTGTTAAGTATGTAAAAAAATAAGCAATTAACACAATAAAATAATCATTGAAACAAGTATTGCCCCCCACCCATTTTCTTAGATATCTCAACAATTGTTATTAATACTCCAATTATGCTTGTATCAATCTACTTTTTTTCAGTTCAAAGTAATTATCAGATATAAACATATTTAATCTAATCCATATTAGTTTATTTAATACTTTTAATAACATTTTGCTTTCATTTAGATTTATCTAACTATTTTAAAATCTTAACAATTTTTTTGTAATATATATTTAATTCATAGAAATATAATTGCTGAAAGGTAATCTAATTACTACTCACGTGTCAAGTCAAAATTTTATCATAAATACCAACTAATTCTTCAACTGTTTTATCTTCAAATTTTTAATATTTTAATTAGAAACTCATAAATTCCTTATGCTTTTTTAAAATTTCATTTCTATATTTTACAACTTCTTTCCTATTTTATATATTGTTTTTTTTTTATCATATAAATCATGTGAATTTTTTTCCATCTGTATAATACATTCCCTATTTTTACTAATAAATAAACATTTCCAACTTTAATTATTGTTTTTTTTTTCTAAGAATGCTTCTTTTAACAAAATTATTTTACTAAGATTTCTTTTACTATCTATTAAATATTATCTCTCTTTTTAAAAATTTTAATCTTAAATATTAATTTGCTACTAAATTGTCTATTTATACTTCATCCAAAGATTTAACCTTTTTGAAAAATAGATCTAGCTTTTTTATTTTATTCATTTTTTCATTACTAAACCAAGGCTTTTGGACATTCTTACTTTTTATATAATTTAGCATTTCACCCAAAAAAAAAAAAAAAAACTGTACCACAATTACATTCCTTTTTTTATAGTAATTTGTCAAATATTTATGCTTATGTTTTACTATTAAATTTAAAAAAAAAGTTTCCTTAATATTTTTTTCTGTAAGTCATTGGCACATTAATGACAAGAATCATTTATAAATTAAGATATAAACCTATATTATCTCCTGAATATTCCATTATTCTTATAATATTATTCAAAACATAAGGGGAATGTAATTCTACACTTTAAACTCTTTCTTGAAGTAAACTGTCTTAATATTTTTTATACTTTTTTTTATTAATATTTTTATTAATTTATTCTTTTATCTTAGTAACATTTCAATGTCCTTGCTATTATATAACTATTTTTGTATTTTTTTAATTATCGTGTTTAATATATATCTATTTTTATATATCTTATTATTTAAAAACAGTGACCTGAGTTTTTAATGCCACATGTTGACTTTTAATAATTTTAAGTAAACTTGTTGCTGTTTAAGAGATAACAAATGCTAATAAACAATTTTTTACTATCTTTTTGATTTATATAAAAAAATATTTATAGGTGCTGACAAATAGAATAATTTAGTATCACCTCTGTAATACATAACATAGGTTGAGACAACAATATATTGGCATTTTGTATTATTGATTTGTTCATTATTACCTTTAAATATTTACTAAAACATATAATTATTAATAAATTAAAAATGTTATTAAAGTAAGTTACTGATATTTTTTATATTTTAAAGCTATTTTATATGTATGCTTGTATAGTAATTGAGTTTCAAGACAATTAAAACTGTGACGAGTAATAAATGATGATAATTGTTTATGATTGTTTGCCCTCATTTTATACATTCTTATCATAAGTTCTTTTAAAATCATATAAATAAAAATACAATAAAAAACAAATGATTCCGAAGATGCACATCATGCTAAACCAGCAACTGGACCAGGTCACCCTCTTATATATATTGTAAATATCGATAAGTCGATATTATATTTTTTAAATTGTCATTTGTTATAAAAAAAAAAATCTCTTTAAGTTGATGTTTACATATGAAATATTTAAATTTTTCTTTTATGTTTATTAAATATAGTTATTATTTGAAGTTATTATTTTATTTATATATATATTGATAGTACATCGTTATAAACATTTAATTATTGAAATAAATAAGGACATATAAATTATAGATTATAAAAAAATTATTTTATTTATAATGATTATTAAATGCAATAAATAATTATTTATGTATATTTTTAAAGATGTCAAATTTTCAATTTAATATTTTTTATATATATATTTGATATTTTATTTTTATTTTAATGTTAATTGTTTTAAAAAGAGAACATATATAACATGAGTTTTAAAATAGCATCTGCTGGCGCATGGAACAACAGCAACAACAATAAGGAAGCCATTATTATTATATATTATTATTGGAATAGATATAGAACAAACAACTGAAAAATAAAGATTTTATTGTACTTTATTTCTATAAAATTTACTATTCTTCAAAATACTGAAATAATATATATATATATCTTATGGTAAATACATAGATTATGGCAGGTTAATCAAGAATCGCAGCCAGGAGGCTGCATCATCACTTTCATTTATTCCAAGGCAATTTTCAATGGAACAACTAAATAAAAAAATTCAATGTATAAATTTCGTCGCGTCTGGAGTTGAAACTAGATATAGTTATCTTAAATGTATAATCATCAATTTAATCATAATTTGGAAGTAATTGGAATTAACATGCTGGATTTAACATTTTAATTGGTTTATTTATTTTTTAAAAAGGAAGGAAATTTTAAAACGGATAAAATATGCATATATCTAAGGATTAACAATTTTCTTTAATATAATAATTTCTTCGCCTTTCAATAGAATGCATTCTAATAATCAAAAGTAAACGGATAAAAGAACTCATGGAATAAATTAACTTTTTGGAAAGGAAAATTAGCTAAATGAACTTTAAAAAGGTATTTAATAATTTTATATATGTATGAGTAATATATAAATATATTTTTGAGATTGATATATTTTTATTTATTTATTTATTTATTTATTTATTTTTTATTATAAAATACAACGTTTTATAAGTGGTCAATTTAAGCATCTTGTTTTATAATAATATTAGACGTATAACAGATGTTCAGATAATTATCTTAAATAATTTAAAAATCTTAAAATGTAATTTATAGGTTGAAGTTATATATGAATTGTTATATTTATATTATAATGGTTAGGCAAAAATATGTCTTTATATATATTTAATCTATATATACTTATTATAACTATATACATATAGTTATTCTTTGTATTTATATTTAAAACATCAATATTATTTAAAGTTAAACTATAACATAAAATAAAGGATGTACTATTTATTTTTATAAATAATGCCTTTGTAATTATTTAAAAGAGTGATACTATATTATTCTTATTTTCTTTTAATGCCAAAGTTATTATGAAATTAATTGAATTTATAAATAATAAAAGATAATTTCATATTTCACTTATTATTTGGTTTGTAGGTCACTTACACATATTATTATTCATTTATATATTTAGAGGTACATAAATTTACATAGTTAGATGTGTATATTTGAATTTAGTAAAAGTCCTATTGTTTCTATTATATATATTTGGTTAGTTAGTCACATCAACCTTAAAAATAAATTATAAAGATAGGTCTCATTGCTTTATATGATTTTAGATTTGTTTTATGTATAGCTAGCTGGAAGGGCATTTAAACAATTTATTTAAATATAACTGGAATAATTTTGTTTTTCTTCATTCTTTAATTTTAATGGAATACCTAATAGACGTTCTATTATATTTGGCTTGTCCAATTGTAAGCCACCATATAGTTTCCATTACAATATATATATATATATATATATATATGTAATATATATATATATATATATATATATATATATATATATATATATATATATATATATAAGCATTATTACACTTATTATTTAAGTAATACTTTGGTAGCAATTTAAAAATTATAATTGCAATTTGTAATGTTATCATTGACTATTTATCAGTCTGAATTCAGAACAGGTTATATTTATCTGTTTTAGGAGATTTACTTAAACTTCTTTGTATCAATAATTTCAATCTCTTTAATTATCGTTAATGTCTATATAAGTATATTGCAATATAAATAAAGATGGTATTCCATATTTATTGTAAAAAGGATGTTGCCTTAAAAATAGGTTGAGATTATTGATTGCTATTGATATTGGAATTATCTAAGTGTTGACTGATTTAATAATTTATATTATATGTAGAGTATTTATCAATAGTAAATTGTAATATTTTGATTTACAAATGTGACAATTTAATATTTGAATAGAAGTATACTTTATATACTTGGAGTACATAAAGTACACTTAGAGTTTACATGTAATTATAGTGAATTTGAACATGGACTTTTAAGCTCGCTTCAGCTATCCATTCTATCTCATAAATCAATACACATGACCACACACATGTAAAAAATAAATTATCTCCAACATATATATTTTGTGTAGAACCAGCACTCATCAGTTGACCCAGATCATATTCTCCCATACACATATATTTCAAACCTAGTAAAACCCGAGATTTAGATCAGGGACCAACATAGATTCAAACCCATTCCACAAGTACCAGATCGAACATCTAATGAAGAACATAATAATGATGGCACATGACACTTAATTCTTAAATCTAGCCCACTAGAAGATCAAAAGAGACAATGAAACTTATTTAACAAAAATGCATATATATGTTGGAATGTATGGAAGTGGAGAGAAGATAATTCAAACTATATAAGTTGCTTGAATAATAAATTATTTAATAAAACATTTAATGAACCATAAATTAATTATATTTTTATTTGAATGTGCATGACAAGATGATCTACCTAGAGGTAGAGAGTACATACAATTGATCACGCTATTACACTCCATATTGAAGCAGTTGGATCTGAGTTTGATTCTAGCTTCATGACATCTAGCCATAAGCCCACTTCAAACCCTAGTACTAACCTTAAATTTCCGATGCAGTGGGACTTTATATGTTCAATCCATGCTAATTTCCATAAAGAATAACTTATTTCATAAATGCGTATTAAAATTAATTTCAGATTTAAATTGATCAATTCTTGATAGAATTATTCATGAATTTATATATTATAACTACGTGGATTGTGCGTATATATTTGTAAATATTTAAATATATATAATTGTTTGAAAGTTTCATTGCGTCGGGAATGTTTGATTTTATTTTTAAATAATTTGTTAAAGTTTTAATGATTAAAAGCTACATTCTTTCGATAAGCTTTCAGATTTTCCCTTTCCAAAAATAATAGTTAAAGTTTTGTTAATTAGAAAAAAGATAAGGATTTCCTAATTAAAATCATTTTCTGATTATAAGAATTCATTTTCTAATTAGAAAATGAATTCAAGTTAATGAATTTGTAAGCCTTATCGAAGGAATGTATCTAAAAACAACCAGCAAATCTAAAAACATTGATAATGAAAGAAGTGCTAGCCTGAAGGCATAAGAGAACAGTATATATAGCTCTGAAAAGTTTGGAGAAAAAAGAAGCCATCTTTATTGTAGAGAAGTGCAGTAAACTCTGCATTTTAAATAGTGTTTCGATCATGGTAAGGGGCTAAATGTCAGGAATCTGGCTATCGGTTCCTGAAGTCCCCTGAAAATCTTCAATGGAGCTGTTGAATCTTTTCCAGACAAATCATGCTGCCAAAATCAAATAAAATGCTGTTCAAGAAATCAACAAAATGCGTGCCTACATTTTTACAACTCGGACGTGTAACCTAAGGATCCAGCCTGGAAGAAATGGATAATATATTTACATAATAAACATTAAACTTTCTGGCCAGTTTCGAACTTTACTTTACACTTCCTTTAAGAGCTCTTTTCATTCTATAACTGTAATAATCTCTGTGTAATAATCTCTTTGTAAACTTACTTTTATTTATGCTATTATATTGTAATTCTCTCAACTTCTAGTCTTTAAATTTAACTTTCCTTTCTCATGATGGAAGTTCATTTACTATATTATATATATATATATATATATATATATATATATAAAAATAAAGAACATTAATAAATTATGCATATATATATATATATATATATATATATTGCATAATTTATTAATGTTCTTTATTTTTAATTATATGCCAATAATTCTTCGACTCGATGAGTTCCTTTGTTCCATTTGCCTTCTGCAAAATATAATCTTAATTCTGATAGTTAATTTTCGCCCATTAGAACTAGATTTATACAGTTCTATCCATCATCGAGTTGAAAGAAATTATTAAATGATTGTTATTTTTATCATTAGATAATAATAAATTATTAGCTCCGTTTTTAAGCTATGCCATTGCTATTTTCTCGTTTCACTAATATTTATTTATATATAATCTTAAAATGTTTTAGCAAAAGGGCCGATAAAGGAATAAAATATATTCTAATTCAATTTTTTTTATATTTTCTATTAAGATTCAGGAAGGGCATGATGATTGCGGCGTAATTAATATGATTTACAAATACTTTAAATAATTTTAGTTAAAAGCTCATTTGACTTTGATTAAATTGATCAAGTCATCACATAGAGCATTCTATAATTGGGTTTTATTTTTCAAATGATGACTATCAAGTCATCATCTTCGAACGTTACTGACTTAGGGCAATCTTCTGCTCCGTTAGGCTGGTCGGTGATAATATTTCTGTTATTTTAAATTATTGAAAAAGAAAGCACATCCTCTCCTGTTCATATTAGTCAAAGGGCATAAGACTTGTCAGATGCAAGCCACCATAGGACTTTGATCATTGACTAGCCAGATGCAAGCCACCATAGGACTTTGATCATTGACTAGCTATCATCTTTCAATTTCACTTTCTACCTCATAATTCGTCAACACTGTTGCCTCTCTGTTCCGGTAAAGCCCACTCTGATGCTCGTAATTCGTGATGAAGTGATTTCAATTAAAGTCCAACAAATTCTCCATTATATCTCAAAATAAGTTTTCTAATAAAGATTAAAGTTATGCCCTAAAATACATATCTTGCTCTTCATGAATGGATTTGTGAATGTGAAAATAAATATCACATTCTTTCGTATAAAATTAGAGTAAAAATTTCCTTTACTAATGAATACCTTTATCTGCCTTTTATTCCTTGTTGGGGGCATAGACATAGACTTTCAAATATTGCATAATACTCATTGGCATATAATAAGGACGGCCACTCTTAATATAATTATAAATTTGTTAAAGGCTAGAGGTGATTAATATAATCATTATTTAAAATTCAAACAAAACAAATTATTATTATTAATTTTTTTCTAAACACACTTAGTTTTTTAGTTCTTAATTCTTTTATAATTATTTTAATGTTAATACTCGCTGTCTGTGTTGGCAACCCGAACATATACATATGATTCGATTTAAAAAAAGTATTTTAAGTTAATTAATTATCCAATATTAGTGTCAGTTCAGGGGTCTCTAATCCTCACCAACCATTGAGCTAGTTTCTTGGCACATAGCACTGTGCCATCGATTTAGATTTCTACTAATCTGAGCTGGTGAGTTGGGTTGAATTCAGTTTGAACCGCCTGAGTTTGGATTCAACTTGAAGTTTTTTTGGTGGGTTTTTGACTGGTACAATATGCTCTTATGAATAATGACAAATTATACATAAAGAGGTATGTTTGTTGGGTGAGATTAAGGTGCCAATAATTTGATTACAAAATGACTATTAACATATTTGAATTAATGCTTTAGTGGTGGTTCTGAAAGGTGATGATTAATATACACATTTATGGAGCATTTTTAGAATCATTATACATATTACATAATTATTTTCACGCTGTTTTGGTAGTGAAATATAAATAAAATATATTTTAAAAATAGTTTACTGATTAAGGATAATATTTGTAACTATTTAATAAACCAACATACATTTAAATCAAATTTATTTGTTTAGTGAACAAAATATTTTCAACCATTTTTTAAATTTGAATTTAAAAAGAAAAGAACGTTTTGTTTTTCTAAAATATGTATATTCTTAAATATATAAAATAAATTGCGATGATGGGAATTTTTTTAAATAAGAAGAAAACAACCTTATTAATTAAACTAATCACTATTCTTGGAAATATATATATATATATATATATATAAGTATAGAGGATTTGAACACAGATTTTCAAGCACCCTTCAACTATCCACACTATCTCATACAACTGA